>VXBZ01009128.1:0-177852 GCA_013399135.1 Heliornis fulica
GAAAAATATGGCGGCTGGCGGACGTCGCGGTTGCTTCCCTCACTCAAGATGTCGCCCGAAGCGTTCGTCCACCGTATCTCGCCCCACTCTGCCCTTAGCCAACATGGCATCTGCCCGCACAACTGCGGCGCTGCCCTCAACAAACATGGCGGCTCCCCCTCAGTTTCCATTGTGCCCGCTTTGTACGCTCTTCCGCTGCGGCTTCAGAGGCTTCGCCTCCGTCGACGCAAAGATGGCGGAAGCGATTGCGGCCGTTTGAATTCCAGCGGAGCCGCCAAAGCCGCGCACAAAGGAGCCGGGTTCTGGCTGCCGGCGGGACCCGTGGCGCTATGGACTCGCTACCGGTGGAAGACCTGACGCTGCCGGTGGCGTTTGAGGGCAGGTAGGCGGGCGGGGCAGCTGGGCTGGAGCTGGCCCCTTCGTTGGGCTGAGGCGCCGGGCCCTTCGCCCCCTCCCCGTGCGGTGGGACTGGGCCTGCCGGCCCCAGGCGGGGGTCGAGGGGATGACACCCCCTTCTCCTCCTCGGGCGTTCGGCTCCTCAGGGCTGTTCTCCTCCTTCTTCAGCGTCAGCGCCTCTCAGCTGCCGGATGTCTCCCGCGGGGACCTCTATCCCGTCCCGGGCGGCGGCGAAGGTAAGGCCAGATGGAGGGGCTCGCAGCGGGGCGCGGGGGAAGGCGGCGGTCAGGGCTCTCCGGCAGCCCGGCACGGCGCTTCCCCGCTTGGTCCGGGGGTCCGAGCCATCACTGCACTGGCCCTGCTGCAGGGGGACCCCGCCCGCCTCTGCCGGGGACTCGGAGCTTCGGGCGGGTCTGGGAACGTGAGGGTGAAGCCCCGCGCTGTTGCCGTGCGGCTCTGTGATCAGCCGCTCTGAGGGGGAAAGGCACCAGCAGCTGCCGGCACCGCCGCTGTCCGGGGTCATTACGGCTCTGGGCCTTACATAAGATGATCAGAAGTCTTGTGGACTGTGTACCTAAAACACTTAAAATAGCCAGCAAGGCAGTATTGCTCCTTCATATCCTGCTTAGTTTGGGGAAGCTGCCTGCCACGTCTCGTTGTGCTTTCCAGCCCCACTCTGCAGAGTTACTTCCTTGGCCAAAGACCCGATCTAGACTCGGCTTTTCTCTGTTAATGTGTTAAGGAACTTTTTGGTCTAGTTCCCGGGATCAGAAGCAGCAATTCTGTGCATTTTTCTATATAAGGACTACGTAGATATGTTCATCTTCAGGTGTGGGACTTGCTTGAAACACTTACTTAAAGTAAGGCAGCTCAATAATGTTATTTTGTAACCTCCTGCCTGTGTTGGTAACTGTTCTGTAGGTAAACTTGAGGTGCATGTCATCAACTTCTCTATGTGTGTACATATCCAGCAGCAGCTTGGCTGACTTCATTGTAGATATGAAGTATGTAATTGAAGCTAAGACAAATAAGATGATTCACCAGGAAGATCTGTTTGTCCCTGAGAAGAAGATAATATAAGAAACATACCAGTACTGCAAAACAACGTTACTGTATTCAGCATGTGCTCTAGGAAAGCTGTTTTGTGGAATGAATTAGAATGTCAGATTTAAAAAAACACTGGCTGGTATTTGTTTAGTCATTTTAGAGGTGTTCATCGTAGTTGGCACAACAATTTTGTGAGTACTTAAGGTGAAATACAATCCTCAGCTACTTGCTACAATCTCATTATTCCAATTAAATGATTACTCTCCCAGATTTGAATGGAAATCAGGTATACAGCCCTGTTAAACGTGACTTGGAGAATGTGTGTGCAAACAGAAGTTCATGTACATTTAGGTGGGATTACATTTGAGGAACGTGGATACTGGCCATTTCCCCTCTCCCTCATTTCCCTGAGTGTAAGGGAGGCCTGACCTGTGTCCACTGAGGTCCTAAAAGGTTTGAACTGCTTTTTAATAGTTTAATAGGACTTAATTCTAATATGGGAGTCCTTTTATAGTTGCTCTGAGTATTTATTCTTGAAAGTGCACCTCGCATAGTTTAATTTCAGTGTGTGTCTTGGTTTCAGTGGATGATGTTGGAATTTGGGAATTTGATAGACAACTTACTGTGATCAGACAGAAATCTAGATTTGAACTATTTAGCACTAACACACGTCAACATGGGGCAAAATATATGCCTCATTTGCCAAAATGTTGTGTACTTTTATTGTGTTTAGATGGGCACATCTTTGCTGTTTCTGAATTGAAGTCTAGTATAGAGATTCCACTGTCTGAACTTGTTCTGTCTAAATATCTAGTGTTACCAGATGTGCCAGAAGAAACAGTCTCACCAACTAGAGCTCGGACCATGAAGGACTATGAAAATGTAAGCTGATTTATTATTTTTTTTTCCAGTATAAGACTTGGTGACAGTTGATGGATGGGTATTTTTAGCATGCTGGCTGAAGTGTTGACTCTCTGGGTCAGGTTCTTGGCTTGTGTCAATCAACACGGATCTGCTGGAGGTGTGACCAGCTGTCTGTCTGTGCTTTGAACCACCATTTCATAAGTATGCTTTCAAAAACTTTTTTTTTTTCAAAAAATTTTTGTTGAAACTAGCCAACTGCTGCTCTTAAATTGTGAAACAAAAGTTGGTGTGCTCTCCTCGGAGTTCATGCAGTCATCAGAAACATAACAACTAACTTTGCAAGTCTGCAGTTGCTATATTTCAGAGAAGCATTAAGTTTATTTTCATTTAGTCTAGTACAGGATTTGGCTTTTTAATTTGTTTATTGCTCTATAATACCTTTTACCTTTAAGTTTATTTACAGGTGCACTTGGAATACATTTGTTGTGAAGGTCTGGTATCTTTCTGACTGTTCTGTAAATAAAACCCGTTTTGGTACTTACTAGAACATAAAGGAAAACATTAGGTTTGGGGTTTTTAAAACTATAATAATTGTATTGGTTATTTAAATTGAGAAAGCCAGTTTATAACTGCTAAATGTGGTTGGGATATTGCTATGTTGCAGGATAACCACCCCCTAAAAAAATTAATTTGTTTAACTTGAGTTCATGTGATTGTGCAAGGAAACTGTAGAGGAAAGCAATCGGAAATCTCTGAGATGGCAGCTGCAGATAAAGGCTGAGGCTCGAGGTCTTCAGGATGTGTTGAAGTGTCTGCAGCTTGTACCTTGCTTCTGTAACTGCTGTTACCTTTTGCAACTTTGTTATGTTTGAAATGAGTGTTTCTTTTAAACTGTTTCTTGTGGCCCTGTATCCATCTGAGGAGAAGGCTGTGCTCAGAATTTAAAGACTGTTTTGCAAAGCCTTGGTGAAGGACACTTTTAATAGTCTCTCTTTTGTTTTCTCCTTTGGTTTTGTGTGTTGGAAGGGGCTAGAAAGATGCTGCCTTGGCATTAATATGTGCTTCAAATGTCTTTCAGTGACATGTGCCAAAGAGCTCGGTCAAGAGTCATTCTGCTAATGGTTTATTATCCACAGTGGTTGTTCACACAGGGGAAAAAGTTGTAGAAGAGAGGAAAAAAATCCTGTTTTGTTCTGTGTTGTAAAGGAGAAAGGGTCTCCCTGTAGCTTCCTGGTACATACAGATCCCTTTGGTTAAACTGAGCAGTAAAACCTCTCTCCTAGGCTTTGATGGTTGCCAATAGCATAATAAAGGTCAAAAATCCATTCAAGTAAAGGAAGAAGAATCTACTAAGCACAATTAAGATATTTCTATAACTTCTGGTTTTGAATCTTTAACCTTGCTGATAGCTAGAAGGCTAAACTAGAGAAAGAGAGCGTTTATTTTTTGTCCTTTTCCTGTTAACCAAGAATCTGGTAGCAGCTACATTTAGATGTGCTTTTGGACTGATGGTGTAAGGTGCTTCATATCCCACTTTTACCCACTAATACAGATTTGGTTTAAGGATAACTCCTGCTTGGAGATGGGATGTGTGTATATATGTATATATAAATATGTATTGACGTGAAATTTCTGGTCTTTGAGGCTATGTTACTTATGCAGGATATGAGAAGGAAGCAATGAAAAAGGCTGGGCTACTTGCCTGGCAGAGAGGACAGGATGGATGTAATGGCCCTTGAGTGGGCTAAAGGTTGGATCTCTGTAGAGAGAAAGTCCTTTTGTGTTTAGAGCTGGAGAAGATGCTCAGCTAGGTAATAGTGGAGGTAGATTTATTTTATTTTTTAAAATTTTATTGGTATTTGTGATGTATTATACTTTCTTGCAATATAGGGGGAAAAACCTTGTGATACAAAACATGATTACATGGACAAAACTAAAGGCTTCTTTAATGGAGGACTTTGTTATGACTTATTAGACATTAATGAATAGAAAGGATGATTGCTGTCAGGTTAGGGAACTAAGTAATAATATTTGTGGGTTTTTTTCTTGTCTCCCCAAACACAATGGGAGTTGTGCTGTCCTGTAAAATGGCCTCTGCTGGCAAAATCTGTGTTGCATTGTGAAACCACGGCCTCTGCTGACAGATGCTGTTTGCAGAAAAGTGGCTCTGTGCAGGCTTGGAAAGGAGCTAAAACCGAGCTAGGCAAGCAGTATTTGTTACTTTGCTGTCCCTGGTGGGGATTATTCTGTGTGGAGTGTATGGCATTGCCCTGGTTTTTAAGAAGTGCCTGCTATTTTTTCTTCTTCCATTCCTTTTTAAAATACAGAAATAAAAATGCATAAAGGAATTAAGACCATGTCTATATGCATACATTGAGAGGATTGCCACTGAAATCCCTTTGCAGTGTGAACTTGTTCATGTTTTACGTGGTGGGGTTTTTTATTAAGCTATAACTCTTTAATTGCAGTGTGCCTGAATTAGCTTTCCTTTGAGAAACTGAGCACCAGAGATGACATTTGTTTCACTTCTTGGTTTATGATTGCACAGTCTGTTTTGTTTGCCTTTTAAAAATACTACCCTTAAGCTCTTTTAGTTTAATTCTATTGCTGCTGAAATACTTGTGAGCAGAATTAAGGTAAACTGAGGTTTATTGGAACTGCTTTTCCTTTTGGCTCAGAAATCTATGGAATGGGTGAAGACCAGCTGGAAGAAGTTCAGTGATACAGTTTCAGGATGCCTGTGGCCCTTGGACTTTTTTGAATGATCTGAGCCTAACTATTAGGAGTGATCTGTGGACAGACACCTTAAAAAGCCCCCCCAAACCAAACCCAGTGCTGTAACATCTGCTCATTAGTTGGATAGTGTTGATGAGTCATCCAGGATCTATCCCAATTCTGCCCCTTTGAACAAGCCTTTGATTTTTTTTTGCTTACTCCAAATAAGGATTTCAGCTTTGAGCGATATTCTGCACTGGGCTCTGCAACTTGGAAGTACAAAGTTGCACTGTTTTTTGTTTGTTTGCATGTTCCAGGATAGTCATTCCAGTTACTGAAGGCACCCTGTGAGTATCGCCTCATACTCATGAGGTATCACGCTTTAAGCAGTTACAACTTGTATAGTTCCAGTTTCTATCCACTCCTGTTTGTGCTCATCCAATTGGAATTGCAGGGAAACTATGATAAATATATGTATTGTTACCACTTCTAAAGACAGGCTTCTTCAGACATGTGAACAGGCCACAAACTTTGTGTAGTCAAACACATTTTCAGCTGCTGAGATATTTACTTGTGTGAATAATGACAAGGCATCGTGCTGGGCAAAGATTATTAAACTGAAGAATTGTTTGCAGATGCAGGGTTTGAGTGCAGTTACAGAAAATAATCTTGGGTTTCACAAGCCAAATATTTTAAGAATTGTATTGGTAGTAATTTTTACAAGTGGTACTATACTGTTCTGGAAAAGCCTACATGAATATTTTATTAGCAGCTCTAACATATTAGATTTCCTTTTGCTGAAAGCAACTGGCAGGGGACACAAGTTGTATTTGAATGAATGTTTTATGCCTACTCACTTAAAAAAATTTAGAGGGAGGCTCCTTTCTTTAATGAAACCATCAACTACGCTACTGCCTCTACTAGGAAGGTTAAAAATCAGAAGCTTTTCTTTTCTCAGAGAATTGCACTGTGAAATATAGGATGGGATAAAGGTTTTATTGGCGCTTGATTTGGCTTATGTGCCTTGTGTGCTTGTGGCTTTTATTCCTAAGAATAAGTCTACCAGCCCAAGCTTTATGTAAGAAAATACTTCTGTTTCAGTATGACATCTTATCTTTTGTTCAGTGGCAACAGTTTACACAAACACACAAAGTTTGTGCATGCCAATGTGCATATATATATATATATATCCCAAAACATTCAGAAAGGGTAGGTTGGAGTGGGATTTCCTCTTCCTCAGGTGAGGAGTTGAGTTGGGGAAAATAATATTAAGGATAGGAGGAGAAAAGTGTGTTTTGTGATACATGCTGAAGCTGTAGGAGATAGGAAGCTGTAGGAGATAGAAACCTGTTTAAGGGCTATGCTGTTGGCAGCTCTCTGGGTGACCCTTTAGAGGGAATGATGTTTCTGTATCATACATTCTTGTTAACACTTTCACAATTTGAACACATATATGTGTATATATATGCCATGCATGATTATATATTTAACTGGTGGGTTGAATTCTAATTGTGTGCTGTGGAGAACAAACCCAAATGATAGAGTCTTCACTCTTTATTTTACTTAGATTGAAGTAAATGACATAATTTGCCCACTTTTTTTTTTTTTTTCTGATTTCCCAGCAAATCACTGATCTGAAAAAAGAGAACTTCAACCTGAAGCTTCGTATATACTTTCTGGAAGAGCGAATGCAGCAGAAGTTTGATGGTCCCACTGAAGAAATATACAAAATTGTATGCATTCAGAATGATTTAATAGAGCTGTCTACCCTTTTCAAGAGTTTGAGTCTCTTTATTATTTTATTTATTTATATTTATTATTTATTTTTTATTTTATTTTATTTTTTTTGTTGCTGTTGGAAATTTTGGTATAACAACTCTGTTCTAGCCTAATTATTTTCAGTAATAACTAAATTAAAATGGCCTTTACAAGAAGTGGAAAAATTAGTTTCAAATGCATGAGTGTCTGTAGTCACGAGACAGTCTAAGAGATGTTATCTCTTCAGTAAATGATTATCAGTCTGAAACTCCTGAAGCCATATACTGAACAAGAAATAGAAGCAGCAGCACACTTCCATGAATTTATTATGTAGTTAATCTGTAGTTAATCTACTACTGAGCAGTTCATTTTGCCCCTCTCTTTCTTTCCTGGGTTTATCAGATGTCAGTGAAGCTACCTGGAGGTTGCTTGGACACTTGAGCTCGGAGTCCCTTCCTTTGAAGCATTTAGATGAACTTGTATTAGGTTGTGTATAGCTTCTAGTTTTATAGTTCTAAATTGAAAGCATTTGTACAGAATTGCAGAAATCAATTTGATTCCTATGTCAGTTTGTAGGAAAAACCAACAAACCAGTATCTTTTTAAGTTAAAAGGATTTGAGTCGAGTGGTACCTCTTAAATCCTTGTTATTTCAGTTTTATGGATGATGGGAAGCACTTCTTAAGCTCTTTGGTGGTAAAAGACATTTTGGTAGCACAGTAGCATGTTGTTATAACAGATGCTTGCATCAGTCTTCTGCAACATGAATGGAAACTTAAATTTGTCTTAATAGTTGCTGTGGTAGTTAAATATGTTGGTGTTTAGCTAGGTCCTGGTTTCACCTGAATATTGCTGATTGGTCTGACCTGGTCTTCTACACAGGTGTCTTGTTGTTGTTAATGCCCTGAAACCTGTAAGCTTCAGGACAAGTAGCTCTTTGTACAGTGTATGCTTGTGTCATCAGTAGTTTTCTTGAGCTATAACAAAATAAAATTATTAACCTTCTTGATAGTTGATAGAATCAGATTTTTAAAAGAAAATGAAGCTCAAACAAAGACCATGCATGGAAGCCATAGAAACTCCTAAGTTGATCTCCACTACTACCCATTATAGTAGCTAAGTGTGTGTGTGTCTGTAGGGGGTTTGTCTGGCTTGAATACAATGGTCCTGAATGCTCTGAGATCTTTGAAAGTCTTGAACCTTGCAAAGCATGTCCTTTAAAAGCTGACATGTCTCTAAGCTATTTTAGCCCAGTGATACTTTCTATGTGCTGGTCCAAGCAAACAGTAACCCACCTGTGGCCAATAACTTTTGTGTAGGGTGACCTCTGAATTTTCTCCAGACATTTTAATTCTTTTGCCCTAGAACATTGAGCTGAAAGTGGAGATAGAAAGTCTGAAGCGTGATCTGCAGGAGAGAGAGAAACTGCTCATCAAAGCCTCGTGAGTACCAGCGTTTCTTGCTGCTTGGGATCTTGCTCCTGTTTGTTTTAGGAATATGAGGATCCCAAAGCAGTATTTTAAGGGTGCTTATCTAGAAACTGCTTCAATTGTTGTGTGATCTCTTAAACACACAGTCATGGTAGTGTAGTCATGCTGGATGCTGTGACTTGGATGTTATCCTTCATTCCAGTATATTTTTCATGTAACAAAATGGCCCTCTGGTTGGGAATGGCTTACCATCGAGCCAGGTGTCTGGTTCACAATTAGTCCAAGCTGGCAATGACTGACAGATACTGATTGCTACACATGCCTTGGTTTCAGTGGGCTTCTCTTTGTGTGGGCTACCTCATGTGGCATGGAGTTGTTAACAATTAGTCTTTTGTTAGTAGTTCAGAGATGCCAAGTTCCAAATAGATCCTGAGGACCAGATCCATTTTTATTTGGTCTCTCCAGCTGTCTGTCAAAGTGTATTGAGTGGAACCTTGCACAAAATCATAACTGGAAGCAAAATTTTGGGGTAATCTATAAACAAGTGGTCATCCTCTGTTTAGTAAAGAAACACTGGCTGTTCTGGTCTTACAGTTAACAATTACTGAAGAGGCAGTTGGAGAAGTCTCAGCAGCTTCATACCTTCAGTTTATTCCAGTGCTGCTTTCTGTAGAAAATATGACTCTACCAAAGAATGACACTATTTAGAAGCTTTAAAAATGTGAAGGAACTATTACATTTTTTTCATCATAAAGTGCTTGCTCTTCCTTTCTGAAAAGGTTTGTGTGTGGAGCTCTCCAACTGTACTACCAAAATTGCTGTCTAGTGTGTAGATGTTCCTATTTAACCTTAAAGTGACAAGCAGATACAGATATAATGGAAGATGCTTCTCTGTGCATAATCTACCAGCCACTCACACTTGAAATGTTTTCCACTTCCATATGCAATTTCAGCCTTTATTACAGATTTCTATCTATGTTACTGCCTTTCAGCAAAGCAGTTGAGAGCTTGGCCCAGGGTGGTAATGCTGAAATGCAGCATGTGAAGGAAGAGGCACGAAAGAAGGTGCAAGAAATGGAAGAAATGCTGACTAGCAGGGTAAACTTTCTGGAAGAGGTGAGTGGCCAAAACTGAAGGAACAATTAGAAATCAGTGCTGCCTGAGATTTGATACTGTGTTTTACCTGTATTTTCAAAATTATTTTGGCTCTCCTGGAAAAACAACCAGTGTTAAACTAGACATTAAAAAATGGAAAGAAAAAGAAACAATGGAAGTGAAAGTGTTATTAGCTACTCTTGTAATGTCAAATATGAGGATAGTGGTTCTTCAGGAAATTCCTACCTATTGTTGATATTTATGTATGTTTGCATAAACCTTTCATACCTGTGTGTGGAAGCTGTGCTTTCAGAACAGCAATCTCTGTTTAGAGGAGGAGAGGCTGGATCTTGAACAATTCTACTGATGAGGTCTCAGCTTCATATGTAACTGAAACCACTCTGTAGGAACTCCTGTCACTTCCTGTCTTTATAGGGGACCTCAGTGTTGCAGTATAGAAAGCCACAGAATCTCAGGTTTATATGTCACTCTTGTGTGTCCATTATAGGCTGAGAGAGGCCAGCTACTTACAGCAGTGCCTGGGTAGGTGAACTTGTGGGTGCTTCCTGTGCCTGCATGCCCTGTGCTCTGTTGTTAGATTGGCAAACATCTGCTAAATGTGATTTCTGCTGTCACTATATCCCCATTTTACACAGCATTCTGTTCCACAGGGTTATACTTAACAACATCTTTTCTAATTCTGTGCTGTCTGGTTGGGACAGTTTATTTCTGTATTTATTGTTGAGCCATTGCTGATATTGTTATGGTGGAAATTGCTTCCAGTTTTCATCATTTTGCAGTGTAAAGGCAAAAAATAAATCTATGAATAACACACTTCCTCAGAAGCAAGGAGGAGTTTGGTTTCTTCTAAAGAACAAACTTGATACTGAATGGTCTGTGCTGAAAATTTTGCCAAGTCCTAGAAATCCATAAGCTCATGATTATTTTCTACCACTGACTGTACATATTACCTGTAGGTGTGAAGTTTTGTATCTGTGTTTGTTAGGGGGATTGGTATCTGATACTCTTCTTCAGTATGTGGAAAAAGTTTGTGAGTGTTCTATTCTTACAGGCTTCAGGACTGTGTGCTTTTAATTGCAGAATCTTAAAGCTGCCCAAGAAGATGTGGAAAAAGCCTTTGCAATGGCAGAGAAGGAGAAAGCTCTGAGAATAGCTGCTGAGCAGAAACTTTCTTCAATTATGAATGCCCCTGCAAAGAATCTGGATGTGATTACAGGAGCTGAGAAAGACAGGTCAGAACTCTTGCTGTTGATGTTTCTAAGCACTTTACTGTTAAAAGTGTGAAGATTAGACATGGATGTAGGTTTTAATAATTTGATCCTACCCTCAGATCCATGAGTGAGTGCTCCTGGCCATCATTTCATATTCAGCTATTAAAGGAACATGGCAAAGAATAAGTATGTGCCTGACATGAGCATGTCCTGCTTGAAAGCATCTTTGTAACTTCATGGACTTACCTCCTGCTTGCTCCTTTCTTGGAACCATTGCTGAGTAGAGCTTGACTCTGCCATTTGTGTTCATTCCTGCTTTCAGGTGTTTATGCACTCTTCATCCCAGTGATGTTTCTGTTGAGTTGGGTAGATCTAATGGGAAGAGAAGCACAGTGTGCCTGAGCTTGATGGGTTTGATAGTGCTTTGCAAAGCACTGGCTTTTCTTTGCTTGGCAGGTAGTGTGTGAGTGGTTCCATAGATGGAGGTGGGGAAACTGTGCAAACCCAGATCTCAGTACTTTGGAGGACTTGCCCTACATATCTTTAAAATATGTATATGTATAATACATGACTGGCAAGCCTCCCAGTAAAGCTGACTTAGTTTGGGGGTGTGAGCCTGGAGTGGAGATCATAGAATCATAGAATGGCCAGAGTTGGAAGGGACTCCCAGAGGTCATCTAGTCCAACCCCCCTGCAAGAAGCAGGGACACCCCCAACTAGATCATGTTGCTCAGGGCCTCATCCAACCTGGCCTTGAACGTCTCCAGGGATGGTGGTGATAATTGTGATTCCTTCTAATTTTGGAGTATCCTTTCCTGTTTGTGACTGAACCCTGCAGGTAGCTGCTCTGTCAGTAACTGCATAATTGGGTTACTCCAGTAACAGAAGGTTAGGTTGGTCTGAGGCATATTGTGTTAAAAAAGGTATTTTCACCATCTCTGCTACAAAATGTGGAGAGAATCATAGCTGGCATCTTATGCAGGACAGTTTTCACATAGAACCCTTATGTCAAAAAAAACTTTAGCATTGTTGTTTTTATCAGCTGGGATACTGGAAGTGTCAAGATGTGTATTGACCAAAGAAGGTAGCACAGACCTAACATTTTCTTGCTGATGTGAAATGAGAGCCAGCTTAGCTACAAATATAAATGTAGCTAGGTGCTTGAGGGGCACTTAGTGTTGGCACGTAAGGATATGGTGCTGTATGTAAGAAGTAGTAGAATAAATTGCAAAGCTTTTTGTGTGTATGACAATGTAATGAAAATATTGAAGCCTAAGTGTTGACATTTGAAAGGGTGCTGGAGGAAGATAAAAATGAGCACTTTGCAGGTAGCACAACCCTGCTTGTTGCTTGCCTTAAAGTTATGGCACCTCTTCAGGATTCTCTGGATGGAGTGGGAATTGTGAAAACACCCCCCTAACTTTTAGAAATATCGTCTGGAGACTTCACCTAGGAAAGCTGTCTGCAAGATTTACTGTGATGATTGGAGAATTGTTGGTAGATGATGCAAGATTAATATCTAAAATCTTGTAATTTTAGACTTATAGAGCAACTGAATCAGTCATTGAAAAATAAAGAAGCTATAATTCAACACCTCGAAGAAGAAAAGTCTCAGAGTGGATCTTATGGTGGGAACTTACAAGCAGAAAAAATCAGAGAACTTATTGCTTTGAGGCATGAAAAAGATAGTGAGATAGAGGTGAGGAAATGAAACAGTTTTATATGTTACAAATCTTGTGGTGTAGGATTGAAAAGGTTTTGTGTGTTTGACAGTATCTGAGTGACTTAAGTCAATATTAAAAAACTCTTCTCCATAGTTATTTCCTCCCTCCCTCTTCCATTATTTTTAACATTAATTGGTTGGATTGTGGCTTGGTGGTTAATATTCATCCTTATTATCCATGCTTGCCATTCATTCAATGAGAGGCTATGTTTCCCATTGACTTTATGCCTGTATTATACTATGCAATTGCTTTACAGAAGTGCAATATAAAAATGCTAGGCATTAATAGATTCCTCAGAAGATGATGTAATTTCTATAAACATGAAGAATGTGACATGACAGTTTATTTCTTGGAGAGTATCTCTACTGTTATGGTCTGTAGGAAAAACTTGTAGTAAGGGAGGTGGGTATAAAAATTTCATGAAATAAAGTGAAAATCTGACCTTTGACTTGCAGAAGGTGCTAAGAGTCAATTTTATATTTCATGTGACTCTTAAACAGGAAGACAAATATACTGCAAACTGAGATACAAGAACAGGTCTTAAGGCTTGTTGTCATTTGAGTTTAGTTTTGTGTCTTTCCTTCATTTCCCTGTTAATTATTCAATCAATAAACTAAACTGGCAGAATTAAAGTAATCATGGAGGCCGTCATGCTTCTGAGACATTTTCTCCCCTTGTGTTTTGGAACAGATATTGGCAGTACCATGTACAGTACCTGTACATGTCTTATGTCAGGAATGGACAAAAGGACCTTTTACAATCAGACCAATTAATGGAATTAAAAGTTTTATGCTGTAGTCTCAATTATGTCACAGGAGGAAGACAGATTCTGTAATCATTTTGGATGCAATATTGGATAAAAAGTTCTAATACCTTTGTACAACTCTTTATGATTACTTTAAAAAACCATAAATTCTGTAACCTTTTCAAAGAAAAGTGCTAATTAAATTCTCCCTTGATAAAAGCATCTTGCTGGCATAGGTAAATGTCTCATAAAATGCATTTTCATTAACTTGTCCAGTACAGTTGTCCTGTCTCGTGTCATGTGGGGGTTGTCTTTTGGGTTGTTTTTTTCTTAATTTAGACAGGTTCATACTGTGCTCAGGTAGATTTGTAGACTTTTAGGAAACAACTGGTTCAATATAATCCTGTCAAAAGGCATTTACTAAGTGTGGGGTTTTATCTTTGTTTTTTCCCCCCAAGGTTTTTAAACTCATTTTGCTTAATTTTAACGTTTAATGAGTTAAACTGGTGTTCAGAATGTATTTACTGGACTGTAACAACTGTCTTGTTCTTGTAGGCTATTAGACTGGAGCTTAGGAATGAGATAAATACCTTTGAAAAAAAAATTCAAGTAAGTTCTATTTTTACTGCTGTTGAAATTTCCTTGACCACTTACAGTGCATGTTGGTATCTCTTCTATACATTCATAGATACAGAGAGGCCTTGACTTCAAAGGTCCTGTGGTGAGTTTTCTTTATGTTGTGTGATAGGAATGCTCACCTTGTTTATTGAAACAATTTTCAGTAAAACCAATAGACATGATCACTAAATATTGAATCTGACCCTCATGGTCAGCCCATGAGACTTGTTGTCTTCTGTCATATTCTAGGACACCTTTAAGATTGAATTGCATTTTGACACTATATATTATTAATCTAAATAAGATACTAGAACTTGGAGAGAATGTGCTTATTAATGTGCAGTTACAGTATCTCTTAGTGGGATGTTAATGCAACTTTCACATAATCTGATTTAGTCACTTCAAGAGGAGCTCCAAGAGAGAGAAAATGAGCTTGCTGTTGAAAAGAGGAATGGTCTTAAAAGGGATAAAACCATTCAGGGGCTAACTGTTGCATTAAAAGCAAAGGAAAAAGAGGTATGATGATTATGATCTTGTTGGTTGATAGCACTATCTTTGGGAGGGGAGTGTGTGCATTGTGTATGTGGCAGGGGTTGACTCATCTCACTGTAACCATTAGGAACCTTCTAGTGGGTCCTTAATCACTGCTGTCATATCTGTAAGCAGTTCTGTTTATCTGGAGTTTTGGGTCTTGGACTGGAGGAGAGAGGAAAAAAGATACTTAACTGATACTTTCTCCCTGAAGAACTTTGTGGAAAAATGTTTTCATTTGCAGCTGATTTTTATCAGCTCTGAACACCATTTAGAAGGTATGAGAAGAATTTTGTGTTGTTGAATAAGTGGAGCTGTCATAGAGACAGCTAAAATAGTAGAGGTCAATGCCAGCTGAAATTCAGATTTTGTGGAAGAATAGAAAATACTGAACTTGAGTGATAGGCAGCCTAGTGAGTGTTGTATAAGAACAAGGATTTCTTTATACAAGATTCATTATGATGTGTTTGATGGTTTTGTTCTTTAAAGTATTTGTTCTGTCTAGCTGGATGAATGGGTAATGAGATGGGATAGCTATTACTGATTCACCATCCCTTGGAAATAACTCATTCTATATAGTATTCATTGTACTCTACTTATAGAATGAGGAGCTTGGTTCTGAAATTGAAGATCTAAATGCTTCATTGGCTAAGGCAAGAGAGGCAACTCACAAAGCACACATCCAAAAATTCAAGGTAAGAAGCAAGCAACTAACATGGCTTCTCCCATCCCAGCTCCTCCCTTCTCTGTAATTCCACACAATGGGTAGTGCTTCGTGTCTTTGAAACTGGAGGTATGGAAATTAATTTACAGTGTTGTTTAAAACCCTTTCATCTTGAGAGAGAGCTTGATTATTTTTGAAAAGTACTAGGTTTAAACAGTGTGCAACTAATCCCTCCTGTCCACAGAATCCATGTTGCATGGTGGGTGACAGAGCAAGCCTTTCTCCTCATTACTCTGCTCCTTAGCTACAAACGAGTTGAGGGCAGTTCTCTGTGAGTAGATCATGCTGAATAGCCTACTACTGTCCTCTGTGTTGCAAACTTCAGTGAGGCCACCTGTAACAGTGTGTGATAGGGAAGAACATGTCAGACTTGCTATTTCATTTAACACTGTAACTGCTTGACCTAGTCAGTACTCAAACTGACCTGAAAGTAGAAAGCTTACATAATAAGAGCTTTGGGAACCATTAAAAATAATATGATCTCGTTTGCACTGTGGACTCCTTTGCAGGTCAACCTTTATCTAATACTTAGTTATCTAGTTCTTAGTAATCTAAGACTGTTTCCCTGTGCTGGATGTCATTGAAAGCTGTTACATTAGTTGAGAACTTTGAGTGTAACGTTTCCCCTGTTGTGTGGGTACCTGTCACTTCACTGTATTTTACACCACAGTTCTGAAGTACTTGGAAGAGGTGTGGGGGGGTGGGTTTGTACACAACAGGAGTAAAGCCTTTCAGTCTCTATGAAATACCCTTACAGAACTTGAATGCTGCTTGATGTTTCAGGGTGCTGAGGATTATCAAGCTCTCTTGATGGAAAAGGAGACCCTCTTAGCAGAGCTGCGTTCAGAAAACCTTACAAAGGATGCTGAGAATCGTAAGCTACAAAGGAGGATTAAAAGGACCGATCAAGAGCTGAATGATTTGAATTTAGAACGAGAGAAAATGGAGAAGGAGCTGGATGAAGCACACCTACAGAAGAGCAGAAGTGACAAAACTATTAATGTTATTATCACTTTATTCCTTGATTTCCTAAAATTTAAAAGTATTCTAGCACTTATAGCGTGTCCTTTTCTTAAAAAAATTAGGCTTTTTAATTTGAGTAATTTTTGGAAAGGTCAATACCCTTGCCAGTATTCTAAAGAATTTGGCCAAGAATATTGAGGAAAATTCTGGCACGTAGTCTGCACATAAAAAGAGTTTTAAATAAATATAATTCTGATTGTCTTAGATCCTAGAAAGAAATCATTAGCCTTTATCTGTGGTAAGTGGTTACTGTTGGTTTCGATTTTTCTGATGGGAGAGTCTGAACATGTACAACAAATGTACATTTTATATTTCTGCTGTACTTGTTACATGTCTAGACATTATCTTAAATTACACTAAACTTTCTCTGAAGTGCTAATGCAATTAGGAATTAGTAGCCACTTGTCACAACTGTAAGCCAAACTTCAGCTTGCAGAAAAGACTGTAAAGACTGTAAATTTAATAACCTCTATCTGTAAAATTTCTCAAGTACAGGATTAATCGATCACAACATAAAAATGAGGTGCTGTATCTGCTCATTGACTTTTTTTTTTCCTTGCTTTATATTCTGTTTCAGGTCTTTTACCTTGCTGTAGGTTTTAAGACAAGCACTTCTGCTTCCAGAACACATATGTCATGCAACAAAGTGAATGATCAGGTTTCTTTTCCTGTCCTTTTGAAAAAAGGATGCACCTCTGAGCTTTTGACATAAAGCATACTTGTTACCTGTGTGTCTTGTCACATGGATTTATTTTTTAAGTCTAATCTCCTAGACTCCTGCCTGCAGAGTCTGGTCCTCTTCAGCTGGGGATTATTTGCCTGCTTATTAAACTACATTAAGGATTAAATGAGGTTGTATTTATTCAGTGGCTGTTTTGATTAGATTATTAACTAAGGATCTAAAGTAGGAATACGTGGAAATTGCCATACCTGCAATATCACTTCAAACCAGTAGAGGGTTCTCTTTACCTACAAACGAACAATTTCTCCCCCTCTCCTGCCCCCAATTTAACTTGCAATTTTCCTTGATTGTCAACTGTGGTTAAGCAGCCGTCACAAAGTCTCTATCTTTGGTGTGCTTTGAAATTTCTTCAGGGTGTTGAGGTTAAGGAGAGAAAGAACAGATCGCTCCTGTCAGTAAAACAGCCAGAAAGAACATATTTTATTGATTTAAAGTATTTTATATTTAACTGCTTTCTCTATTCAGAACTCTTTGTCATATTTCAGGGCAGATAGTCCTGTTTTTCCTATACAGGGTTATATTCTGAGTAGGGAGTTACCAGGGGATTCAAAGTTTCTTGTATTACAGAAGCCTGTGACTCTGTTATGTCCAGGTTTTTCATGTAAATGACTAGCTCCCTAGGGAAAAGCATTCCTGCCAAAAGATGAGCAGTCTTATAAAAATTATATCCGTAACCTATTTCCTACTCCTTGCAGAACAGCTGCTTCAATTTCAGAGTTGCTAGTACATTCAGATATAGCAACATTGCCTGTGAAATGTTGCCCATTAAGTAGTAGATATGTGGGAGTAAAAAAATATGCTGTGATATTTTGCTCTTTGACAAATAGAAAAGCACTTTGGTGAACTGAAGCAAACTTTTTGTGAGACAGCTTTAAAAATTCTGTTCTATTTATGCTCAAAGATACCTATTTATCAGTGTTTCTATTTTCTTAGAATAAAACTAGCAAGAATGTGCCTAAACTGTAGGAAATGCCCTCAACATCTATAATGAACTGCTGCTTTTGCTCTTTGCTCACTCATGGGGCCATTTTCAAGGACTTTGTTTACTGTGATTGGGGTCGTGTCAAATTTTGCATATATCCATTTAAAAAATAAAAAAAAGCCAAATCTTTAAGATGAAGAAAAGGTCCTTCCCTGTGGTGAACCTAACTTGAGATGATTTGGACTTTACTGTTCTGGAGTGGAAGGAGGTTAATTAAACTAAATTAATTAGGACTGCAACAGGTGAGGTGATCATTCAAAATGCAGCCTGTACCCAGTTTTAGGAGTGAATGGGTTGGGGATAAGTGTTTTTGACCGATGTCCCTGCCTCAGGGCTTTCTCTAGGTCAACTGTAAATGCAAAACCACTTTCAGTTCTGTACTTCCAGGAGCTGCTGTTAAGCATAGCTTTAAGCACTTTGGAACAAGAGATTTCAGGTGTATATTCATACATATAATTGATGAGGAATAAAGATCATCTCATCCTTAATGTTGTTTGTGTCCACCATGCTGCTGTGTCTGTGAGATTCAGTGCTTTATGAGCAAAGAGTTTATTCAAATTTGCAAGATTAAACACTTAAGTATCTGTTCTCTCTCAGGCCTACACATAGACGATTAGAGTGCATTTACTAGGTATTCATATTTGATCTGTTGGTTGGGGAAATGCAGAATAACTCATTAGGCAAAATTTATTCTTTAGTCTTCCTACCTCTAGTTTAGCTGGAGAGGGACTCTCATGAATTAATTATTCACCAACCTGTTTTCCATTTGACAAGGAGGGGGAGGCATCCGCTCCAGTCTACGTTATAGTGTTTCACAGTCATTTTTCTTAGTTCAACTATCATTAATCATAGAAAAGTCTCTTGGGGAAAAAGGTTGGCAGAGGGAATTGCAAAGTTTATGCTCCAAGAGCTGTAGGCACTATATTATCCTTGCAACTGAATGTATGGAAACCAATAGATTTTTCTCCCAGACAATTTGAGTGGTCAATGAGTTCAAGCAACCTGCTATAGTGATGGATAGTTCTGTGTGTTACAGAAATCTGGGTCATTCAGCCTCAGCTCTAGCTTTTGGGAAGGATTTAGGGAACTCTGGAGGCAAAAACATTAGAGGCAAAGTATCTGAAAATTGCAAGTATCTCCCAGGCTGTTGTACTTTTTCCACAACTGGATGCCCTGTCAGTCCACTTCTCTAAACCTAGCTGTAATATTTTTGCTGCTTTAAAGGCAGTATAGGTTCTGGACCTGATGAGTGCTGTACTCCCAAGATTAGATAGTAGAGGGTGTAGTATGTTATTGCAGCAGCATCTTTTCTATCTATGCATCTCTGTCATCTTTCTTCTGAAAGCTGTTTATGGTATCCAGTAAAAGAAGTTGCAGAGCATTGGCCACTTATAGAACAGGTCAAAAGTGCTTCTGTGGAGTTTAGTTACCTGATGACTAATGCATTCATGTGAAGTCTCACAGGGATGTAACAGTATAAAAGTAAGAATAGAAAGCCAAGGAGTGAACTTGCAGTGTGCCTTGTAACACCACAGCTGGTCAATGACTGCCACTGCCTGTTACTTTATGGGATTGAGCTTTGTGTCACCCAACAAGAGTTCTGTAGCTGCAAAGTCTTTTAGCATCAAGTTACCAGCCCACTGCACTGCTTTCAAAAGACCTCTACATACACTGCACTTCATAGTAGTTAGGAAGAAATAGAAATGTATTTGAGTTTTTGTGTGCAGACAAATCCTGGACCTGATGCTGTGGTTCTTTAGTTTACTTATTCCAGCAAGTAGTTCTTTTGGTCCTGAAAAAAACAACTATTAGTTTGCAGAACTGAAGGTCTAAGCTTAATTGTCCTTTGAAACTGAATAACATTTGAGGGTTTTTTTGAGCTATTAGGGATTTCTTAGTCAAATCCTGGTAATGAAGCAAGTAAACCAAAAGGCATTGTAAATGACAATTTGTATTTAATGTGCAAAATAAACAGAAGTAAAATGTTGAAGTACTAAAATGACATTAAGGATTTGATGTGAACCTGCATGAAGCAAGGTAATTAAGTCAAGAAAAGGACATAAAACAGTTTGTAAAGAGATTGCAATTAAAGTGTCACTAGTACTATTTTGTTGTACTTAGAATAAGGAACAACTATTGAATTTTAAATCCCAGTGGAAGTAAATGCAAAGTTTATAGGTGACTACCATATGCACAAACTATTTAAAGGGCTTTTGATACTTCACAAATGGGCCCTTTTCGGGAATAAATGAAAAACATTTATTTTAAGATGCAGGCAGTGTTACCTGGCTCTTTGGGTCTGAAGAGAAGTTTGGATAGTATAAAGTCTTTTTAAGTTTTAATTGTTTAGTTTTAAACAACATCTCTTTTGTTACAAGTTTCTGCTTTTTTTTACTACATACTATGCAGTAAATGCTCTTGATCTTGCAGAGTAAAGGCTTGTAAAATAAAGTGTGTATACAAACTATTCCTCCTTCAATTAACAGTGTCGAAACTTCCAACAAATCAGACAAAAAGTTTGAAGTGACACAAGTGGTGGTTGGGAGAGTAGTTGGAAGGACAGAGAAGCCACATTATGGGTTTTTCTAGTGCCTTGTGCTCTTACTTATTTTCCACTCTAACTGGGAGCTGGCTATTGTATGCTAACATTTTGGTATATATTTCCATCATTTCAGTGATTGTCCCAGTTCACAGTAAAATATAAGTCACAGGAATTGTTTGATTTATTGCTGGGAACTTTGCAGGCTTTGTCAGGTGCTCAGATTTGGAAACCCCATAGATAGCTACGTTGTTTGGTGGTGGAATCATTAACAGGGCCAGAATCAAGACCAAGTTCTGTTCACAACTCCTAAGACTGAGCTATTTGGTCATTTCAAGTTTGTGCTCATGTCAAAAGAAAATGTTTTAACATTTCTGACCTTTTGTTTGATGCAAAAGTAACTAGTAATACAATGTTTGTGCAAGAATTTTCATGGTGTGATGAGAAAAAGAGCAAATGACAAACTGAATCACCCGTAACCAATTTTCTCCTATTTCTAGCAAGGGAGTAAATTGACTCAGAAGTGTGTTCATTCTGACAGCGACAGCATCTACGTGCATGATATTTGCAACAGCCTTGGGGTCCAGTCATTCTGTATGAAAAGAATTTAAACCATAACAACCTTGATTTTTTTAGAGGGCTATACTGACACCTCATCTAAAGGTGGTTTTTTACCCTTACTTGTGTTCATTGATGCCAAGAGGAAGACCCTGGTTTAAATACATTCTCCAGACTATTCAGTGATATGAATAATGTAAAGCAGTGAAAAGTTAAACTAATGTAGGTAGTCTTAAACTTTTTTAAAGTTGATTTTCTAAATATCCTGTTTCTTTTTTTTTTTTTTGTAGGACCTTAGAAATCAGCTAGAGAAATTACACGGTGAAATGACTGAGAAAGAAAAAGCAGTTGAACATCATTACAATATTCTTTTGAGTGAAAGCAATCAGAAGTTGCAGAGCCAAGAACTAGTTATCAAGCAGCTAACAGACAGTGTCAATCAAAAAGATTTACTGCTTCAGGTAGGTAGACTTCAAGTTGAAATGAAAAATTGAAAGGTATTTGATTTTGTATGAGGAATTATTACAAAATCATATTTGTATTTGGAATGACTGTTGATTTTTATGATAATCCTTCACTTCTTATAATACTGTATTTGCAGAACAGACATATAATTACAGTGTGTGTGCCATTCAACAGGATTTCTTGTTAGGGTTTTATGAAGCGTGTGGACAAAGGAGAAAGAAAGCTTTATTAATACTTATGTAGAACTTTCACTGTTGAGCTAAGATACTTCAACAGCTCTGAAGTGCCTGTGATTTTCAGAAACTCAAAACTGAGGAATTGGTATAGATAATGAAATATTTGGTCATCTTTTTTTAGAGCTCATTCAGTACAGTGTATGTGAGCAGGGAGCTGCCTGAATGTTAATGGACCCCTGCTCACTGGTTTTATAGCTGGAGGTGTAACCCTGGAAAGTGCTGATGGTATTCAGCCAGCACTGCAGAAACCAGTAGTTGAGGTTGCTCTATACCTGGAGACCAAGGTGCATGCCTTGACTTACATTTTAATGCTTAAAAGATTGGATAGCTGGGGGAAGCATCTGTTCAATCTTTTTTTTGGTTCTATTATTGTAAATCGAGCTCTTCTTTTATGAGGTGTGTAAAGAATATGTGCTGGATTGTCCTTGGATGTTCTCCTGAATTTTGTTTGTTTCTCTATTTTGCAATATAAAACTAGAGTAAATTTTTTAAAACTCTTTTCTCTTTTTAGAAACTTGATGGAACAGTTAAAGAAAAGGATGCGGAACTTCAGGAGCTCCTGAATAAGTACAAGAACCTTTTAAGAGCTAATGAAGAACTTGAACTGAAAAATGAGGGCTTAGTAAAGGAAAAGTGTGCTGCACAGTCTCAACAGTCAATTATCAAGATAGTCAGAGAGTTAGAGGTAAGTTTTCATAACTCTAATTATTTGCAGATTAATACTTTGACTTCAGGCTCAAGAGAGTTTTGACTTTGTCTTCAGGAGTTCACCCACATAGGACGGAGCTGCCTTACTTTGGATCAGTACCACATCAAAGTGTTCTGTATTATGAATATTATAACAATGGATTTGTTGGTTGCATCCTGTGCTTTCTATGATTGTGGTGGTATTGATCTGGCAACATAACAGTCCATAGTATTGTCCTCTGAGTAGGTCACTACTCGGACATCACTGAACTCTTTATTCTAAGAAAGCATGTAAAATGTCTTGTCTGCCATAAAGAGGTAAGATTTTGTGGCCATTGGGATAGATATTTTTCCTTGAGTGGGAGAGAGTCTGTGTTTCAGACTAGAAGTGCAGAGGAGCGTTTGTGTACTCCTGATAGGTAAGAGGTAGAGATAGGTAGATTGTACAGAGCCGGTGACAACAGGTGGTACATAGAGTTTGAGGATAAAAAGTGTATGTGGGAGTGAAGATGTGTTTAGGGCAAGAAAAAAACTACTTTAAAACAAAGAAGAAAGCAAATAGCACAGAAATATAAGCATTAAAAACAGGTTGGATAATGTGTGCCTATTACTGGTTTTGGCGCCATAAATTGTAAAGGATTGTTAGTGCCTGAAGTTGGAGGTCAAATTTCAAAATCTTAAACTGTAGAGTTAGTTCCATCCCACCTACACACCCCTTTTGTACTAGACAAAAAAAAAACCACCGGCAGAAAAAATGCCAGGTACTGTTGAAAATGTTTTTTCATCAGCACGTTTCTTACTACTGCGTATGGATTAGCAACCAAATAAGCTGCTTTGGAAGATCATAGAATCATAGAATGATTAGAGTTGGAAGGGACTCCCAGAGGTCATCTAGTCCAACTCCCCTGCAAGAAGCAGGGACACCCCCAACTAGATCAGGTTGCTTACATTTCTTGTCATCTTTTACGTAGTTTACAACCTACCGTGTTAAGGTCTCCAAAAAGATCAGGTAAAGTAAAAAGATTTCGAGTAGTATGTACAAATGGTGTAGAAGGCTTTTTCTTTAATGATATATCATTAAAGAGAATGCCATTAGTGACATTTTATCAAGGATGTTTAAAATAAAATGAGCCAATGGCAAAGGAAACATGAGTGCTGTGTCTCGCGTCACATCCTGAACGCTGTAGTGATGAGATGCTTAATATGCTGTGGGCACTGTTATTAAACATGGCAGATGTAAGCATGCATTGAGTCATGGGTTATTTGACAAGCTTAGAGCAAATGAGCTGCGTCACTGTTTGCCAGGGCACCGGTGCAGAGCAGATCAGGGTATATTTGAATATACACGCAGAGAAAATAAAGTCTGTGAAAGGTTGGGTAGAAATTCTGCCTCTGTAAAACAAACTGCAGCGGATGCGTGTAACTTCGGTCACAAAGGGGCCTAAGAGCAATGGAAAATCATACAGAATTAATGAAAATCAAACACTGACTCCCCTCTGCACATCCCACTGCCACTACAGGTGCATAAGCGGGAGAGAGACCAGTGGCGAGCGGAGCCACGCACAGTAATGACCCGGTACCCACCTTCTAATCACGACCTATTCTCTGTTGCTGCTTCACTCGGTGCTTGTGAACAATACCTAATCACAGCTCATTGTCCTCTCAGCTCAACCTCTGTGTAAGATATCTCCTGGAAGAAACCACTTTGGCTTATTAATCATAACTTTTGGGTACAGATTACCCAGAGCTCTGCCCTCATTGGCTGCTTTGGACTCTTTGATGACTTTACTGTGCTGCACCAACTCTCAACACACGCACAGCTGGATTCTCCCCACCAGAGAGAACAGAAACCAAGCTCTTCCAGCCTCACTGGTCTTTAAAGTTGAAGAAAACGAACTGAGAGATGCAGAACTTTGTCTCTTTCATCATACCTTTTTACTTTATTTTAATGTAATGATAAATTTTAAAGCAACCAACATCCAAAGCTCTGCTGGGTGCCTTGGCCCGGCCTGGGAAGATAAATGACAGTTTCTAATTAGAGTTTGGATTCTTGAGCCACTGTCATGGGCTAGAGAGAGCATGTGTGAGGGCAGTGATAATTAGGTTAGTCATGCAACTGCTGACTCTGGTATCTATGAAGTCTTGTCTTGGAATGAAATATATTTCACAGCCAAGGAAGTTGGAAGTGCAGTCGACTCAGTATAATTTTGGAAGCTTTAGTTGGTTTTATGCTTAATCTTCTGTCACCCAATACTTCTACATTTACAGAGCTCTTTCTGTTGGAGAATTTGTTAGGAAAATATATTTCTAACACAGATTTTTAGACCTTTGTGGTTTGTATTTTACTGAGAAAAGCAGCAAAGCTGAGAAAAGTGGCTCTCGCTCAGGCCTCGAGCTGTGCTTTTGGGTTCTGTTGTGTTGCACATGTAAGCTTGCACACAGAGTATGCTGCAGTAAGAGGGCAACAGTGATGTGAGTTCTAATTCTAAATTGATTTTTTCCTAAAATACTCCTGAATTCACTGCAGTGTGGCCTTTCTGTTTTGCCTGTTTTTTGGGAGGGGGAACTTAGATACTACCTGAGGGTAGAGTAGGAAATGCAGTCAGCTGATGCACAGCAAATCTGATGTTTCTGCAGACACGAGGCACTTTGCAATTCCTGTATGATCAGCACATTGTTTGACTTTGGTTGTAATTCCTCCTATGCTTAGGGAGGTAATGCTGTGCACTCAGGGAACTGAGGAATACTGCGTGCAGACGAAGGGGGTGTCTGTTTTGCTGCATGTGGGGGAATTACCGATGCATGAACAGTGAGGTAACTAGAGCATTGCAGCTGATGGGTGTCACGAGGAGTGGAGTTGGTGCAGTCTTTGCTGCCCTGCAGATGTGTCTTAGCTGTTGGAATTGATGAGGTGTACACATTGTTGCTGAGTTGTGATTATTCCAAGGATGTAGTTGACTTCTTTTTTTAATACAAGTTCCCTGTCTATTAACTAGTGATCGGTGCATTGTAGTTGTTGCTTTCAGTCTCTTGGAATTGATGTTGTGAACACATTAATAGGGTTGTAGTTCAATTTCTGATTTGATGAGATCAGTTTATAGCTGAAAACAGCAATTCCTTTTGTTGAAATTCTTGTCTGCACACACTTTAAACATGATGCTTCTTGCCTGTGACACCGAGCACAGCCTGGTGATGGGAATGGATGCGGTTGGTGTGTCTCACCACTTCCATGTTAGCAGAAATTCATCCTGAAGGAGTTAGCCCGATGAAGTGATATTTGAAGTATATGGTCCAGTAGTCTTGTCTCACATACCACCAAGAAGAGCCATAGGTTCCTTGGAGCTATCTGCTTTGTGACATTTTCTGTGGTTGAGATGACATCTTCTAAAAGTCATCAACGAAATCTTTTGCTATAGTAATTTTTCGTCTTTAGATATATGACCAGCAGCCTATAACAATTTTAATCTTACCAGTAATAGTTTCATTTGTGGTAAACACATTTATGGTTTACCACAATGTTAGAAGTGACCAGATTCTGGTACTGGAGGATAAATCAGCAATGAGGTCTGGGTTATGGGCTTCTCTCAGCCATTCTCTAACCTTCAGAGAATTTGAAATGATCCCGATGGTTGGTGTAGGCAGGAGAGCATTCAGTGAGGCAACCAGATAGTCTTGTGGCTCTGCCAATAAGTTATTTATTGTAGAGGTATAAACCTTTTGCTTTCATGGCTTACAATTTGAGAAACCTTTAATGAAAATAAGTTATGTTTTCCACCACTGCTGCTTAGCAATAGTATTGCAGGCTTAAATATAGACTTTAATGTATTAGATTGCCTCCTTTCATGGGAATATAAATCTTCCACTGCAATATGGTCCTGGATGTCTTGCAGCTATCTCCTCTAACACATTTTCCGTCACACCATGTGTCAAGAGGTTTAATGTTTCATTAACTCCCACAGCATTATGGTCTATTTAAGTTACAGAGCTGCCTTATGTTTTGTGTACCGTTGGGGAGTTGATTGGAATAATTCACTCCTACGCTTTATTTAGAAATGACAGTAATGTACCAAAAAAACAAAAAACAAAAGTTCATGCTGTATCATGTATTCATGAAAGATTCTGAAAAATCAAGAACACTTCTTCATGATTTTGCTAACCTCTACCTAGTTAGTTGAATTTAGAATTTAATCATTTGTGAATAGTCTGTGATATTTGGAATTAAACGGCTTGTGTCTCCTGTTAGGTAGAAGGGGGTAAAAAAAAGAGATGGAGGATTTCATGAGCTTTCAGAGATTTTGGTGCAAATTTACACGAGCTAATTTCTAAAAGGAACAGGAAACTGGAGCACAGCGCTGTGTATAACACTGCTTTGTTAATATGGCAGTCAGAGACCCTGAACAATTGGTGACAACCGTTATCTAATTTGTGTACCGTAAACTCTTCAGAGTGACATTACTTTGCCAGTGCTTCAGAGCTTTTAATTAGGATATAGTTCTGTAGTGTGTTCAGTAATAATTGCGAGGCTCGTATCAGACATATGGAGGAGTTCACTAGAACTTTTAACAGACTGTTAACCGACTAAATTAAGTCAAAAGATTTGTTTCTTCCTGTTGCTTTCTATGCCATTGATCTGTGTCATTGTGATCAAACTTTCTCCAAGTGAAATTGCAGTCTCTGTATTTTATGTTTAATGACTGTGCTTGAAAGGCTGAGATTCCAACACACGGAGGAGACTCGTTCATTCAGGCTGTACTCTTTCACATGGATGTTTTTTGTGAGATATCTTTATTGATGACCTCTGGATCCCCTCCCTCCATTGTTTGTGCTTCTCAGCACTCATTCAGCAGGCACCATTGCTGTGTGCTCCTCCTCTGCTCATCTAGGTAACAAATTGGGAATCAAGTGCAGGATTTTGCACTTCCTATACAGAACAGTATTTAATGTATGAATTGCACTCAGCAATTCAGCAGCCTGGAAACATTAGTTAGAATACAGCTGCCATTAGGACTGATGGTAGATGAATGTGATGCATGTGTACAAAGGCAAGGTCATGTCTTCAAGGAATCTATAACATTGGGTGGCTGAAGCTACTCTGTCTGCAGCAAGATCTGACATGCAGACTACCTTAACGGGAGTAATTTGATCAAAACTTGATTACACTTGCAAAATATTATTTAACGTGTTTGCTAGCATACTGTGAAATATGAGTGTAAATAATTAAAAGTAAACAACAGTTGTCCTTGCTTTTGTACTGTTTGCTTTGCAGAATACCAAATTTTTCAAATTAACAGCGTGTTTGCATCGTTAGTGTGAATTAATGAGATTCTACTGTAGCTGCATTTTTGTTGCAATTCCTTCCTTAGGAATTGCAATCGGAGTAATAACAGCTGCTTAAAACTCCTGGGTGTAGGTTTCTTCCTTGTTAATGATCTGTTCACTAATTATTTAGTATGTCTTGAGAATTTAGTTTCTAATCTTGAGGTTGTAATATGGAGAAAATAGAGTTACCTTTCATTCCTGCTCTCCAGAGTTATCTTGTCAGACTAGAGCTATATGCATCCCCCTTTGTGGCACTTTTGTTCCTCCTTTCCGTTTTCCTTCAAAAAAAAGGGAAGTGAGAGAAGCAACAAGGCCTGCTAGTCTTCTCAAACAGAGGCAGTATGTGTCTGACATTAATGCATTTAAATTTGCTATAGATAGCCCTTTTTTTTTTTCCTGACACAGCTGATATCTTCCATATTTTTATGCAATAAGTGGAAGCAAATATTCCCCTAAATAGATGTATCTTTTGCCTTCTGCTGAAAATGTGGCTGTGTGGTTATTTCAGAGTGAAAAACATCTTGGGAACCTAGTGGATCCTTACTGAGAGTGTAGCTTAAGAGTCTGGATTTAGTCTAATGATAATAATATATCTCCTGTGAGCAGGACTGCAGGTAAACAATTTTCTTTGCACAAGTAAAGCTGCAGCCTATAGTGACCCTGCTGAGTGTGCAGAAAGCTGACTCAACGAGTGTGGGTCTGACACGTTCATCCTCTGTTTGTTGGCTGGATACAGTCCTTTTTGTTCAGAAATGGAACTGCATTTGCAGAGAACACGCCCTCAAAGAGACATGGTTTTATTCAGAGATGACTGCATGGAGCCTGGACTTGCCTACATTCCCTTCTTCCCTTCTTCACCAAGCCTCCTCTCGCAGATAACTAGCGATAGGACAAGAGGGAATGGCTGCAAGTTGCACCAGGGGAGGTTCAGGTTGGAAATGAGGAGAAATCTCTTCTCAGAGACAGTGGTCAGGCGCTGGAATGGGTTGTCCAGGGAGGTGGTGGAGTCACTGTCCCTCATGGTGTTTAGGGAAAGGTTGGATGAGGTACTTAGGGACATGGTTAGTGAGTAATATAGGTGGGAGGGGCATGGTTGGACTAGATGATCTTGGAGGTCTTTTCCAACCTGAATGATGCTATGAAAGAGTTGCCTGCCAGGCTTTCCTGTGGTTGAGTTGTGAACTTTGGAAGTGAGGATGCTTGGGTTGGGGTAAGACTGATAAAAATGATGAAACACAGTTTTAGCTATGTGACTCATGGTAGGTAAACAGTGAAAGAGTATTTGCCTCTGTTAATAATATCTGTTTGCAAGTATCATGAATAGTTCTCAGATTGCTGTTGAGCAAATTTGGATTTCTACTTCATTTGAGTTTTCTTCAGAACACAGGTATACACGTAGTTGTAGACATGCATATTTAAAAAGGACTTTATGGCTTAGTTTGTTCTTGTTTTAATTTAGGAAAACAAAGAAGCTGAATATGAGAAGCTGATCCTTGCTCTAAGAAAGGAACAAAATATTTATTCCACACTAGTGAAGACCTTCAAAGAATCAGATAGGTAAGTGCTTTTTCTAGTTTGATGGATAATCTAAACTTAAAGGGCAAAAGTAAGAAGTTGTGGAAAAAGGTGCAGCTTCACTGGAGTGGTGATTATTTCGTACCGGCCAGTTGGTGATAAGGCATGAACTAGCTGTAGTAGTCCCCTTAACCTCACTTATAAAAATACTTTTATGTTATGTAAATTACTTAAATATTTCTGAAAATACTTCTGTTTGGTTTGGAATTACAGATGGGTGAGATTTCCATTTAGGTATCAAAGCAAGCAGCCAGATTTCTCAGGAGTACATGTCCTGTCTTGGAATACAGGGGGAAAATCCAATTGTGGTGCTGCACGAGTTGCAGTGGTTTATCCTAGAATATAGATAGTGCTTATCTTAAAGGTGGTACTGTGAGAATTTTGATGAGAATTTAGAGAAGGTTAAACAAAACAGTATAATTGAAGTTTGCATAAATGCTTTTAGCATAAAGCATTTAGAAGTATAGCAGGAGAAAGAGTTTTAACCTTTTAAGAGCAAAGAACAACATTTTAGAAAGAAATCTTTGTCCTACTTTGTGTCCTATTATTGCTTGGCAGTTGAGGAGGAGATGTTAAGAGAAAATAAAGAAAAATTGTAGCCTTTCAGTAAAATACATTTAAAGGTTCTATAACAAAAATAATAATTTACTGTTATAATTATAAATAACTTCATTAGGTGTTGGCAGCACTTGAGTGCCAGCTCCTGACTCTTCTTGCCTGAAGGCAGTGTCTCATAACTGCCAACATTATGGGGATGCCTGTTTGCCTTTTGCAGTTGGTTTATAGATTCTTATAGTTTAGAAAACATAAAGTGAGTAGCACTAAAGTAGTTGAGATCTGGTATTTGAATTAAGCTCATTAATACTAATGCCATCTTCTGCTTGGCCACATCTCAGAGCTCTTTTAGATATGAGAACTTTTTCATTAGAAATAGTGATAGAAGTCAGATTATGGAGATTATTTCTTATCTCTGGGAAAAGAGCAATGGCTTTTGTGCTTTTTTTTTTAATTTCTGTTGAGCAATCACTGAGTGAAGGAAGAAACTGGTTTGTTTTAATATTTCAGATGGAGGGCGTGACCTACTACAGAAACAACTTCTGTGGTTAAGGGTATTGTCAGCATTCTGATGAGCAATGACAACAAAGTAACATGGCTCTCATGCAGGTTTTTCTTAGAATTCTATCTTTCAAATGTGGAAGATGATAGTGTTCATTAGAGTTATCATTACTCTAGTTATCATTAGGGTAATAGGAGTTTTGCAATTAATTGTTTTCTTGATGTGGATGTGTAGGATGGTCAGGGCAGTTCATGTTATGCAGCTGTTTGCAGAGGATGTGCAGTGGTACAACAGCAGGACTGGAAGCTGAAGGCAGGTTTGCTCACAATTTTGTGGCCTGAGATGTTCTGTAATCTCATCAGGGAAGACTTGAACCCCCAAAGTTCTGGGGAGCTGAAAAACAAGCCCTGCAGATAAATGCAGCTTCCTCATTTGTGTAATTGCCAGCAGCAGTGACATGGATTTTAGGCAAACATCTGTTTTCTTGCTGACATGTCTTCTTTTAGGCACTATTTATTTTAAGCAACCTGGATGGTTATTTTTCAAAATAAGCTACCGGATGTCAGGACAAAGACATTTCTTGTCTCTCCAAGCAGGGAGCGAACACTTTTTCATATAAAACCTTTAACTCATGAAAAGGAGAAAATGTGCTTACTTAGCTTCTAATAGTGTGTTGGTTTGGTTTTATTCTTAATTTTTTTGCTGAGCATTTAAGAGAGCTCTTCCTTCAAAGATACTCGTGAACGAGGGAGAACTGGCAAAAGCAATAGTTCCTTCTGCAGGGAACACCGTGACAGCAGCACTCCTGTCAGTAGGCAAACTGAGAGTCATCTCATACATGCTGCCTTTTAATTAATGAGTTTCTACAATATGCTGTTTTTCTCACTCAAAGTGATGTGCTGTATGTTTCTGTATAGTCTTCGATAAGATGGATTTAATTTTTCTTAAAGATTCCTGAATTTTCTGGCATTTAGTGAGGTGGATTGGAAATCCTACAGCAGCTTTATTTTCTGAGTGAAGTGAATGCAAAAATAAATAATACAAATTCAGAAACACTTTGCTATTTATTTGTTATTAAACCAAATTCTATTATAATTTCAGTTATTATGTACTTGTTACAGAGTGGATGAATGGTATGGGGACGACCACAAGGGATAGCTAGAGGTGCTGACACCATGGGCCCCAGGGACACTCAGTGAGGGCAAAGTAAGAGCTTGGCAAAAAGCTGCTTAAAGATTTAGTTCACATACAAATTAGCAATTGTGAGTTTTTGCATTTAGATCCCATTGAGATAATTGAGACAATTTAGTCCTTAAAGGGTTGTTTTACAGACTGTGGGATAAATGAAGAGACAAACAGTTAGTTGGGTCATAGTTTCACCGGACCAGGATTTATAATTTTTTCTTAGGTGGAGCATTAGAGGATACAGTGTAGTTCTGTATCAAGGGAACAAAGTTTCCATGGTCACCATGTAAAGGAATACACAGAGCCAGCAGTATTACGTGATAATGATATTTTCCTGGCATACTTTTCAGAAGTTAGTAATTTTGATTTGCCTTAAAAAGAATTACACAGAATTTGGCTGGTGGAATATATCTGTCATGTTTAAGCTGACTTACAAGCAGCACAGCTCAAAACAGCAAAAAAAAAAAAGGATGTAGTATGTAAAGATTTAGTCCTGTCTTTCTATGTAGGGATCTGTTTATTCTTATGCATCAAAATGATGGAGCTGTGTGATGAGAAGGAGCGATGGCTAATGCCAAATGGGCTCTCTGTGGAAGCCCGGATGTATAAAAGATGCTGAGGTGCACCACAAAATGTTTTGACTTGAATCTTGAAGGGTTTTTCTTTTTCTCTTTTTTGTAGCATAAACAGCTTGCAGACAGAACTAAATAACATTTTCATGTTGAGAAGACAGCTAGAAGAAGACATTGTAGCTAATAGGAACCTACAGAAGGTCTTAGAAGATCAGATTAAGAACCTAAAAAACCGACAAGGTCTGTATATGTGTGCAGCCCATCCCTCTTCTTCATCTTCTTATATAAAAGACAACTGGTTTTCTTACAGTCAGTTTGCTGAGATGGAAAAGAAATGTTTGAGAGTAGAAAAAGGTGTGAAAAGACTTCTTTTCAGCTTTCCATGATGAAAATTATTTGAGGGATTTGTAACAGAATGTCTTTGAGCAATCAGGGCATATACAGAGGGACAGCTTTTCTCTTTCCATGCAGCAAATGTTAGTAATTCTGTGGCAATTCTACTGCAGTGATCATTTCAAGCTGCCTACAATTTTGTACCCATGGAATTTACTGTTTTGTGCAGAAGTCAGAGATTCCTGGCTTTGAATACATCTGTGGTCATGGGATCACTTTCTGACCATGGAATGTAATTATTTCGCAATGCTTTGGTAAAAGAGCTTGTGTCTCAGGAAATGGTTAGTCTCCTCCTGACAGAGGAAGTATTTCCAGAGGTAGAAAAAATAGCCAGAGGTTTTTTTAGTTTGTAAATCAGAAATAGTAGCACTTTTAAGTATAACTCACATTTTAGCTTTTTTATTGGTGGTCCTTGGAGATGTTTTTAGTATATACTTAGATATAGAAAAGAATAACTTAAGTGGACATTGTTAAATATAGTTTACTGCATATGTGCAGACCTATCTGTTTTGTTCCATAGGGGCTATATATAACAATAAAGCCTGTTCACTTACCCCTTTAAACTTAGATTTTCAATTTTAGCATCATTCCCTTGACAGCTATGATAAGTGACAAAGGTAAGCTGCTGCAGTGTCAGAGTTTCCACCCTCAAAAGCACAGAGTTAGAGGAAGAACAACCAGGGTAGGCTGGAGGGTGTCGTGGATACTCCTGGCTTCTGAAGTTGGGATAAGGGCTTTGTAAATTAGTAATTATTTGTGAACCTTTGGGCCCTTGCTGCAGCCATGGGATCAGTGGCTAGAGCTGGGAGTAGGATTTGGATGTCTCCTCCTTGCCCTGATTTAGACGTGCTTTCTCCCTATCTAATGAGCTGTAGTTATAGAATTAACTGTCATCTATATTGCAAACGATGTTTATTGAAACATAACAAATTATTCCTGCAGTTATAGAGGAAGGTAATAAGTAGCTATTTTCAATTCAATTAATGCAATCTTTTGACCCAAAAGCAAAATAAATTCAGTAACTTTGTCAAACCCAGCTTTTTGCCTTGAGACATTGAGTTCATGTTCATAAAAATATAGTTAAAACAGAATAACTATTCATGCCTTACTTATCCTTCCTAGAAATTATTTCTAATTGCAATGCTAAATATGCAAATTTTAATTCAGAATTATATTTGCAACTCATGCTGATAACCACAGAAAATACAGCCACCGAAAATACAGTGTGTCTAGATGTCAGAAGCAGAAAGAAATAGAAGGTCAGAATTCGCTCATTTAAACAGAAAGCTTATTTTGGGGGATGAAACATTTTAACTGGCCTCCTGCTGACTTACTAGTAGGTTTTTATTCAAAAAGTCCTGTCTTTGCACTTTATGCTGTGTTTTCCTGCAAATAGAGTTTGTGAAATAATTCCTGTCCTTGGTTATTTTGGCAGATGAAACACTGTCTTTCTGCGGAGATCAAACATCTTATATGAGTATCTGTTTAGGGGAGCAAGATCATTTAAGCCTACAGATAGACCATCTGTCTCTTGAAGAACTTAAGAAAAAGGTATTGATCTATTTTATTATTTACTGTTTCTAATGGCTTACTTCTCTCTTTATAGTTTGTGCATCCCTCACAAAAAGGAGCATTTTCATTATGTAGGTGCAGTTGGGTAGTTCTAAAAGGATTTGGAGTTCTCATCCCTGTGGTTTGTGATCCGCCTTTTATGAACTATTTAGTCTTTGTTGCACCACATGAGCTCCAGAGTCAGCTGAAAGATAGTGGCTTGTTGCACTAGGTTTATGGTAGTTAGAGACCTGGATCCAAGTTTCAGGCTCAATACTGTATTTCAGTAATTGTGAAGTATACCAACTCCAAAGAAAAGGTTTTGCATAAGTATCCTGCAGCTTAATCATGAAGACAGTAGGAGTGTCTTTAATTTATACTTCTGTACAGCACACTCCATCCCAGGATATGCAAATCTTTTGGTAAATATGGCATGTTGCAAGATAATCCTGAGGTAACTTAATATTGTCTCTATCCTACATAAGGAGAACCGAAATTCAGGGACATTGAATGTGCAGAGCATTGGCATACAGTAAATCACTATCAGAGTTCAGAAACTTGTTCTTCTGACTCATCATCCTGCACAGAGACCTCTGATCCAGGCACCAAGAATCTGTTTGAATATGGTCATTTCAGAGTGAACAGAAGCCAAGTTTTTTTTATATTTCTTTCGGCCAGCTGAATTGTAGGCAGGTGTACAAAATCTGGAGGTGGGTAGTCTGAAGGGAAGACATTTGCTTTACACTGAACAGGTGTCAGTAAAATCAGCCCCAGATTGTGTCCCAGTCCCATTGTGGGGTTATACCACATTTATCTCAGAACATATTCCCATCAGTAGGTTCAGGGACGCTCATTAGCAAAAGAAACTTATAAACCACTTCTTTCTTGTAACAGGGTTTGTATGCCTGAAAGTGGATCTGTTTTTTCCAAATGTATTAATTGTTCTAATAGAAAGCTTTCACTTTCTTCTGCAAACATTGCCACCTTTATACACTACACGAGTCTGTGACAGTGATGTGTGTTCAGGATTTTTGAACATGATTGTCCATTCAGATTTGATATCTGTAAAACTGTTGGGAATGATAGTGGCTTATGAAGGGTGTTTGAAATGGAAGAACAGATTGTTTCTGAATGCAGCTATTTCTCTGTAGTGCTGGTTTCCCTTGCGATAAAATGTTTCTTCTCAAATCTGCCTGTTGGTTTGAGGTTCCCTCAGGTTTCTTCTTCCTACTGAGTTCTGAAACTTGATACCTCAACTTAATAACATGGCTGGAAACTACAGACAAGTTAAGATTTCTGGAACACTAACTCACAAATATATAATCATGTTGTCATACAGAGGGAGATTGTCTCACGAACAGGTAGAGAAGCCCCAGCTTTCCACCTCTGCAGTTTAGATTTAGTTGGAGATTAATGTATCATCATCATTTGTTTTCATACCACTATGGATGTTACCAGTTTGGCTTGTTTTCCCTTTTCCCAATGCTTAGGTTGCTGATCTTCTCTTGATGGTTAAAGAGCTGCAGTCAGTTAATCAGAAACTTAAGGAAAAACAGCCTGGGCTTCGTGCAACAGATTCTCAAGGGAAAGAAGCTCTAAAAATATTGAACCACAGTGAGGTAGGTTTTCTGAGCTAAAGTAGTGAATCTGACTCTCCTATCTACTATACCTTGTGGAATCACATCAGTGCAGAATGAGTGTAAACCCCTCAGGGGCCTAGGTTGCTAATTCTTTGTAATAACTTTATAAAGTAATGATGTAAACACCTTTAAAATGTTAGCACAACAGAGAAGCGGCTCAATGCAAGTGTTCAGTGATGTGTCATGCTGATTTTAATGAAATTTACACAGTAAAATATTTGGTCTATGATATATTTGTTTTGCCATTTGAAAGGGGAGATAGTAGTTAATTCTACAAAGAAAACAGTACCTTACAGAACATTTTAGCTATTACTGACTGTCTGCTTGTCTCATGTTCAAGAATCATTCTCCTGCTGTGTCTAATTCTGTAAGAGCCTAGTTTGTATCTCCTCTGCATCTACACTGTAGCCACAAAACAAAGGACAGTACTTTGAGTCTTTAAACACATGGTGCTTCCTTTGTGGGAAATACAGAAGTATAGGAAGAAATGGTAGATTGCTGAGAGCTGCAAGGATGCAGTCACTGCTGGATGTTGCATTCTTTTGCCCAAAGCTAAGTCTGCTTTTGGCTGTGAGGAAGAAGAGATCTTGACAAAATACTTCCACTGAGAAGCATTTTGGGTGCTGAGTCCCAAGTGTTTAATTATGTGTGAATGATGAAGGGTGTTAGGGAGGCTCTGGTAGATCAAAATGGACCTTCTAGCTTGTTACAAGTATTACCTGAAAAGTGGCTGGTAATATTTTTCTTTATGTTATCCTGTGGAGTTTGTTTTCACTTAATTGTTCTCGTGCACCACATAGTGAATAGGAAGGTAAAAGTTTAAAAGGAGCAATGATGGTGTCTTGAATTAAACTCAGAAGAGCAAAAAATTAGGAATAGTTTGGATCAGTTACATGTAAGGATTGCCTAATTCTAGAATTAGAACTGGGACTGTGATATTGATGATTTTTTTGCAGGACTTTACAGGAAAGGTCATGTCATTTACGATATGTGCTGCAGACACACTGGGAGCAATCATCAAAACTCACAAACCATTCTTACTTTTTCGGTTTTAAGACATACTCATGTTACCTTTAATTGAAATACATTTTAAATTATAGATTGACCTTTAGGGGTGCTTTGGCTTTTGTTAAAATAATGAATTTATATGTTACTTTAATAGTTTTGCATGAAAAGCTTGTGGGCAATCTGTTTCAGACTGCATCCACCTTTCTAGATTAATATTTCCAGCGATTTGCCTTGTCACCCTGCAGAGGGTGCTGCACCCCCACTGATGCCACATTTAATACCTAAGGAATTTGTCTCCTGTGCTGAGATTATCATGACAAGATACTGTGTGCTCCTGCATTTGTCTCGGCATGAAAAGAACATAGAGGGCTTAACAGAGACTTAAGAAGCTGTCTGTGTGAAATTCGATGTAGAGTGACAAAGCCTGTAAAATATAAATAAACCTCAAAATTCAGGTAAAGGTATTAGGAAAGGAAAATACAGTAATTTAACCTGTGCTAAAATGATAATAGTACTATGGAGCTCAAAAGTCAGAGGATCTGTAATTAACAATTTAAAAGGTGCCATTTTATCAGGCTTGGCTATAAATGGCAACCTGGATTTCAGGTTACTGATTGTGACAACTGTGTTTTGCATATTAATAACTATTGTCAAAAAACCCACAAAGTTCTATTTTTTGTGTGTCTGTATTTTGGGCTAGAATTTGTTGGCAGGTAGTGCTGAGGTGACACTAACATATGTGCTGTAGGAGGAACCTGGACAGACACGGGAAGGTGTATCCTTGTAAGCCTCTTAAAATGAACCCATCTTTCTTCTTCTGAAAACCAGAGCACAAATTAGATGAATCTACATGTTGGTGCCTCTGCAGGGCATCTCCCAAAAGTCTGACAGCCCCTAGTACTCTGTTACTTGGCTTGGTGTTTGGAAGGAAGGGAGAAGAAGAGAAAAAGGTTGTTTTTGCACTGTCCTCTGAACATCTGCTTTCTCTGAGAGAAGCAGCAGCCTCAGTGATTTCAGCCTTCAGGGCTCCAGGGATCTTTGCAAACCAAGCATATCAGTGGTTCATTTAGGAAAAACATTCTCAAGGTTTTCAGTCTCCAAGGAAATACTTTAAACAGGCAGCTTATTCTTGGTAGACTTCTTTTCTGGCCTTAAGACACTTATTTTCTTTTAATATTTTGTTGAACATTGAGTTGTATTCCTTGGAGCACAGAAAGTTTCTTTTCAATCTCTCAGATGCAGGTCTATAGGACTGAGCTCAAGCTGCAGAGATTTGTTGTGGTTGTGTGCCATAACCTGTTGGTCTTGTGTGATAGTGTCATTCTAAGAAGCCTCTTTACTAAGGCAAATACTGAAAAATGTTGAGTCATAAAAGGTAGTTGCTTTGGGTGGATAAGTTATATGTGCAAATAAGTTTAATTTTAATACATAAATACAGGGTTTGACCCGAATCTACCTATGAAAGATTAAACCTTATCAGGTTGGGGTTTTTTAGAATATCTCACATTCTTGACTCTTGACATCGCATGATTACAACATGCCCTTGCTCTGTGTCACAATCCTCTGTCTTCTTCCAGTTTCCAGATTGGCTTCACTTTTTTATCTTTTGTTGCCCTAGAAAATAAATTCTGAGTGAAAATACCAAAATCATTCAAATGTGACTCAAAAGGTAATTCTCAATACTGTTCTCCAATTCTAAAATGTTGATACACTGTGCCATCCAGTTCCTGCCTTCTAAAGATTGGAGTTGCTTATACTGCTAGGGCTTGGAGGACAAAAAGGTTTTCCTCATTTATTTCATATGTACTTGGGTGATGGAGCACTGGACCTGGCTGCCCAGAGAGGCTGTGGAGTCTCCTTCTCTGGAGACATTCAAGAGCAAACTGGACACGTTCCTGTCTGATTTAATTGAGGTGACGCTGCTCAGGCAGGGGTTTGGACTAGATGATCTTTTGAGGTCCCTTCTAGCTCCTGATGTTCTGTGATTCTGTGTGATTTTGTGTATGTGTGTCTGTGTATATATATATATATGCATATATTCTGTGCATACTCAATTAAAAAATCAAAGCCCACACATGAATTCAATTCCCAGTGCACTTAGGAAGCAAAACCAATGCACCTTGCAGAATTCTCCTTGTCTGCAACTGGGCTGATGAGCTGTGAGCCAAGACTTTCCAGCATGGGGAAACAGCTTTCTCTTTTCCTGTCATAAGTTTCATCACTGCACTGTAGATCCATTGAAGCTATAAATATCACATCCATGACCCTTAAAGAGAGTTTCATTCCTTCCAGTCTGTCATCTGAGTCTCTGTACCTGTAATCTCAATTTTCTGTAACTACGCTCATGATTCTGCTTTTCTTGTCTTACAGCAATTTTTCTTCAGCCAAGTCACACCAAAATATGCCATGCAGCAGTGTTATATTATTGCCACAAGTCCTTTAAGACTAAAATTTGTATCTAATGCAAGTTTGATTCCACTGTGCTGCATCCTACCAGTGGTTTAGGCATATTAGTCATAGCATGGTTGATCATTACCATCGCTCTCTCACACTTCTACTATTTAATGAGATTCTAGCAGCAAAGATCTTAAATATCTTTCTTCTGTTAGACTGGGAAATGCTGCTGTAAACCAAGATATAAATGTCCAGTCTGGTCTTATCACAGGGGAGTGGTGGGATGTGGTAATGACAGGTCACTCATGATGGATCCCAGTGTGGGATGAAAGACTGGCCTTTCTCTCAGGTTGTTTCCTGGCAGGCTGTGTCGTAACAGGGTTACTGAATATCATAATTCCTCTTCTGCCAGAGGAAACTTGAGTAGAGGGGGTGACATGAAGTTATTTTCCATGAGCATGTGTGAGTGAAACTCAGGCAGCTGTGGTTGAGAGAGGAGCGATGCGTGGGTGTCCCGTCCCTTGCCTCCAGGTCTGCTCTCCAGGTTTGTGTACATCCCACAAACCAAAGGTCACCTGATCTTGCTGTCAGTTATGCTGATGTCAGGTTCTGCTCCTAAAAAAGCTGAGTCATCTTCCTCTTCTTCACTCAGAAAATCTGATGATGGGAGATGGATGAGGTTCTGTGGCAAATGGGGAAAAAGATGATTTGGCACCATTTCTTACAGATTGGCAAATTGAGGCAAGACAAAGCAGACTGTAACCTTCAGTCTTACAGTAAATCTTGTCAGTGTATAACAAGCTACATGTGCTTTGTTTTAAAAACATCTTTCTTGGATGTTGGAGAATAGCATAAATTGTGTAGAAAATGAAAATAGATCCTAGGAAATTGAAAATGGGACCAGGACTGAAGATAGGGGTCTTTTGCCAGAAGAGATTAAGTGATTTTTTACAATTTTTTTTTGTAAATTTTGAGGAGAAAAAGTTAAATAAAAATGAAGGAATGTGTAAGAGAAAGTTTCACTGTATTTAATATGAGTCAGTTCTGGGTTTAATATTAATTTTCTTTGATCTTGGTGAAGAAATCTAATTCAGTGTTTGTTACTTTGTATTACAGGCTTTTTTTATTTTTCTTTTAAGACATGTCACTGACTTATTTATGCATGTTTCATATCACAGTATTTTTTTGTGTGTGTGCTACATTTTCACATCATTCCATACTTTGTGTAGTGTATTGAAATAACAGAGGAGCCTGGGAAGCAGACTGAAGATGGTGCCAATGATATGAAGATGCAGAACAGTCAGATTTCTGAGAGGGTCAGCCAGGTAGGGCCCCACTCTGGGTACATTATGTACTCTTTTCTCTGCATGCCCTTAAAAACACTTATCTTCTTAGAACACAAAGTCTTTTGCAAACAAACCATACTTTTCCTGGTATTTTATTTCTCTTTCAAATAATTGTTATCCTAAAGAGTTTCTGAAAGCTTTTTTCCTATATTTTTCTGCTGCTTAGGGTTTTGCAATCAAGATAGCTTTTCATTCTGGTCCTTGTTTTCTCTTGTTTGAGTATACATAATCTTCCTTAAGGGGGATTACAAAGTCCCTTGAAATTGTGTTTCTTTACGTACACACTGATACAGGCTCGATTGCAGTCGGGCCTATAGTACAAATTGTGTAAGATTCACCTGCTGCTATGGTTGAGGAAAAAATACTGTAGATCCTTCTTCAGGATTGAAATACTTGATGTCTTAGTAACTTGTTGACTGTCTTTTCATATGTACAGGAATCTCCCATCCTCCTCTTTTGTCATTCAAAAGCATTGTAATATAAAGCAACATGGAATCATCAAATAATTCAGGTTGCAAAGGACCTTAGAGGATCAGAGAGTGCAATTGAAGTTGAACCTTTCTGCTTTAAAAATCAAAACATGCTAAAACCTGACACAGAATGGGGCATTTTGGTTACTGGTGTTGAAGAATGGTGCTCTGTTCTTTGAAATGTGTAACTTCTGCATTTCTGTTTACTAGGTCTGCCTTCAGGTATCTTTGGGTTTTCCTTCTGAGGTGGACAAACAGGTAAGTGATGTATTGTAAAGATTCTCTTGATTCTTAAACATCTTAATTTCTCGCTGCTGATGTCTACTGATGGAAATTGTATTCAAATGGGACCAGTCTAAATTCTCATTTCATTCATACACATACTTTCAGTGATTTAAATGAGGCTTGAATTGCTGGGCTGAAGCCATGCAGATAGACATCTCCTGGGACATGTCCCTGATGTTTGATACAGAATGTTGGCAGTTTGTAACTACTACAAATTACATCCTGTCCTGGTCATCAGGGCTTGCACCTGGAGATCCCAGGGCACAGTTTGGTACTGTAAATACAGGTTGTTCAAAGGTGAACTAATCCAAAGTTAGCTGTGATCTGCAGGCAATGTTCCAGAAGTTTCATATCTCTTCATAGATAAAGACCTTCAGGGAAATCTACTTACTACTTACTAAAGAACTGATCACTATGAATTAATTGTAGGAAATAGAAGTTAATTAGGTTTTATGTTAATAAATAGTAAGTGAAATGTCCGTGGATGCTTCTTAATGTAGATAAAGAGCGTTAGGAATTACAAAACCTGATTACAAAAAGATTACAGCCCTGAATTTAATAGAACACTACATACCTGTGTAATAAGAAAATGTTTGCAATTTTTTAACAGATAACTCCATCAGGCTATACAGAGAGCTTCTGCAAAGACAGACATTACAGGAGTCCAAGTAAGCCCCAGTTTGAACACGATACAACTGGCAAACACTTTGGCAGAATAGGAGTGAGTGAACATGAAACAGAAGAGAACTTGCTCACATCTCTTTTAAGAGAAAATAGAACATCTGTACTGGAATCTACGTAAGTATGAGGGATATGCACTGCTTTTGACAGTATTTCTATTTGAGAAGAGAATATAAAGTAATTTTGCTAAAGTGAATTTAGATAATGGCGCTGTCTAATTTACCTGAGAGATTGGCAAGGCGCCTTCAGAGCCATTTCAGTCTATCATGCAATTAAGTAATTAGGAAACATACTATCAGTAGAAATCCTTATGAAAAACCCATTACAAGAAAAAAACTCTCCAAACTACTGATACATGGAGCTTTACTGTAGGGACTGATTGTTAGCAGGATGAAGGAATTTGAGTTCCAGTGAATGTTTTTTTCAGGGTTAATTTGGAGTGGGCATTACTGTCTATTTGTGGCCTTTGTCATTTCACCTGAACTGCTTGGACAGAGGTTTTCTCTCTGTCAGCAGTTTCAGGAGTCTGGGCCCCAGTGCTCCAGTTGATTTATTGGTTATTCCAGTGTTAATTGGTTATTCCAGTGTAACCACTTGTAGGACTCTGCTGAAAGGAACCATGTTATGGGTACTTAGGCCACTTCTCATGCAGGAGAAAATACTTGTGTAATGAATATAAGCCAAATGTTTTTTAAGTGTGTGAGTGTTACAGCATGGTTTGATCAGTTACCAGCTGAAATGCTTGCTTTTGTAGGAACTAGATGATACCAAGGAGGAAAAGGGCCTATGGACAAAGCCTGTGACAAACCACACTTTGTTTCCCTCTGTGCCCTGGTCACACCTGTCTGAAAACTGATTTAGAGCTGAGCTGGAGATCATTCTTGTTTTCATTTCCTAGCTGCCTCCACGCTGTAATGACTATATGCAGTATTACAGGACTTCTGGAGAGTGTCCAGAGGAGGGCAACAAGGATGGTGAAGGGTCTGGAGGGGAAGTCTTATGAGGAGAGGCTGAAGTCCCTGTGTTTGTTCAGCCTGGAGAAGAGGAGGCTGAGTGGACACCTCGTGGCGGTCTGTGACTCCCTGACGAGGGGCAGGTGCCAATCTCTCTGTGGTGACCAGTGATAGAACCTGAGGGAATGGCATGAAGTTTATATGTCAGGAAGCGGTTCCTTACTGAGGGGGTGATTGGGCACTGGAACACACAGTGGAAGGGGTCACAGCTCCCTGCTTGACTGAGTTCAGGAGGTGTCTGGAGGATGCACTCAGTTCCATGCTCTGACTTGGCTGGTCCTGTGTGGAGCCAGGAGTTGGACTTACGGGGCTCCTCCAGCTCAGGAGATTCTAGGATAAAGTGTTCTATTCAGTACCCATCAGTGTTGTTCCTTCAGCCAGCCACAGTTGTCTCTGAGGAGTAATGGCAATGACTTCCCATATCCATTGTGCTCAGCAATGCTGGGGGTAGAATATCCTGTGGAATTACACAAGCTGAATCCCATTTTCTGTCTTCAGCATGCACAGCATTGACTTTGCTAAAGCAATTCTACATTTTTACATTACTATTTAAAACTCTCCAAGGGCCATAAATGGTCTTAGTTGTCAAAGCACTAGTTAGTGGTAAATGCAGAGATATTACTCTCTTAGAAGATGAATAGATAACATTGTTTTATTTGTTAACTTTACTTAAAAGTCTGCTAATGAGTGATTCCAGCAGCATCATCTTTATCACTCTAGTGTGTAATCTTTTCTATATTCAAATATAAATGACCAGATTGACTGGTGATGAGCCTGTACTTTGCATAATAATTCTCACTGATGACATTAAATACCAGAGGAAGTCATAAAAACCAAGTTAGTTTTTACCATTTCAAACCCTGGCTTTACAAATGCAGTTGTTTTAAACACTGGCTTAGGTGTTTAGTGGAACAGACAGCTCTCTGTTGGATGCATGAAATCATCTGTAGAATTTGAAGGCTTGCTTATGCTTTAAATTTCTCTTATTTGGCTTCAGTTTCACTTGATAAGTTGCTTTCCAGAGTGTCCATGAGCACTAGTTATCTCTGGGGCAGTTTGGTGGTCTGGAGGGAGCTGGTTTTGCAGGCCTTTGGCTGCTTTCTCAGTTTCCATCTTCCCTGTTAGAGTAGAAATACTCAAAGGGACATAATTTCAGGAAAAAAATCCTCAATATACAGTCTCTCCCGTGTTTTTTGTAGAATTTTATCATTAAGGTAGTTATATCATAGAGAAAACTTTTGAAAATCCATTGCTATTTCTTACATTGCCATGTTGTTAGGAATTGATTTAGTTACTGAAGGCTGTGTGTCTGTTAGTGCATGGGGAAAGGGAGGGGTGATAGAGCATTTATGGTCATAGATAGTAGAAAAGTATTGATGAAATAACTTATGATGTAAGTATTGCTGTGAAAAGGTTTCAAAAACTCTGTTAGTGACTAAACAGAATCTTCTGGGAATTTCAAATATGTCAAGACATTGCCAAAGTTGTTTCTTAGGAGGTATTCTTATTTGATTAAATACAAATAAAAATTAACATATTTTCTTTCTGCTTCCTGAGAATAGCAGACAAGAACAAATGGAAACGGTAAATGAACTGTTAGATCATCTGAACACATCTGAGCAAGGATGTTCAAGTGAAGATTTGGAGAAAAAGGATGAAAAAGATCTTAGGCAAATGATTAGTCAACTGAGAGCTGAACTCAAACATTTCAAGCAGGTCAATAAATTCTTAAAGCAGCAAGTAGAATTGAAATCAACTCTTGATGGGAAAGAGAAGCTTTATCCAGATGCAATGCCACAGATTAATAAGGATAACGAGTTGTTGAATGTGGAATTGAAAGATGCAGCTACACAAACAATGACTGTAGAGGGTAATGTCATGAGATTCCAACATGAAGGTAAAACAGCAGCCTCAGAAGAAAAGCCAAAACATTCAAGATTAAATGCAGAAAGAGAACATCAGCAAGAAAATATGTATAAGAAGGGTGAACAGCATGAAAGAGTTATTTTCACAAGGAGAACAAATGAAGTAAGTTTATTTAAGATTCTCTTTTTGGTACTTAGGGAATAGATGTATAAAAGAGAAAAATATGTTTCATTTCTAATATTAAATCTTGCTTTTGTGTAATTTTTAAAATTAGAAGAAAGAGATGTAAGCCAAATATATTTTAGATAATTGTTCTTAATGTTCAGAGCTTTTCATCACATACTTCAGTGTGCTTTAGAACATTAATTAATTGAATTTCAATCCTCACCGGGACCAGATACTAGTAAATATAGCTTTTGGAAAAAAAGAGATAGTTTAGAGCATAATGGCCTGATTCTGTACTGCCTTATATCTCCACATAGATGTTTGTAATGTGCAGAGCCAGAGTATTTGGAACTGATAGGCTTATTAAGTCTGAAAGGCAAATGTGTTAGAGAAAATTGAAGACTTGCATAATGGCTGAGAGCATGCTGGTGAAGAATTAATGGTAGATTTCAGCAAACTTGAGTCTTAGTTTTAGGCTTTTATTAACATCTTATCATTGTGTCTTGCTTTCAGAGAAGTAGGACCAGTGGTGCTCTATAAAATAGTGGGGGTAGTTCTTCATATTTATTTGGAACCTAGGTGCACAGAACCTTGTTTGTGAGTACCACTGTGATTTTCTTGTGCCAGATGAATTTTCAAACCCTTTGTATGCAGGCAGCCTGTGATCCCAAACAAGGAGGTGGGAAAACAGTGTCTACTAAAGAGTTCATGTGTATTGTTTCAGCAGCAGTTACAGAAGCAAGTTGAAAACTCTTTGAAGATCTTGCCTCTTGCAGAGCAGACAAAGGGGAGCGTTGCTTTTGATTTTGTGCACGTTAATAGAGAATGTTGTAGCACCTTCTGCAAAGAATGGTTTCCATGACTTTCCTGATCAAGAGATTTCTCTGAGCTGGCAATTGGGAACGAGTCATTGTTATTCTGGCTTCTTGCTGGATTTTTTTTGAAGGAAGAGGCTTGTATACCAAGAGATGTTAATAAGACTTTGTTCTGTACAGACACAACCATTGGAGTTTAGTTTGGGAGCTTATAGAAAATATTTTGGCATGTGTGGGTGGTCCCTGGCAAAGACACAGAAATTTCCTATCAGTCTTAGCAATCGGTTGTGATAACCCTGAAAAACCAAAACCTAAGTAACTCAGAAAAACCACGTCTTGTTTCACCAAACATGTACATATAATGAAAATGTATCACTGCCTTCAGGTACAGTATGAGTCTTTTAGTAGATTTTCTGCCTCTAAAATAAATATTTTTGAGGATGCCAGAGGATAATAATGGAAATCTTGTTGGGTGTTTGTTAATGTGGTCAGTCACGTTTGGCAGGTTGGCTGCTGCAGTAGGTGTTCTGCACCTTTGGGATGCCTTGGCTGGGCTGGGCTGGGACAGATGGCTTCATGGGCTGGATGGATGTGCTGTCCCATCCTGGTGCCAGGAATCATAGAATCATAGAACGATTAGAGTTGGAAGGGACTCCCAGAGGTCATCTAGTCCAACCCCCCTGCAAGAAGCAGGGACACCTCCAACTAGATCAGGTTGCTCAGGGCCTCATCCAACCTGGCCTTGAACATCTCCAGGGATGGGGCATCCACCACCTCCCTGGGCAACCTGTTCCAGTGCTCCACCACTCTCACAGGAAAGAACTTTTTTCTAATATCTAATGTAAATCTCCCTCCCTCTATTTTGAAACCATCACCCCTTGTCCTGTCACAACAGGCCCTACTGAACAGCCTCTCCCCATCTTTCTTGTAGGCCCCTTTGAGGTACTGGCAGACCGCTAGAAGGTCTCCCTGGAAAACACATGGAGAGGAGAGGGCAGGGGGGCATCAGGCAGAGTAAAGATGGGTGGGAGAGGAGAAAGGGGGCTGAGGACCCACTAATGAAGATGTGCTCAAGAACACCAAGTCTCTGGTGTTACTGCTTGGGAACAAAGGACAGTCTCTGATGGCAGGTGAAGGCCTGGCTGCCCTCCCCAGGACACATCTGCAGTTCTTCCTGCACTTCTCTTTTGTCAGGTCCCTGTTTTCGTCCACTTTCAGTATACTGTTTTGATTCATCATTTTCCAGGTTCCTCTCTAGTTTAATCAGTTCCAACCTCAATGCAATCCCCAAGCCAATTGCTGTAAAAGCTTTCCTGTGTAGACTAATACAGTGTCCCTCCTGCTTCTGAATGGCTTTTACAAATAATTTCACTTTTACAAATAATTTCACGTGGGCGGTTGAAGCGAGCGGTGGGTAATCTGGGTGACGTATTCCTCTGTGCAACAGCCTTGAGACAGCTGGAATTGTTTGACATTATTAGTGCAGTTTAGTGAAACTAGCAAGAAGTTCATCCTACCTGGATTTGTTTTTCAGCCTCCAAATGATATCGTATTTGTGTATGTACAGAAGGGATTGCATGTGCCATTAGGAAAATGGAACTTGCTTTTTATTATTTTAAATTGTATAAGGGCTATAATTGCTAAGAAATGAATGTGGAAAGGTATTTCAGAATACATTGGGTGGTAAAGGAAATTAAGGGATTTATGACACTGGTGGAGCAAATGAACAGCAAAAAAATAAACTAAATCTATCTGAACATGCTACTGTTGATTTTTATTATTATTACACACCATTCCATACCTCTCATCAACATAGAGCATGTTTTTATCTTTTTGGAGATAGCACTATTTTATGCTTGGTGGTTTAAACAAGGAGACATTTATTTCATGCAGACTTCAAAAGGTGAGAGGCTAAAATGTAGTGACTTAAGAAATGGGACTTTGCCCCCAACTGCAGTGATGGAATGGCTGTTACAGTAGGAAACAGGAATCCTGCAGAAGCAATTTATAGAGTATATGGGTGAAGAAGCTGTTCTTGTTCATGAAGAATTTCTCTAAGGGAGAATAAATTTCCACTGTTGCTGATGCAAAGCTATGCTGATTTGCTCAAAGATATGAAAGAAGGGTGGTACAAAGGAGCCAAAAGGAAGTAAGGGAAATACATTTGGGGAATTAGCAAAAAGTTGGGAGTATCATCAATTTAAAAAAAATATATTGAAGGGAAATGGTTACTGGACTGTGAGATATTTCTGATATAAATTAAGGGACTGGGAAGTAGCAGTTAGATCAGTTTGGGTGAGGAGCTGTTTTCCTAGGGCACACACAAATTCAGAGTTAACCAATACACCTCCTGATTAAAAGCCTTTGCTAGTCAATGGTGAATCTGTTGTCGTGCTTTGTGAACTGGAACCCGGTGTGGTCGTGGATGCATGAGCAACACTCCCAGGAAATTGAACCAGTGGGATAGATTTTTCTCTCTGAATGTTTGTTTTCCACCTTGCAAGGGTATTGCAATCCTATTTTCAAAACTATTTAATGTGACAAACTGGAAAGTTTTATTTTTTCCTGGAGTATTTGTTTATACTTCCTCTACTTGACTGCTACATGTGAGCTACCAGCTCTCCATTTTATTCTGTGCCTTTTTCAGACTGATGCTGCTTACCTGCCAAAGAAATCCCGTCTGCCCATTCCCATGAAATCATCCAGACCATTAGGAAATGTGCCTCTGAACTCCTGCATGCAGAGGTCAGGTTCAGAATTACAGTGTCATACCAGGGTACCTTCCCAAGGTCTGGAAGCACTGGAAGTACGAAACAAAGAGTTTGAGCCACAAACAAATGGAGAGTTGTTATTGAATGAGTCTGTAACTGAAAACCTTCAAGAAGAGCTTGCACAGCAAAGCACATCACTGAGAGGTAAATAAAGAGCAGGCATAATGAGTTGTAATGCTGCTTGAAATAGTGGCTTCTTTTCTTGTACTAGAAAGTAAAACCAGATCTTTTTTACATATGCACAGTGGTGCTTTATCTTAGGATTTTCCTGGGTAGGCAATTACAGATCTTGAGAACCACATTTTTTTTTTTTTTAATCTCTGCTGCTCAAGTGTAAACCAGCTTTTTGTGTGGAATGGGAAGTGCTTTGTATACATGGCATAAAGTATATGTATAATAAATGACAGTTTCACAGGGTGCTCACACACAGACACATATATGTCAGTGTTTAGGTAAATGAAAAATTTCCTTCATGGGTTGCCAAGTTTAATGAAAACTGTCTGTAATGGAGACATGGGAGTACAACAATACTGAATTTGTTTATGCTGCATAACTAAGTCTTTCCAATATCCCACTGATCAGTCAAGTCATCCATGTCTGGTTCCAGTGTTGCTGGGTTTAAATTATCTCAGCTGTAGACAAAGTATCTGCATCAGCAAAGTATGATTAATGTAAGGCAAAGAACAGCAAAGTGTGTAAAGGTTTGGAGTAAAGGAAAACCAAAAAGCACATAGCAGTTAGGTGAAAAACTGAGTACAGATGAAAAGTATGCTGGGGGGGGTGGGGTGGGCAGGGAAGAAAATAGAATCTAGGAGCAAGCGAGCCACTGTCAGTTGGAGAGGACTCGTTAATCATGACGTTAGTGTGGCAAGGGACAGACCTGGTACAACTTCATTGTAAATACTCCTGTTGGTAGGACTCTAGTGATTATTTTTGGTAGGTGCAGAATCCATGAGGAATTCTGGGAAGGGCAACACTTTGGAACTGGATCCTGAAACGAAACAGAACCTGTTAGAACTGCAGTCCTGCAATTTCCACGCTGGTTACTTTACCCTGGAGAACAGCAGTCTTCCTGCACACTTAGTAATGCTCAAACTGGATACAGTGGGAGATCACAGATTAGCTTATGATCAATGCTCCTATTGGGAAAACTTTTTAGCCTTTTCTCTGAGCTTAACATAAAGCACTTAAAAAATGCACTAAAAATTGATTACCTGTTATGTTACAAAGGGGACTTGCAGATGTTTATCTGGAGCTGCTGGTAGGAAGCCTTTCCAATCCACATCCTTAGTGTAGTTGTCCTTACAATTAGTTCAGCTGCTTTTAAAATGTGTGCAAACACAGTTTCATATGACCAGTGACATGTTCAATAATTCTTCTTCCTCAGATGATTTTCCTGTTCCAGATTGTTAGAGAAGCAAGTCTGGATTTGTGGGGTGGTAGTGTGGGTATTGTTTTTGCTTGGTTTTGTTGGGTTTGTTTGTGTCTTTTGATTGTTTTTTTAACTGTCACCACTTAAATTTTATTTTCAGTCACTCACTGCCTTCTGTTTTACCTTCCCCCACTATTCTCCAGTTGACTCATTGCCCAGACTGGATAATAGTGAGGTCCAGGTGAAGTTGCAAGGTGTTGATCTGGGCTCAGGTGGCAAGAGTGAATATGTGATGGACAAAAATCAGGAAAACTATGAAGGTAATGTTATCTATTTAAATATTTTAAATAATATTAATTTTAAATTAATAACTTAATTTTAATTTTAAATTTTAATACTCTGTTTTCTTCTGCATTGTGCAGATAAAGAATTACTGCAGATAATTGTCTCCTTTGCCATTACTGTGAGGTTTAAATCTTGTTTGCTTTAGCTGGTATGGATTAATTGCTCTAAGAATCCAAGTTGGTCTGTTAAGGTTTATGCTTTCAGAAGGGCCACAGGGATTTAGGAGTCTCATTTTCAGTAAAAATAATGAGTTGTATGCCTAACTCTGATTTCTATTGCTAATATCTTCACTTCTGAACTCTTCTTTGAATTAAATGTTTGTTACTTATTGCTTCTAAATCTAGTTATGAACTATTGGAATGAAGCAATTGAATGATAAGACTTTTGCTCATCTGAATTATTTGAAGGCATTCAACTAGGTTGAAGTCTAATGGAATCGTTTAATGAAAATTTAAATAGGCTTAATACTGTATATTATGTGTTTCTGCATCATCCATTAGTCTTTTTGGGGAGGGCTTGAATAACCTGGTTGACATATTGTGAGTACAGAGGATATGGCCAATTTTTTACTCCTTTATCACATTAATTTTATTTGTATACGTAGTTTCATTGAAGCGGGTCAGTTGGTTTGCAGGATCGTGCATCTGTGTGTCTTTTCTCTTTGTACACATAAGTGCACAGAAAACTTACTAGTTCTCCTTTAAAGGGAAGTGTTTAATTAAAATTATCGCTCGTATTCTCATCAGAAATGCTTCATTCCTAATATTTGTTTTTATTTCCTGTTTTGTTTTTTTTTTATCTGGACTGTTTGCATGAAATCAGGATTACAGAGTTTGAGTTCATTGAGTATCTGAGATTTTGTGCTTCTCAGCTCATAATGTTCTTTGGCATTTGTGTTCCCACAGCAACTGTCTGGTAGAGAGAAGGGGCAGAAGCTAATGAACTTATCTTCATTCCTACATGGGTGTTTTCTTGGAAGCATTTCTGTCCTGTGATTCTGTCACAACTTTTATGCTTGTGTGCCACAGAAGACATCATCTAGCCTTAATTTCAAATATACTGATATCTCAGTATTGCAGCTTTTTCTCATTTTTTTTCTTTTTTTTTTTCTTTTTTTTTTTTTTTGGCTTTTAGAATATATTTGGTGTTATTCTCGTGTGCTTGGGCTTCATGTACAGCAGCCCCCGAGAGTTTGCACTGATTTAGAGCTTGAACCTGGCTGTTCAAATTCTCCATGGATACCAGTTTGAAAGTGTTAAGACCTCTGTGAGATCAATGAATGATGCCCAAAAGGGGATTTTAATTTGTAGTGATCTTTTGCAGAACTAATAGAAGAGGAAAATGTCATTTACTGGTAACCAGAAAATAACCATTTTCTTGATCCTTACACATACAGACTTCAACATACACAGAACTATAAACATAGAATATATGTAGGAATATATAGCTTTTTATTGGTCTGAATGTGGGGTGATTGTATAACTTATGAATGGCAAAGTCCTCTAAGGGATGGGCTGTGCATGCCAAATGAGTGCCAGTAAACCCTCTAACACTGAACATTTTTATGGATTTTGTTTAGAACACATTTTAAAAAGAAGTTATTAAAGTCTCCTTTTCAAGTTTTATTATTTTGTTGATAATCTTTTTAAAATTCCACTGACTTTATGCTCCAGTTGGTTTTCTATAGATTTTTGAAGTGAGGAGGAAAAGACTATTTAATTATAAGTTTTAGGAAAAGCATTTAAAGCCGTAGAGTCTACTTTTAAATCTCAGTGCCTTATGTTTGAGGTTGTCATCTTTGTAGCTGGAAAGGCCCAGGATTCTTCAGTATCTGATTCAAGGCTGCATATAGCAGAAGTAATGTGCAGTCATTTGGGAAGAGCAAGCCAGGTGTATTTTGAGTATTGTTTATTTGAAAGGTGTTAAGGGATTTGAAATATTGGATGTGCAAGTTGAGTTAATGAGCAAACCATAGGAAGAGGTCAAAGGTCCAAAGCTAATATTGTATAGTTTACAATTATTCTGCATTTTTATTCTGTGATTATGGAAGTAAATGAATTCATTCTAGTGCTATTAAGAACAGAATATCAGATAAAGAAATATTAATATTCACACCCAAGCCTCCTGTTTTTCAGAAATGCAAAATCATCATAGCATCAGCAACGTGAATATTCAACGTTCATTAGAGGAGCTAAATGAGGAGTTTTATCCCGTGGAACACGAGGACATTGACTCAGCCACTGCATATTCAGGTTCCAAGTGCCTGCCTTCTCTCAAATTGAGTGTAACAAGTACAGATGCACTTGATGACTGTGAAGTTATAGATGATATAGAAGAATTGAAACACAGGATGAAGGCTATGAAGTCTGAACTGGAGAAGTACAAGACGTTCGTGTTTCATTTACAGGCCTCTGGCCACCTTCTATCGAGTGGTATTTCCAACAAAGTTCTGAGTGACACGGTCCTGCCCCCAGACGGACCTGTGACACAAGATACAGCAGTGCAAGAGATGAAAACATTTTCCAGTGTACCACAGCTGATGGGTTACGAGATCCACACCAAAAACAGGAATTCAGAGTCTTCAGAGGCACCTGATGTATGGACAGCACAAAACCTTAAGGAACTGCTGTCAGTAAATGAGGCAGAACTTGAGAAAGAGCCAGTTGCGAATATGCCTCTCGATGGAGTGTATCATCTTCAGAACAAACTGAGAGAAACATCAGCATCCAAGTGAGTAAAGCTATTACTGTTTCAGGTTCCTTTTTGTAAACAGCAATACCAAATAGCATGGGGAGGTAATATGAAGATAATGTTATTCACATCTGAGTGTGCTCTTGAGGGAAAGACTAAATTTTGCCAGCTAACATAAAGCAACGGACACATTTAGTTAAAAGATGCCTTGAAGCACAAAACAGCTGATAAGTTCCTTTCATCCTCTGTGAGGGTTCTGTGCCAGACACCTTGTCTCTCCCCACACCTCTGGTCCCCACACCACGCTCTGCTCCAGCACATCCTGATTTGAGCAAAGTCACATCTCGGGTTCCTCTGTACAGGCTGACCTCTGTAATCAAAGTGTCAAAGGCTTGATCACCCAGTTTTTTACAGGTAACACATGTGAGAATATGGAACATGCCATTTAAGACAGAAATGTTTCCATGGGCTGACAGATTCGTGCTAGCCCTTCTGTTTGTGTGACCACAGTGTATGTATAAAACAAAAAGTTTATGCCGTAGTTATAATTTATTTTGCAGTTGAGTGCTCCAGCACCTTCCTTTGAAGGATGTGAAAGTAGATACATATAGAAGTTAATGAATGAAAATTTATAGCATAAGCTCATAAGCTGGAAAATAATTTATGGGGTGCTGGATAGTGTCGGTCTTGTTTTTTGTATAAGACTGGAGGAGACATTTTGGCTAGCATCTACACAGACCACAGACATAAAATGGGGTCCTATAAGACCAAACCTTTTCTAACTTCCACCCCAACTCCTTTTCACCCCCTGTAATACCATTGCTGTCCCGAGGGCCTATAGAATGGCAGGAAGTACAACAGAGAAAGGTATTTAGCCTATTGGCTGTCTTCAGAATGCTTGAGTAGAAATATTTGGAGACACTGAGCAACCACCAACACAGACTATTGTATATCTCTTAGTATTACTGTCATAAAATACAGTTGTGCTACATAGTGCATATAAATTTACATACCTTGAAAATATACCTCATCCATTTTACAAAGGAAGACCTAACTGTGTAAATTTAGGAATTGAGGCAGTACGGATCACTGTAAAGGTTTTATGGCCACTGTCTAGGACAACTGCATGAGTCACAAGTGACAGACCCCAAAATGAGTTATGCATCCCTTCCTAAAGAAATGACAATAAAAATTCTCTAACAGCCCACACTGTCATAGTTTTTTGTTTATGCCCCATATATTGTTTGATCCTCTGCATCTTTTCAGATCCTCTCCCTTTTTCTGTCCGCTAACGTACGATTCTGTAGAAAGTCTGTCTGTGACACAGACAGTGGCAGCATAAAGGAGATGTCTGTATTTGCAAGTGCAGAATAAATTCAATTGATCTGAGTTGAAATTTATATCCTGGATTGGGGAGTATGGGAGTTGGGACACTACGGTGGTTGTCATGGTTGTGTCTCTGGTAATAAACATACAGAGACATGGGGAATTATCAGCCTGGGTGAAACCATCAGCTCAGAAAGTCCAATATTGTGCTCCTGGCAGGAAATACATAAAGTTTCAGAAGAAGGGACAGCTCCATCTGTTCTGCCATAGTGAATTAAAACAAAAACCGAAACGAAAAGTAAAAAAAGAAATAGAAAAAAAACCAACCATGAGGAAAAATCTGTGTATTCTGAAAAATGCTTTTCATCTACGCACTGTTACTTATTTTAATTTGGCACCTTTGCATGCCATCCAGGTTATTTCCAAGCAGGCAAAGAAGTCATTGCTTGTTTCTGCCCATCTTATAAATGAAGCAGTTAAATTGTGGGTTATTATCCTTTACTTATTCCCATAAATACAAAACTCAACAATTAGACACAATGCCTTTCTCATTGTGGTTGTAAAAGCATTTTAAAAGAAAATTGAGTCACATAAAACGATAGTTTAGGAATATAACTTTAATTCACTTGATATTTAAATGTTATTTATGTTCAGAAAATGGCTTTAAAGATAATTTCATTTTCTCAGATATGATTCATTAGTTCATTCACAAGCTCAGGAAATCTCCTTTCAACACCAACAAATTAAAGAGATCCGCGGTGGTTGTGTCGCTTACCATCAACATCTGACGAGCCTTATTAAAGCTTTTGAGGAACTGCTTCAAGCCAGTGATGTAGATTATTATGTTGCTGAAGGCTTCCGTGAGCAACTGAATCAAAGTGTACTCTTGTTTGAGAAGCTAGAGAGGAAACTCCACTATGGTGAGTAGCTGGATTTTGTGCTTATGTTATGAGATATATTAATGTTCTCAAAATTTGAAGGGTTTTGTTTGTATTTTTTAGTGAAAAGGAAGCTTTACTTCCTTGTCATTTCTTTTAAAAGATTTATAGGTAGGACTATTTCAGAAGATAAAATTTTAGTGCTCCAACAAGACTGGATTTTACTTTCATAGTTGGCCTCTTTATTGCCACCTTCCATTTTGAATTGTTTAACACATGCATGTTTTAACTGTTCAAAATATGGTGGTTATAGTTTAGTAAAAGTTTAGTTACGAGCAGGCTTCAGGAGCTTCTAGTTGAGGAAACAGCCCAGCTGATTTTGTTGAGCCTAAGCACTGGGCATCTCCATTGAAGGGTTCTCATGGAGGTGGTTCACAGTTGGTTTTTAACACAGTCTGTGTTTAACTAAAATGAAAAAGTTATAGGTTCCTCACGTTTTTCCCCTAAAGTGCAGTTGCTTGCAAGAAGGGTAAATGCAGTGCAGAGATCTGGGCTGTGCTGTTAGAGTGAAATAATAACTTAGCATACAATAGTCCATCTAGGTAAGTTTCTGTGGCCTTTAAAGGAACTGCAAGGAATCCTGGACACTGGACAGTTGGAAGATAATACCATACTGGTTTGCACATTATTGATATTCCTGTAAAAGTAGCAGAAGTTAAATTGTGTTCAGGTATAAATTGACTGTCACTGGATGCACCAAGAAAAAGAGCTGTAGACTTTATGGAGAAACCTACCCGAATGGTGCACATAGAAAATTAAAATATGGGGGGAGAAATGGAAAATCTATTTGGTTAGAAGGCAGGGACAATAATTCCTTTCAGAATTTTGAGTAGTTCATGAATTTAAGAGACTGAGGTATTGCAAATCAGTGTGCATATGAGAATTTCTGAAGGGCATGCTAGTAGAACAAGACCTTCCTGTGCAGGGGTCGTTAGAAGTCAACCAGAGAAGTGTTATCCTGGTGTTGGAGAAATCCCAATGCTGAATGGAGTGTATACCTAGGATAGGACATTGTCATGTGTACCAGCAAGCAAAACCCTTTGAAATACCAGTGAGAACTGCCATAATCTCTGAAAACTGGGGGCTTATGCATCTGAAGATGCTCTGGTCCTTTGACTGTTTATCCCAGGTTCCCGATGTATTGTTTGGCAAAGCATTAATTTGGAAAGGTAAAGCCATAAATATCTGAGAAAGGGGACCCTATCAGGAGATGTATTATTCCTGACATTTCTGATTCTTTTCTGAGGAGACCTGTGTCTTGCTGCCAAATAGCCTAGCTGGTTAAGAAAATCACGCTGTGTTTCATCACAGAGCACTAAAATACAACCATGTTTTGTACTATGAGCGTTGAAATTGATATTTGTCACCTGAGGGAAGGGTGTGTTGTGCATATCACCTTCAGTCCTTAGTTTGAAGTAAGCAGGCAGCAGAGGGATGCTAAAATGAGTGAAATTCAGATGGAAAGATCTTTGCCTATCCTCACAAGTGTTGATTTCTGATCCAGCCAACCAGCAGTACTTCCATGAGATGTCAGCTGCAAAACTGGCACCATCAGCAAAACACTTGAGGTAGTCTGAAATAGGGACCCTGACCCCTATGTCTTCCTCAGATTGGCTCTAGAAGATGGCTTTGTTCAGGAACATTCTGGGCCCAGCTGTACAATGATCTGTATTCTGCTTTTCATTAAAGTTAGTGGCAGCATGTTGCAATTTCGATTGCTCATCTGAAGGAGTTGTATATGAGAAAAAGGTATTATGGCTAGTGTGTCATAGCAGTGCAATAAAAGATTGAGTGTATTCAATGATTTCAGTGGCTACAGATTCCTTGCATTACAAATGAGAAGGCTGTGTAGTGAATAAACATTAAATGCCTTTAAGAAAAATCCCCAAGCCAACAGATGGTATCCTATATACTATGAAAAGTCACTGACAACTGAGACAATTCAATATATCTAACACAATGGTGTTGCATTGAATCACACATTAAAATAAAATGATGTTTGTAGGGTTATAAAGAACATCCAGCGTACTAAGAATTGACTGTAAAGAGGAAGCATAAACAACCGTCTGTCTCTGCATTTCCATCCTGACCTTCAGTTCATTCCCCTGAAATTTCAGCTGTGCAACTCTTGCCTGCCACTTTTGCTTAATTGCACAAAAAAAATTTTTAAATATGAGGAGCCAAGGTGACACCACGAAGCTCTTATTTCCTTATTCAAATCAGCGTCTGAGGCCACGTCTCTTGTACCGAGTCAGGCTTGTGCTCACACACTGTACCTCTGAGAATATTGCAGACAAAATCCTTGTGTATGCCCCTTTATTAAGGATAACTGGCTGGCCTGACTCAGGGTGGAAAAAATCCAAGTGAGAGAGAATTGGTTTTATGTAATTTTTATTGAAGAGGTAATGGCATGTACCTCTAATCCCTTTGCCATACAGCACAATATTTTACATCTGTATGCTAACTAAAACACTAAGGCTGTAAAACCTGGCACCTTTGGTACCTAGTAATTTTTTTTTTGAACTCCAGAGAAAGCTATTGCTTTGTTGCTGGGCTATAAATAGATTTGCTCACGTACAGCATTTGAAGTTAATACACAGAGTGTTAAATATCTGTTGACTTCTCTAATTTATTATTAATTTACCATCCTATATTTAATAGTTTAATGTGGAGGGGGAAGGCATAATTCTCAAGATCTGTTTTTAATCCAATATTTCTGCTTTGCAGGGGAATCAATAGGTACAGAAGTTACTATACTTTATGAATTAGCCCAAAGGTAAGAGTGCAACTGAATGCTTATTGAACCTATTGTTGTTTGATAAGTTGATGAGGCTGCTCCATGTTCTGTAGCACAAATTCCACTGTGTTCTTTTGGGTAGGGCTTGGTTGACTGTTGAGGAGGAGGCCATTTTAAAAATAAAATATCCATAGAAAGAAAACTGGGGCTTTTTTCCCCAGTTCTCAGCAAACAGCTGAGATACTGATAGGAAGCCTTGTGCTACCAGGTTTGTTTCTTTCATGAACAAACAAAACATGCCATAATACACTGTTGGGCATGTTCAGATATTACCCTAATTGGAGCTGCTGGGAGGGATAATCAGCTACTTCTCTATTTCCATGACCTTGGGGGCTGGCTCAGGATCACTGAAGTACAGAACTTCATTCTGTGAACACCCTTCTGCTGAAGGTGAAGAGAGCAGGTGTTATTATGCTGCATATGCTGGGTTTGTGCCAGTCTGGGATTCTTCTGTGCTACAGAAATCCTCAGCTGCCTGTTCAAGGCAGCTTGAGGTCCCCTTAAAGTGAAGGTGACTACCTAACACTGGCACCTGAGCTCTCAGCTGGAGAGTCTGTTGATTGATCCTGCTGACTTCAGGGAGGTCTGGATCTCAGTCATGATAAGTACCTCTGATCTGTGGTGTTAGATCATGTTTGGTTGCATAAATTCACTTGCTTTACCTGTGCCCTGTGACTCTGACACTGTGCTCACTGACATGCTTCCAAAGTAATAAAATTATTTGTATATTTTTAAATGTTTTGTTTGGCACAAAAGGGATAACGAGAAGAACACCACGATGTACCAGCAACTGAAGGATGAATCACCTGTACCATCTGCTCTTCAGAGCTTGTCTGACTTTGACTTGTCAGAAAAGTCATCTCTTGGATCACCTGAGCACAGGCATGACCTGGAAGGACACCATGGCACGCTGGCGCTTCCGCCAAACAGGTTTCCCCCAGGTAATATTTTCCCACGAAGATTTGCTGGATATTGGGAAAATGTGATAAATAAGACACAAGGGAACTAATTAAGAAATAATGAAGAATGTTTGTCTGCTTCAGCTTTCCAGCATCTTGCATAATCATTGCAGTTTCAGTAATAAGGCATACAGAGATGACAACGATCTGAACTACCTCCTGTTTGAAACAAAATTAACTGATATTTTGTGTCTTTGTTGTTTTAGACTATCATCTTTTACAGTACTCCAGACAGTCTTTAAATAGACAAGTTATAAGGGGAAAACAGACAATTGTCAAGAGATTATTACATTGAAAAAAGAGAGATTTTTCTAATTTTATAAAAGCCAGTGTTGTGTTTCCTTGAGAATTGTAAATGCTGCATAATTAATAAGTGGTGTCATGTTTGACCTGGATAGTTTCACTAAGCACAAGTGATGCTTGCGGTAGTTTGTTATAGGCAGCGATGAAAATTTAATAGCTGAGATAGCACGTACTGTTCAGGGGAAAAATATTACAGAGTAAACCAGGAGAGTGTGACATGGATGAACTGACAAAGAAGATAGTGACAGTTAGAACAGATAAGTTCCTGAGTAAAGCTGAAACTTACAGCCAATGGAAGAAAAATTGTGGAATGGCAAAGCAAGAAGGAAAAGGTACTGTAATGAAACCTGATAGAACAGATTTATTTATTATGGTATGCATTGTGTAAGTCAAAGTCAAATTTATATCTGAGCTACTCTAGTAAGCTTCCTGTTGTTATAAGGAAAAATGTGTGCTGTTGGTGTGTCTGGCTGCACTGCAGAGCTTTGGGTTCATTTCCCAGTGCAGGGAACGTTTTAACTAGATAAAATTGTTATCTGCTACAGTTCATAGGAAAAGGAGATTTAAAGAGCCCTAAAACTGGACCAGTGTTTAAGTTAAAATGCAGGGGAGGAGTTTTTGCTAACAGCATGGTTTGGGCACTGTATGGAAAAAGACTGTTGTGGTGTCAGGTGTTTTATATCTGCCACCTTGAACAGTTCTGTATCCTGTGTTAGTATTAACACACTCTAGATTTGACAGGAGTGCATAGTGTAAAGGGATACAACTGTTCTCTCGAAATGAGAAGTGGTCTCTTGGTTTATTTAGATTTATTAATGGAGCATCTGCAAGAAATTAGAATCCTGAGACAACGTTTAGAATACTCCATAAAAACTAATGAGAGACTGAGGAAGGAGCTTGAGAGACAAGTAACAGACAAGGAACTAGATCAAGGTAAGAATTTATTTCATGACAGATTAACCCCACCTTTCCTGTTAAAGCCTGGGGAATCATATGCTGCTGGGAATGGTTTTGTGTGTTTATTTAATAAACCCCACCCCTTTACAGTGGAAAATGATGTGCCTTTCTCTGAGTGCCGCTGCATCTTGAGCAGACAGAGCTTTACCATGCTGCCTGAAGTGTGCCATAAATACCAATCTAACCTGCCTCTTCCTTGAGTCCATTGCTTGAAGTGTATCCAGTACTGATGCACAAATCTTTTATGGGATACAGATGCACCATGTAGCCTCAAACCAACAATTGCATATATTGGTAAAAGAGCAGGACTAACTCCCAGGTAGTTTTATGGCATTTGATGCTGCTGTGGTTGGATTTCATACAGAGAATTGAAAGACCCTTCTAGTTCTGCTGCCAGCAAACAACCTACATTTTTTTTTGCCTCCCTTTTTGGGCCTTTGAGATATCATTATTGCTGTAATGGTCTTGGATTTTAGGATGACATCCTCTTTTAATTCTCTGCCGTGTCCAGCCAGGGACAGCTGCAGGACAGGAAGCCCATTTTATCAATATAATTTCACTGGGGCCTGGGCCCAGTGTGAATCGAGGAGGAGGAGGAGGTGCTTTGCTCAAAATTACATTGCTACTGTTGATCCAAAGCAGGAATCCTGTGGGATTAGCTTTCCTCTCCCCACTTTGTGTGTACCCAGGGTGGTCAGTACAGCACCACTGTTAAGCAGAACTGTTGGAGATCCTTTCTCTGGAATTTTCTGCCTGCTTTAAAGCCATCTGGTGTTTACGTACAGGGACAAAATATCTGTAAGACAGAGCCGAGGCCGTGGTGTTCAGCTTGTCACTTGAATTGATTGGTGTGATAAATGTGCTCCACACAAAATGACATTGTAAGTTTTTAATGAGAAATACCTGACAGAAACTGATGGAAATTTTAACATAGAGTTGGTTTTCATGCCAAACTCTAATACTAAAGTCCTAAAAATAGGTATGCAAATTCAGAGTCACTGCTCTCTGTTGCTAGTCTTCAGCATCTTTGAAAGCCAAGCTCTGTGGGGCGTTTAAAACTTCTCACAAGAGCGTAGCCAGGCTTTCACTACAGATGCCTTGGTAACACCTTTTCAGGCACACACTACCAGACACACTTCCCTACCCTTTCCTCCATTCTTGCTCGCCTTCCCACGTTTCCCCCCACAGGAGAATTGATTAATATGCAATATTACTCAGAGTGGAAGCAGGCAATAAATACATCCATGCTTTCCTTTTACTCAGGTTCACTAATAATGACATTAGATTCATTATGTTTTACATCATCCCCGTGATCCATTTCTGTTGTTGTTTAAATGGAGACTACCTGCAAATGGCAGTTTGCTTTCAGGAATAATTTACAGTGATGGAAAGGTGTATAAAAAGCATCCATTTCATTCATGAAGTATTTATGTTGCTGGAAAGGCATACTGTTCTCGTGAAATAACCACACTGAAACACTTCCAACTCTTTTACAGCTTCATAAAGATTCTGGCAAGGGCATCCATTAATGCAGCGAAAGTATATTTTCTTTATAAACTGTCTCATGCCTTCCATCTGTCTTCTTGTTGCCTTAGCACATCTACTAATGCATGGAGGAGAAATTTGGAAAAGAAAGAGGAAAAAAAAAACCAACTACCTGTTAGAGCAGCTCCTTTTTGTTACTGTGTTCTTTCCATGGTTCCTTTTTCTCTCTGTTTTGAAGATCTCTTTCATGTTATCAGACACACGTATTCTCTCTGTTAGTAATGATGCTTTCTTTCCTAATAGATGGGCTTTTTTTTGACTTTCAGTGTAAAAAGAACTTTCTAAGAGAAACTGAAGCAGATTTTAGCTTTGGGACATAATAATTCAAAGCAGTTGTTTTACTTTTAACTTAATAACCTTTAAGTTTTTTTTTCCTTTAAAGCAAAAAAACAAGTTTTAACATACTTAATTGTTGATGAGTGTTAAATTCATGTGATACTGAGTTGTTCGCTCAAGCAAAGTTAATACATAGAGTTATTCTTGTCTGATAAATATTATATGGATCTATATACACACACATCTGCCCACTTTTCTGCCATGCTATTTTTAATATTTAGATTCTCTAAGTATTTAAATGCCTCTGGGCTTCTAGTATTCTATAAATGACTCAAGTGCTGGTAATGACTACATCGTTACTATAAAGCTGAGGTTTGCAGTGCAAGTGGAACTAAAATAATTGCTTCAATCATTTCAAATGTTAGGCTTCAAAATAAAATCAGAGGCTTAATTTTGAATTTCCTAGGTTTCAAATGTTATTAACGGCAGTTAACATTAAAAGGGGGTTTGTTTGCTTTTTTTTTAACCCATAAGCAACTAATGTGTCTGCTCAGACTTGCCTTCAGCTTTAGTGTGCCATTATTTTGCTTTACCTGGGAGTGAATACTTCCTTCCTCTTTGCTGTGATTTTCAATGGTGCCTGTCTTTCAGTCAGTGTTTCCTTTGAAACCTTCAAGGTAAGCTTCCTTAGCACTCGCTTTTTCAGCATAAAACATAATGAAAACTCAAGTGTATTGCAATTGTAGGCCCTGATGCGCCACTTTACTCCGGTGAGATGGACCTTTGCATCTATGGAGAGCGTAATTGATGTCAGCAGGGCTCTGCACAGAAGTAGTAGTCTCAGTAGTGGGTCAAATTGCAGGATTGTGGCCTTATTACCAGTGGCTCTACATTATCCCTTATTATGTAAGATAACTAATAGTTATATTCTAAAGCCTTTCAGTAGAACTGTGATAGCATAACTTTTCAAATAGGATAAAGCTGGGTGATAGGCAATAAATTAAATTAGAATCAAGATGAGACCATCAAGCCTTGCCACTTCAAGTTGAATTGCTTTGTTAAAATCTGAAGGGAAAAAGCCTTTTGAGTTCACATAGCTACCTCAACTCTTTAACATATAGATAGTAAAATGCCATTAGTGCCAGGCTTCTAGAGCCTCTGAGTCTTTCAGTAACGACAAGAGGTGCGTATCGTGGCACACTACATCCCAGTTAGGTAGTGGGTAAAAGCTTCAGTTGGGATTACAATAAAATGAGATTACTCAGAGGAAGTGCAGCACATCAAATTGAATTGAACTGCCAGAGCTGAAAGGCATCCTCCTCATACATTCAGCTAATTTTTTGCCAGCTGGTTATTTCTCTATTAACCAAATAGTTGACACGCATATAGTTATCTCACACTCTAAAGCCTAAGAGATACTGGGATAACCAGTCAACTGAAAAATACTTTTAATAGTAATGTTAATTCCAGTGGGCCCTGAAGTGTTTTACTGACTATTAGCAGGTTATAAAGGGCAATAACAGTTATTTGGCTTGCATTTCAGAGACAGCCACCTCGAGGGTGGAATGTGGCACTTTACAGACTGCTCTGTAACATTACACATCACTTTTGAAAGAGTAGTGTGAATACAGCCTACTATGAGGATTACCTAGACTGAAATATATGATATTTTGGAGGGATAAGCCTTCATCCCTGTGATGGTAAATGGTTTCTCAGTTTGTTGACAGAGCCAAAGGCAGTGACTCCATCCTTATGCTCTAGACTGGCGTGGTAACAAAGGTGTTACCAGACTATTGACATTACCTCAGTGTGGGTTAGTTTGTCCAATCTAGTGGCCCTCTGTGATGGTGTCATTAATACAGCAGGGTGTGAACAGAGCAAGGCTGGAATACATGGTATACCTTCCTACAGTCTACATTCTGTTCAAGGCATAGCAATGTCACAAAATCCTCCTGCATTTTGTCCTGTTGGAACTATAGCTGATAAGTAAAGACTGCCAGGGATAATTTTGCAATTTTGGACATGGCTGCCCAGCAATGAGAGGTACTTGTGCTGCAGGGCTTTGGATTACTTGGCATTAACCTGAACTGCCTTTTAGTCTGTAGGGATAACCTTCAAAATGTATAGGGGAGAAATATATTTCATAACATGTTTTTCTGCAATTTTTTAAATTGTTCTTGTCTGGAAAGTTTAATCTTTAATGACCTAGAGATGACTCATAAATCATCTTTTATGTATATATTTATAGGTTCTGCAAACATTTTTATCCATGGCTCAGAGCAGCATAATTCTCTGACTTCTGAAATACATTTCCTGAGGAAGCAAAATCAAGTTCTGAATGCAATGCTTGCAAAAGGATCCAGAGGTAAAAATATAAAATTGTGCTTTACAGGAGTAGACTGCAACTCAGAAAACAGAATCAGTAAACAATGAAATAGTAACAGTCCCTTCATTAAACTGACTCAATGATTCCTTCTACCCCTGAAATTCCATGCTCAAGCATGAGCATCCAAACTGGGGTTAATGATAAAGGGGTAGAACTAATGCTCTTTCTTTCTGTTTATTTAAGTCTTTTTCCATTCAATAATCACTTCCATTTCTCCATTTTTCTTTTTGCACCACTTTCTTTGTATAAATTCACTTTCCTCTTTAACCCGTGTCTTTTGCTGCCATTTTCTTGCTTCTTTTTCCCCATGCTTCGATTCTGAAACCTGAAAATAAAGAAAAAAGGAAGAAAAGTCATAAACTAGCTTTATTGCAGAAACTGAAACCATTCATGACAGAACTGTGGCAAAGGGAAGCAGACTAATTACATTTAGGCTCAGAAGTTTGCTGAAGAGGCTTGACTGGACAGGTCAAATAATCTTTTTGGAAACACTGTAAAGGAGAACAAAATTGAGGGAATCCATTTGGAAGGTCTTGTAACCTCTAAGATTAATTTCAACCTTTGCTTATTTTCACACCTGTTAAAAGTCTTGCCCCCTCTTTTCCTGCAGGAAAACCAACAACTTTCCAACCAGGTTGGCTTAAGCCACAGTTAGATTGTAAGTCCCTGTATTTCCAGACTGTGGAAAAGCTATGGTGCTTCTTCCAGTCATGTGTTCTCTCATCTGTTTTGGTGCATCTGGGTGCTTATTGTTTTGTTCTAGTTCTACTTTTAATATATTCCAGCTTTTGTTTCCACAGTTGACAGCATCATCTGATAATATCAGAATTTCTTTTTTGTAAGAACCATGATGAATAGACCGTTGTCACCCTTGTGTTTTAAAATAATATAGGTATCTCTGGAGTTTGAGCTGCTTTTCCTTTGTATTCTTGAATACACTAGAGAAGGAAAAGCCTCTTAGATACCTCCTGCATGGTTTGGTCTCAGGTGCTTTCTGTCTAGTCTTAGCTTAACTTTTCATTAGTGAAGGACTGATGATACACATTGTTAATAATGTGTGGGGATTACTGCTCTCATACACTTTCAGCAAGGCTACTGAAGAGGAGGGAATGATTTTTTTAAGTGTTGGGAGATGGAACAACTCCTTTACACTGTATTTTGTCAAGGTCCTTGGCAAAAACTTGGTCCAAGGTCCTTGGCAAACTTAGGGTCCTCCCAAGCCTCTCTGGTGGAAGCTGACTCAAAATGCTCCATTGCCTCTATCAGAAAATCTTTACTGCAGAACCAGTTTGGAGAAATAGTTAGTGTGAAGGCCAGAAGGGCTGCTGTGATTCATGTGGCTGGGAGGGAGAGGACAGAGGGATTTCCATTGGCACAGAGGAACATGGATGCAGCATGTCCTGGAACAACCATACTGAGCCCTTTATTTACTTACAGTTTCTGAAAAAGCTGGATTTGTGAGCACTGCAAACACCTTGTGTTTCTTTTTGTTTCAGATAAACAAAAGGAAAATGAAAAGTTAAGAGAATCCCTCTCTAAAAAGAATGTAATCATTGAGCATCTTCATGAGGATTATGAATGCATCAAGAAAGAAAATGAAAGGTTGCAAAAACAAATTGGTCAAAAAGAAGATGAAACCAGATATCTGACCTGTCAGATCTACAGCAGTCGTAATGAATTAAACAGGTATTGATTTCTGTCCACATTTAGACCTACTTTTAGAGAAGAAAATTGTCAATATGGCAAACATGTGTTTAGTCATAGTTGTTAACATTAATGGAGAGGCATGGATATATTCAAAAGGCAAGGGAAAATTTATGGAGTAAAGGGGAATTTGAAGTTTAGATTTTGTAACAAAAGAAAAAAAAAAAACTTTTAACTTAGCCATTTATTGGGACTTAGCAGGTTGCAAACAGAAATTAATGTGAAGCAACATCAGCTCTGTGAGAACGAGAAGTTACTGCAGTCACTCCGAACCGAGATCAAGGTTTATGAGAAGTTGGAAGAAGGAAGAAGGAAGAGGACAGGTATAACTGCACAATTATTTCTATAACATTAGCCTTTGCAATCCTTTCCTCTCTGAATATGATCTTGTCAAAGGACAGTAGGACTGTAGGTCATTTTTCCTTTGTTTCTGCTTGTGTCTGCTATGCAGAGAAGAACTGACAACTTGATAAAATGCTGCTTTTTATTTAGGAGTGTAACTGCAAGGTTGAGATGTGTGATATGTTCTGACTAGGCACACCCAAGTTTCCTTTATCTTTTTAGCTAAGCTAAAAACAAATATTGAAGATTCAATTGCTCGGGGTGGATAAGCTTCCTGGGGATCTTAGATATTTACTTGTCATCTAAATGTGTGCTGCCACATCCTCTCAGGTAGTGCTTACTCTGGTAGATTGTGCTCTCTCTTGTCTGGGTGTGAGGGTAGTGTCTTCTCTCTAGGGCTGGGGAGAAGTGCTGGCACTGCTGTCTGAAGGAGACTTTTAATAATTTCCTATCCATTTTTCTGTCAGTAAAGGTGAGGGGAATAACCGAGACTTACAGGAATGAGTTCTTCCTGCCCTTTTTAAGGAGCTGTACCACCACATAGCTGGTGGTAAGGTTTGGTCAAAAGGGGCAGTGCTGTTTGTTGTTGCACACTCCTTACAGGATCCAGCAATTTTCCCATTGGAAGTTCTTGTAAAAGTGTAAAAGTTGTTGATTTATTGGGGTTTTTTTTCCCTCATTCTCCTTTAATAACTATGCCATGCCATCACTGTTTCATGCCTAGCTGCAGCAGAAGACCCCTATTGGCATAAGACTTTAAGCAAAGTTGGCTTAGGGGTGGAAGTAAGTCTCCTTGTAGTGTAATTAGAGAGTAGCAACACCCTCCTCCTGCAGCTGAGCCCCTTCCCACTGTCAGGAAAATAATTTGGTTTCAGCATGGAAGAATACATGGAATTGTTTGTGTACTGACCTCCTTCTATGAAAAGATGAACACAGCCCTTGCTTTTTGCAGGTTCAGATTTGTTCCTCTGGTTGCCAGGTGATCACTATTTTCTTTTTTCTTCTGTGTATAAAATTAAACTCCCAATTCTACTCCATCCCTCCTCCGCACTCCGAGACTGCCCGTTCCTTTTTCTTTCTCCAGACCGTGTATTAATGCGGTTCAAACTGTGTCACTCCTCTTCATTTTCTTTTTTAAATTATATTCTTTTGCTTTTGGCATGAGACTTATTAGCTTTTATGGACAAAGTGAAAAATAATTATTGTCTCTTTAAATCTTTCCAGGGTAGAACCAATTAAGACATGCTTTTTTGGTCAAACCATTATTTTAATGCTGTTTGTAGTTAATTCTAAATATTGAGGATAAAGCAGGCTATAATTTGCTTGCTCATCATTCTGATAAAGGTTAATATTATTTTAATTGTTAAAAGTGCTAAGTGTTTCTTTTGAAATCCTCTCAGATCCCAGATGTGATGCATTGGAAGAATTCCGAAAAGATCAGAATAATCCACTTGACTTACAGGAACTATTGACTGAAATACAGAGTTTGCGAGTGCAGCTTGAAAGAAGCATAGAGACAAACAAGTCTTTGCATGAAAAATTAGAGGAACAGCTTTCAAAAGGAAAGAGAGAGGAAGTGAGATCAGTGTCAGCTGTGAATGTCAACTATCTTTTCAAACAAGAAGCTCAGCATTATGCAGGAGTGAATGGTACGGTGCCGAACATTCTTTTGTTATACTGCAGAACCTGTGCCTTGTTCTTTAAAGATGCTCTTCAAGCCTTACACAACATCAGCTGTATGTTTGGGAGCTGCCCATCAGCCTTCCCAATACCTTTCCTGTTAGAGCTGGTAGTGTGGGGAGGTGAAATGCACGCTGCACTGTCTTACAGCCTCCAACTATCGCTTCCTTTTCATTCCAGAGAAGCATTGGCAGACCAGCCCTGGGATGGAAGGATGCCTACATTAAATTGCCATAAATTTTGCTTACCTGGGGGTTCTTTTTTTAATGCTGAGCTCTATAGCATTTGCTAAGGGTGACTGTGTATTGCTCAAGTATGATCGATACGTGCACTAAATGGTCTTTGTATAAATCAGTTGTCCCCTTTTTGCCCTTGAGGAATACTTTACCTTTATTTCAATCACCGTTAAGTGATTCAATTTTCACAGATCAGGGAAAATGTAATGTTTACACTCGGGGTTAGGTTATTGTCCCAATATAGCTGTACATGAGACACAGAGGGCACAAGAATGCTGTTCCTTGCTGTGAAGTCCTCTGCATGGCAACAGCTTTCCACACATAGAGCACAAAGCAACCTCTCCTGCTGCCTGCACGGCTTGTTACAGGAGCCAACAATAACCTTTTTGGGTCTGTATGCTTCACATAAGTGTTGCACACCACACAGAGCAAGCAGCACCAGCTGGAGGAGTAGAGCAAGAGCTTGTGAAACACAGCAGGGCTTTTTACCCCCTCACTTCTTCCTTGGGTCCATCGTTTCCAGTGAGAATCATCCTGGAGCTGAAATACATCATGAGTATAACTCTGCTACTCTGTACAAGTAAGAAAGACATGGAAAGTAGCAAATAACATTTACAGGTTGCTGCCATTCTTTGTCTTCTGTATACTTGAATGCTAAATTTACAGTCTTATGGGCATGGTTTGTGAGCAGATAGCTGTGGAGCAGCTGTTGTGGGGACCCTGTACCACCAGCATCCCCACATCACATTTGTTCCCTGTTAGTTTCTAGATCTGTTCGTAGATGCTGCTTTTGATCTGCAGCATGTAGCTAGGAGCAGGAGAAGCTTGTTATTTCTTTGTGAAGATGGTGAATAGGGTTATAATAGCTTGGTTTGAATTGGAGCAGCAAGACTCCTTGGAATGTCAACAGCTGAATTTGTTAGCTTTCTAGGTGTACTGTGATGAGTCTTTAGCCATAGGTATGTGGGAAATTCTGAAGGGCTGAAGAAGGGGGATCGAGATACAATCTCAAGTATGGTATAATTATGGAGAATCATGCTTTTGTGGAGGTAATGGAAAAATATTTGTTGATTAAAATACTGCCATCAGGGTGTATTTTAGATTTTCTGACTCTGTCTTGATTTTGGGAGATACCTAGAACTTTGGAGAGATGCTGGTAAGATTAATGTAGGTAAATCCTAGAAGATGCATGTTGTGGTCCCAGAAAATTATCTGTTTCCCTGCTTCCTGAGTCCAGAGCTACAGAAACACAAACACTGCATTTTCCTAGGGAAAAGAGAAGTATCTTAACAGTGTGTGTTACCAGTATCCCAGACTTGCTGTGTTAAGAGAAACCTGGTGCCAGTTAGCAGGAACACAAAATTAAACTATTTTTCTGTCCCAGGTACTCACTTGGCCTCTAAGGATGATTTAGACAACACTTCACACTGCAGCAGCACTTCATCTTCCAGTACAGCATGTACCCCTCGGCTCGTGCCCGGCCATCGGATGTGGGCGGACAAAAACGGGCGCCACGTTCTTGGCTTGATCGAGGATTATAATGCTCTGAGGAAACAGATCTCAGAAGGGCAACAGGTTTTAGCTGAAATGGAGATTTCTTTAAGAGAGGTCACTGGTACGAAGCTGCAGGAGCCTGGAATAAAGGTAAACAGTGAAAACTGTTGGAGGAGGGTGAATTTTACCTGGAGGTGCTGAATGTCTGGGTTAGAAAAGCAAAGAGCTAATGGTTCAGCAGGAACTGTTAACTAACTCTGTTAGGACACCTCAGCCTTGACAGTCCAAGGCTCATCTAGGTTCAGGCACCTCTTTGTGATTCTGGGTTAATAAGGCTACAGATAAATTAGTTAACTCTGGTTCTTTAATAAGCAGTCTCACTTTTGCAACTTGAGCTGAGGTGAAACTATCTGCTTTTACTATGGAAATTGGTGATGGCTAGGCTGGCAATGATAAAAATCCAAACAAAAATAACAACAAGAACTCCAGATAAGACTTCCAAGTGCTGTAGAAAAGGCTTGAGGTAGGGCATATGGATTAGTAACCTATGGATAAAAATAGTTAAGGAGGTTTTCATGCAGTGAAGGCTTAGGATAAACCCAAGAAATATGACACAGTTAAAAGAAATCAGATACAGCTGATAAAGCTCCCTGCTTCCTTGCATTCAGCCCCTTCAGACCAGGTGATAATGTACATTAATGATTGATGTAGGCTAATGAAGGTTGCAGTATAGTAGGGCAGCTTTTTAATATTTTCCCTGGTATTAGTTTTACATGTTAGAAATATCAGTAGATCATCTAGAAACTTGACTATCTCCTGAATGATCTAATATTGTCCTCTAAACCATAGCATCTCATCCTTTCTGCATGATGTAAAAATATGTTTTAACTTGGTCAGCCCTGAATTGGTCAGGGAGTTGGGATGGATGATCACTATGAGTCCCTTTCAGTGACAAACAGTTATTCCATTCCAGTGTGTGACACTGGTATGAAGCCATGGTGCTCTTGCTGTAGTATTAAACATGGTAATTCCTAAACCAGTGGAAAGTTTGTCTTTCACTGAACAATGTCAGCCCTTTTCCTCTAGAATCAGGAGAACAGCTAGTGTTTACTTAGGCTAATTTTTTCATCTTATGATGCTGTTAATTTCTGGATACAGTTAATGATAGCATGTCTGGGTTGGGTCGAGTGAGACAAGTCTACAAGCTTCAACAAAAGGGAAGGGACAATCTGTACAGATAACCTGTACAGCAGTTAATCTATGAGCAGATTAATCTGTAGCAGCTAGTAAGAACTAAGAGACTTGAAGTGCAACATGAGAGGCTGGATCCAGCATTGGGTACAACATACTGGTAGTAGATATGGTGAAGTGGTAGGATGGATGGTGCTGAGAGACACAGTTCCTGGAGGTGCTTGTACAAACAGATTATGTGAGTGTTTGAATAACTTCATGTGATGCTCTCCTGCCTTGGAGCAGTAAAGTAAACTAGGTGACAAATGAAGGTCCTTTTCACCCCTGTGGTTTCATGGTAATATGAATGTAAAAAACCCAGGCTCAGTGCTCTTCAAAATCCAGAAGGTCTTAACTGCTTGGATAAATTCATGCAGCTTTTTTTTTTCCCTACTTATAATTAGTAAAGCTATTGAAGATGCAGTCTTCAACAATTCTGAAATTCTTTTTGTGATCACACATGTGTGCTCACACAGTAAAATGATGTCTGAATGACACTTAAGGCTCTCTGAAGTATCATATGTTTTCAAATGACCTAGTTAAGATCCTGATGATGACTGAAAGAGTAATCTCTCTAAGCTTTTAACTTGTTTTGTTGGTGTAAAGATAAAAGCAGTAAGTTTCACAATTTGCAGTTTCCCATCACTGAAGTTTCAAACTACTTTGCAAATGGGATATTTTATGTGACAGGAGGATTCTGGCTAGATAACAAAGGTAAATAACTACTCAAATGATGTGCTGCATGGGGCAGGAGCCACGAATGCCTTTCTTTCATTACCCTCCCCTCTCCAGATCACCATTGCTTTGGTAATTCATTTGCTCTCCTTGCATTCTTTCCCTCCTTTATTTCACATTTATGCAATTTCTTCAATTTGGTTTTCTCATCTGTCAGCAGAGGAAAACATTTTATGTGTGTCCTGATAGCTACTTTAGCATTAAATGGAACAGTTTAAAGGGTCTGCTAAGGAAGAAACATCTATATTGCTTAAATTGATGTCTGTAATCATTTGACTTTCAAATAATGTGACATGAAATGCAAATGGAGAAGGAAGAGAGTTGCCACCTATTACCATGTGGCATAGCAAACCTCGTAAATACAATCTATTATTAATCATTGTTATTGATTAGGATAAATCCCCTCCCTTCCAGAAATTCCTGGATAATGCATTATTCATCCGTCTTTGTAAACTAACAAATTAGCTTTTGTGGCACACAATAGCTGTGTACATCACCTTAAATATGAAATCATACCAGCTGGATTTCAACCATTAATTAAGATTGCATTTTCATAATGTTTTAGGCATGAAATCTAACAGGTCTCTCATCCTGTGATGCAGGTACCGGAGCCGCCGTCGCTGCACAGCGTTTCCGCAGACGTTCACAGGGTCCAGCAGATTTTAGAAGAGGCCTCACGTTCCCTGAAACTTCTCTGGAGAGTTTCCCTTCCACTGAAAGGTGTACACGGTACTGCTCATGGCACTCAGGTACAATTCTGGCTTATTTTGGGTTGGTTTGGGGTTTTTTTGGAACTGTTGTAATGTCTCGAGGAAGATGTGTTAGTTAGGGACATGTCAGTTGGAAGATCTTTGGAGAATCAGGAGTGTGGGATGCCCAGTCTCTGGACACCTGGATTTAACTAGGCTCATGTCACTGAAGGCTAAGGCTGAGTATGAGCTGGATCTCTTTCCTGATTGCCTTGTACAGCAGTGTGTTTATTTACCAAATACTTTTATATTAAAGATGTAATCTGTAACTCTGTTACATGACATTCAGGAGATCCAGGCAGCTGGCAGATGCTCCATTTCAACAAGGAGAGGTTTGGGTTCCCTGTTAGAGAACCAAATTCAATTTGACTGTGTATATACTAGTAACAACAGAAACTTCAGCAACTTTGATGTAATCTGTGCTACATTTATTTTCCTTTAACGTTTTTGATGCCTAAGCTGTAAAATAGGATGCTTTTTTAAAAGTGTGACAAAACCCCGAGACAAGTTTTATAACATTTTAACTAAAAAGAATCACACTATGCAAATGAAAGGAAGTAAACTGAATGAGGAATGAATTATCTATACTGTCATAATACCACCACTCAGTAATGAAACTGTTTCAAGCTCTGCCTTTAAAATAAATCTGAAGTGTTTTCACTGGGGCTTTTGTATGTATTTCTTAAGGGAGGCAGGATATTGCTGGGGAAAAAAAAAAACCCAACCAACTACTTTAGGAAAGTAAACATTTTATATATAGTTTTTTGTTCTTTTCTAGCATCCATAAATGTGTGAAATTACAAAAGCAGTAAGGAAGAACTGTGCAGTCTACACTATTCCAATGCTTCAGCTCCCTATTTGGGATGTTGTAACAAATGTCTGTGCTTCCATTTTTATCCTTACATGTACATTCTATATAGTCAGCTCCAGGTTGGCCTGGATTGCAGTAGCAGGACATGCCATACTCATGCACACAGGTCTTTCAGTGTATATGTGCTGCATCTAATGCTTCACCATCTTATTGATATAAACCTTGATCTTGCTCAGTCGCTTTTCAGTTAGACCTCGATGTGTGGTGGATCTGAGTTCTCAGGATGTGCCAAATTAAGAGTCTGATGGAATTTTTTCTTGAGTTTGTTATCCAACATCCTGAGCTCTTAAGGCTATTAGATTGCTTCTGATGTCTTAAATGCAATATATGAAAGAGTAGCTCTTGAAGCTCTATTCTAAAAGACACTGAGCATTCACTGCCTTCTATTCAGCCCCACAGGAGTCATGAGTAATCAGCTCTTCTGAAGAGCTGAGTGCTAAGGGTGCAAATTCCAGAAGATTCTGTTACTTAACAACTGGCACAACAATGAGAAAAATGTACAGGCTAAAGTTTGGGTGAGGATGCAGATCAGAAATATTGGCAGATGTCAGGACTGCTTGTAGTCCTGTTTTAAAAGATAGTAACCGTACCTTACTTGGAATTGGTGGTGCTAATGATGGGCAGGTAACAGTGTAATTAAAGTGTCCTGGCCAACCATATGGTGCCTTTCAGCCCCTTGATAAAGGAGGCACTGACTATTGACAGAACTTTGGAGAAGGAAGCTGCAGGTTTTGCACATGGCAGACAGGATACCTGATCCTGTAGCACTGGCCTTCATTGTATTTTCTAGTTGAGGGGAGAAAAAGAAATAATGGAAGCTTCAAACCAAAAATAGGTGCTGGTGTTCTGGTGCTGAGACGATGTCATTGGGGATGTAATGTGCAAGAACAGGAACTCAGTGATGTTTGTTTCACTCCTCTCAGTTGGTCATACCCTAAGGAAGCTTGAGGGCTCTTGTACAAAAGTGTTTAGCAGTGAACAGTGTACCAAGTACTTTAATATTTTCTCAATTTAGGATGAAGGAATGAAAGCAGAAATATTTAGATTACGTAAGAAGCTGTCTGAGCAAGAGAAGAAGTTACACAGCACAGTCAAACGCTTGCACTCCACAAACCAGCTGAAGGAGAACATGGAGAAAGTCATCATTGACCAGTGTAAGTGTATGGTTTGTTACTGCTTTTTGTGTTTTCTAGTCTGTGGCTACCTCTGACCTTGGAGAACCACCAAAATGAGTACAGGTACCCCTTGTTTTGCAGTTGCTCTCACGGGCATTTCCTTGAGCACACAGTTCTTAGTGACAACAGCTCCTGACATGCAGAGTTCCTGCTGTTGTAGACCATTCCAGCAAAAGATTTTGATATTGTCTTTCTTAGAATTATGGTTTTTCAGATGTGATAAACGTGGAATTAGGCTTTTAGATTTTCTAGATGTGTCCATCTCTTGTGTGTATCCCTCTGGACAGCTGAATACTGGGAAAAGCCAAAGCAGCAGTAAAGATTTGTTAATGCTCTACACCAGGCTGAGAAGCATGACAGAACAGAAGGCTCAGCACAAGGGAAACAAAAACTTACTATGCCTCATTTTTTAAAGAAAATTAGGAAAATTTTAAAGTAAAACATGACTTAGCAGCCATATCTAGAAAATTATCTGGAAACATGAAAGCAAGTGGGCTACACTGTAGTTGTGTTAAGCCAGGTGACTGCTTTAGAGTTGAGTCACTCATCAGAAGAGATTTGAGTGGAGCTAACCTCTACCTTTATGCTATAGGAATATGTGTATTGCAGAAGGAGAATTTAATTCTTGCAAAAAAACCCCACAAACCTACTCTTACCTTCTCTTCAGAATGTGGGACTAAATGTCTCATTAGTCTGGGCTGGAAGGGCATTTGTGTGATCAGTATTTCATCTAGGTTTTAAAATCAAATAGCTCAGTTGGGTGTTGTCATATAAAAATCAAAGCTATCCTGTTATGTCTGTCCAGATAATATCCCAGGGGTAGATTGTTTGGTTCACTTTGGTCAGTTCCCAGTAAGGTTGCAGACATACAGGGTAATTTCCATAAGGCTGGGCAGAGTTTAAATCAGCAGAGCTTTTACCCTTATGGCCAAAATGTTATCCCCACAGCCACTCCACCCACCCCTGCTTTCAGAAAAGAAACCAGTCTATCTTCCACCTTATTTTACTCACTGCTTTTCAGGCCATTCAACCTCATCTGAACTAGGTCCTAATAAAATGAAGCCTGCATTTTCTGAAAACTCCTTAATGCAAAGTACTGCCTGGCTAGCAGCAGCTTCACTATTAGTGTCACATCCTCTAAATTCTCTCCATGTACTGAATTTAATATTTTTGATTTAGAAAAACCCAGTTTGCCAGGTGAAATGAATTTGCTAGTGGAGTTCTGTATGAGCAGAGAGCACTCTGCTACACAGAAAGGCCTAGATAGGATTTTCCATAAGTTTCATTGATTATGGGAATTATGGATGTCAAGTTACCTTTGCCTTAAAGAGCAATTTTAGAAATGTTTCTAAATTGCATCCATACACACATTCCTGACCAAGCATGCAACAAAACTGGTGGATCAGATGAAGCTGATGGGGTTTTTTAGGATGCTTACACTTGTTTTTATTTCTTCCTTTCTCCTTTTGCTACTGTAAGAAAGCAAAGGCATCTCAGTAGGTGACCTTGCCTGCCTTCATTCTCCAAATATCCTGTTAGCTGGCCACTCCACTGAGGATATTCAGGTTCCCTCTGTCATTTAGTTGAGCATTCCTAAATATATTTAGAGGCAGAAACTGGAACATTCTTGTGGCTCCAAGTCTCTGTGTGCTTTCTTTGGCGAGAGAACTCATTGCTTATAAACCTCATCTGAACCTCTGAACATGTAACAATGCAGTGCCAAATTGCAGTAATCTGCCAAGGGTATAATTATCTCATGACAGCTATACCCTTGGAGTTGTTGGGTTCTTATTATTGTAATGAAAAATCTTTATTATGGCTAAATTGTTTATTTTTGAGACTGGAATCTTAAATTGGTACTTGTGAATGGTATTTTTCAGCAGTTATGGAGCTGACACAGATTAGACAATCACATATTTAACCTGACATTTCTAAATATCACTTTTGTTTAGAAGCATCCCCTCCTCTGTTCCCAGGTCTTGTGCTGTCCCTGCAGAGGCAGACTAGCTGGGTGAACAGAGAACACTTGGAACCCTTCAGAGCACAGCACTGACATCATTTCCCCAGAGCATATCTAGGTTGCTTTGTCCTTGAACTGCTGGAGGAGCTGGCTGACACCTTCTGCCATCTGTCCTCTTCCCAGCCCACTGTCCCCCATCACCTCTTCACTGCACCATTTTTCTCCTTCCTCTTCTCACCATCTCTCCTTAACATTAACCAAAAGTCTTCCTTTGATGACTTAGCTAGAGAGAACTGGCTCACCAGTATTGCAGGGGGGCTGTTCATACTGGAGAGGTTCAATACAGCAATGAGCTCTGTGTGTTTCCCCATGTCTCGTTCTTGGTATGGTAGAAAAACTCTGAAAACACTTCCCTGATGTTTAGATTTGAAAAGCAGATGATGGAACATGATGGAACATGGGCTAGGAGTTGACATTCCAGTGCTGGCACTGCTTCAGCCCTGCCCTCTGCTCTTCCCTGGCTCTGCTTGGGGAGTGTTACCCCTTAATCTTGGGTTTGTACATCAGCCTGAGCTTGTGCAGGAGGTGCAGGAGGGGTAACAGCTCAGAGTGTTGGTGGGTGGGAAGGTTGGAGGGGTGCTGGGGGCTCTGTAGGATCACCTGGAACTGCCCCTCTGCAGTTCTTACCCTGTAAGCCTTGAACACAGGGGCTGTGGAACAGCTGTGCACAGCTCTTTTCATCTCTTCTTCCTTTCCAGTGGTTCTGACTCATGATGTCTTGAAGAAGGCAAGAGGAAACCTGGAAGTAAGTAAAATTTGTGCTTGCATTTAATTCCTTGGTATATACTCATTAGAAATCTGCATTGCTGTCAGTAGTATTTTGCAGAATTAGTCTGATTTGCTTTAGGTTTGCTACCTAATCAAGTCTGGGTGACAGCAGTTTAGTATGATAAATATTCTGCAATGTTTGATGTTTAAATTAGAGTTTTATGACTGACCATGTAAACAGCTAAACCCTCTCTCATCTGATGGTTTCCCTAGATTAATATTCATGTCTGTCATCCCTCAGTGCTTTATTTTCAGCAGATCACAGCCCAATAACCTGCCTGCTGAGGAAGTTCACAAAAGGCACCCTTAGTTAAAGCTTCTCTGTGTGTTAACTGGTGGTGCTTTTCTTTGTTAACCACAGACCCAACAAGGCAAAGCTTTTCCAAACAGCTCTTTGCTAGTGCAGTGTATTAAATTAGTTTGAGTGTTTAAGTAATCACTGTTCAGATTTGAGTTCTCCCAGAAGGTTCAGACTTTACTCACAGAAGGATGCAGAACACTTCTTGACTCCTAAATCCCATCCTTCCCCTCACATCACTGTTCTCAGAATGACTGTACATTCATGATCCCACCTTAAGTTTTCCTGTTAACTTTCCTGTGAATCTCAACACCCCTCTCAATTCCCTATGCCCTTGTCAGCCCTTCCCCAGTTAGAAAGCAATACCATTAAAAAGACCTTTTGCTTACCTGAAACTGCTTTAATTTGAAGATGTGCTGCACCCAGAACCTCCCGTTTGCAAATTCCTCCACAGTGTTACAGCCAGGGGTAGGGACAAGGTGTTGGTTTGAAGTACTAATTCTTCCTTTTTCAACCAGGTCCCACCAGCTGAGAATCAAAAATCACCCTCCCAAACCAGCAAAAAAAGGATTCTCTGAGGGAAGAAGTTCCACAGATAAAGACTGGTCTTGAGATGGTTGTTTGCTTCTTTATGCCTTACTATTTATTGATGTAAAAATGTTTGTTCAGCTCTTTTAATGGACTCAGCCTTTGACCAAGGGAAAAAAAAAAAAAAGACAAAAAAATATTTTGGTAAATAACTTATTTAACATTTTCAGTAATGTAAAAGATGGTTTTTAATATTTATTACAGAAGCAAGGTACTGGAGGTATTGAAGAAAAATCCAGATTTCTTTTTAAAGTTTGCTCATTTTAAAGTTTTATATTTTTACTTGTCAGGTTATAAATCATTGTTGTAATGGTCAAGCAGGTCCTGCAAGAAGGAAGAACATGCTGCACCTTCCAGGCTGTTTCTCTGCTGCTAAAAGAATGAAGGTTAAAAATCCAACCCCACCATTCTGCCCTGTGTCATTGTTTTGTAGCAATATGAGAAACGTTCAATATTTTACAGCATTTTAAACATCTGGAAGGTTCTTCTGGAAGCTGCCTGATGCTGAGAGCTTTCTTACTGCCCTGTTAGAAACTTAGGTCTGAAAATATTACTTACAGTCAGGCAATTAAAACAAAAAACCATCATGGCTGTGTTTGTGGTGTTCTGTTTGGAGCTGTCTGTTGGGTTCCTGAGCCCGGGGGACGTTGATCTGGCCCTGGCTCAGCAGCACTGCTGGGAACTTGAACTCCATCTTCTTGGTGTCAGCCTGAGATCACTGCAGAGAGGACAGACCCCCATGAAGTACATTTTTCTGTTAAAAACTTAAAAAAAAAACCTATTTCTTAAATGTAATTAAATCATTTAGTCCCTGTGTTTATGTCCCGTGCTGATACACAGAATATCAGCAAGGCCGGGGACAGGGCCTGGCTGTGCTGCCTGCCCTTGTCCTCACTTGTCCTGCCTGTTCCCTGTCCCACTGTCCCAGGTTTGCACTGCCTGAGCACTGGGTTTCACAGCAGAGCCCAGCACCTGCTCCTAGGGCATGGGGACACACACAAGGGTTTGGTTTAACCCCAACAAGGACAGATTTTAAAGCGACTTTGGTTACAGAAGTAACCAAATCATTGGATTTCACACACAGTGCGGTGGATTTTCCCCCTATGTTGATGATGTCACCAGTACACAAGATAACTTACCTTTGTCACCCAAGAGGGTTAGCACCAGGATGGGGACAGGACAGCACAGGATTGTGGCTATATTGGGTCCCTGGATTTCATAGGTGAGAGTGGCACCAAGGTGGATTTCCCAGCACATGAATCTGGGGGTTGAAACCTGGCTGGGGAGAGTGGTCACTGTCACAGCCTGGCTGTACCCACACTGGGCTGTCACAAACCAGAGGGGCTCCTTCTCCTCCCAGTAATGCTCAGGCTCCTTCAAATTATTTTCCTGACAGTTTGATGACACTTGGCTCCCTCTGAATACCACAGAGACACTCTGGGTCGCTTTGCTGCTGACTTGCAGCGGTGGGAGCTGTGTCCTCCCTTTGCTTTAGTCAAGCAAACCAGGATGAAGCCCTGCAGGGTTTGGGGACCTATTTCTGCTGTCCCTTTTTGCAGGACCTTCCTGATGTATGAAAATGAGTTTGATGGGAGGGCTCACATTCTGAGGAACCTTATGGGCCTTGAGTGATGGCAACCTATACTGAGGTGGCCTGAACCTCCAGCTCCAGGCATGGCTGTCAAGGTCTTGCACCTCTGCTCCAGCAAGGGCAGTGAGCTCCCAGTATCCCAATGCCATCATCTGTCGCTGACACCAGGGGGAGGCAAACTCATTCGCTTGGATGAGAGGAAAGATGCCAGAAAAATAGGGAAAAGTTAAAAATAAACTTCACAAATTGAGAAAGGGGGAGGTAAGGGAAAAGCACGCAGTCAAACTTGTTCTTCAGTCTCTTCACACGTTATTGTCCTCACAGCTCACTAAAAACGTCAAGTTAATTTTACTAAGTAGCTAAATTATAGACACTCAGATGTAATCAGACTCTGCTATACATTTCAACTTTCAAAATTAATCATCCCACGGTTTTGAGTTACAACACCTGAAGGAAACAGCTGTACATCTATATATAGTTACACCCATGCCTCTTGGTCTTAAAGCCTTTCCCCCACCACCATCTGTACTTAGAAACAAATAAGTAAATAAATAAAGTGTTTCCCTTTCCTGAGATGATTTGCCACTTCTTAACAGTCTCTGCAGTGCCCTCTCGGATCTCCTGACCCCTCCTCCCTCCCATCAGCTTCACCAGTTCAGAGCCCAAGCGTGTACTGGGCAGGACATGGGCACAAACTCACTACTGAGATGCTCCTGGCTGGGGTGGGAGGATAGAGCGTGGCTCTACCTCTTTAAAAACAGATGATTCCACGAGATCAAAGTATTTCATCTTAATGAGAAGTGCCTCTTAAAACACACACAATTTACAGAGCTGGCTTAAAAATAATTTTAAAAAGAATTAAAAAAAAGAGCTTACCAGATGGAGGGCTGCAGAAGACAAAGCTTATGGAGTGATAAACTTTGTTCCCATTAAACAAAATTCAATTTTTCTTTAAAAATAATTATGCAGGAGAAAAATAAGCAGTGTAAGCAAATGGAATTAAAGGAGAGGCTCGTGAGCCTGGTGAGCTCCTGCCTGTGCACTGGATGTGCAAGGTGACTCAAAACAGCACTGAGGGCTCAGGAACAAACCTCCAGGCAGGAAAAGGGGAGACCTGTGGCTCTCTTGTCTTTACCTATGACCTTGAACCTCCTGCTCCTTCCCCAGGCTGGCAGGCAGCTCTGCAGGCTCTGGGCTTTCTCATACAGGACACTGACACTGTTGGGATTCAGGGAAAAGAATAGAAATAAGAAAAAAAAAGAAGGAAGAAAAAGGATTTTCCTCTTTAGGCCCCCCTACAACACGTGCAGCTATACAGGAGCACGGAATAAAGGAAATATTTGATGCCTTTGCAACGTATCACAGACCCACACCGGTTCCTGGGGCCAGTGTGGCTGGGAGCCTGTGGCCACAGCTTGAGAACAGTGTTATAATTACCTCTGCCAGGAGAACAAATACAAATAGTACCTTAAAAAAAAAAATAATCACAGGTGGTTGGTTGTATTAAAAACAAATCAATGCTAATGCATTCAGGCGTCTAAAACCACAAGCGCAGCAGATCTGTGCGGTGCTTTAATCTGACAAAAAGCTCCTGGTTCTGCTTTTGGGAGGGAGCTGGTGGGGCTTGGTGGGGAAGGACGGGTCCACAGGGGTTGGGGGATGGGGTTAGGGTGGGTATTGGGCAGGGTGCTCGCCCCCACTCTGTCTGGAAAGGGATCGTGCCCTCTTTACAATGGGGGTTTGGTTTATACCCTCCAGAAGGAAAGAGAATCCTGTCGTGGCTTCCAAACCCAGCAGAAAAGTCACTATGGGAAGAAAAATAGAACATCAAAGTGTTGCCACGTCCTTTTTATATCGGCACCAGCCCCGGGTAAAACAGCCGGTGCCTGACCACCGCGGGCACCGGCGCTTTCCCACCCGCGGAGGCGTGGGCACGGGTCACAGCGCCCCTGTAAGCAGCTGCGTGCACCAGCGAGACCTGCGAGCTCAACCCACCCCACAGCAAACAACCCCACAGCAAACAACCCCACGCTACCACACGTATTAAAAGCCTTTATCACACCTACTTGAGGTGTCTCTGTGCAGAGATTTGTGTCCCTGGGCGTGGGGTCTGGCTGCTGGGTGCTGAGCCACGTCACGGGCAGCGTCACACCGGGGCTCTGTGCTCTGGCCAAGCCACTCTCCATCGCTCACCTCTGTGTCACAGCGCCACACGCTGCAGAGCCTGGCACGCTCAGTCCCTGTCCTGCCAGTAACATCCTTGAAAAAAGCTGCTTGAATAGCACAGGTAACCCCCCTCCCAGTTCTGCTCCCCCCTTTCCCTTCCTGACCCCATCCCTTGGTCCATTTTTGAGCCCTTGTGGCACAGCCACTAGATGGCAAAAGCAACTTGTGCTGGCAAAACAAAGTGGGCTGCCAGAGGGACCATGTGGGACAGAGCGTGGGGAGGCCACCAGGTCCCCCAGACCACCAGCCTCCAGCGCAGGATGCTCTGGGATGGTGCTCCTGCCTGTCTCCTGGGCTCATTAGTGTGAGGGACATTAAAAAGATGAGATTTGGACTTACTGGGTTTCAAATGAAAGAAACTTAAACATCAAAGCCAGGCCCAAAGCCTCCAAGCCAGTCCTGTGCTGAACTTAACCACCCAAAGCCCTTTGTTATGATACCAGGGCAATTACATGCACACTTAGTGCTTGCTGAAGTTTCTGGTGCTGCCTGGGGTACCACCAACCCCTCAAGAGGCGAACACACCCCCAGCCCCTTACATCAGCCTTTAGCTTCCAGGGGGAAAGCACCCAAGGGTCCCCCGTCCTCAGCAGGGTGCTGCAGACACCCCAGCGCCCGGCCACCTGCCTCTGCCCACGACAGCAGCCCCAACCCCCTCCCCAGTGCTCCAGGGTGAAGTAAAAGCAAACCAAACCAGTCTGCTCCTAAGGTGCCACTTCCTCCACACCAGTTTGACGCTGAACCTGTCTCTCCAGGTTCCCCCTGGTCCGAGGGAAGAGCCTCTCCCCCGTCCTGCACTGAATACCTCGGTTTTAGCAGGGGGTGATTCATACACACACAGGGAAGGGGCTCGGTTGTTTGCTTTATGTCCTCTTGCAGGGGGAAGAAGACCATGAAATCCCTTGCAGGGAGGAGAGCTCCATCCTCTGGCTTCTCCAGGCTGCAGGACTGGCAACAGCAGGAGAAGCCAATGCTGCTCCTGGGCTGGTGACACTGAGGAGACAAGAAAGGTTTCAAGTCACTTTGGTGGCCCGTTCCCACCTGTCTGTCCTATGGGATACACCATCCTCCCATGGAAAAAGCTTCACTTTGCATGGCTCCTTCCTGTCTCCAGAGAAGCGGCACAAAATGCAGCTTCAAGTATCAGCCCGGAGTTGCAACATGTCTTTGCAAAACAGCAAATTGAAAGCGATAAATAAACCAACAAAGCCCTTCTCCGAGCTCTCTGCCCAGCAAGTCACTCCCCTGATCAATCCCCAACACCCAGCCAGGCTCCCAGGCACCTCCCAGCTCCTCCATCCCTCCAAGGGCTACGGCCTCGGCCGCATCCTGCCTTCAGATCCACCCCTCCACGCTCCGCACCCTCAGAACCTTTATCTTTAATTTCTGAATTGACCCCTCTCGAGAAGAGCCCTGCACGCCTATTTGTTATGTGTTTATCTTGTCATTTCCTCAGAAAGATACTTGTCACCGCACTTCCCCCCCCTCCTCCCTCCTTCCCCCCAGCCCCGTCGGAGGAATCTACTCGGGTAATTTGTTGAGGCGGGTTGCTGGGTCATGCATTATGTATGAGATGCAATCTTTATCTCTGCACTCCACCGTGTGCATTCTCAGCCAGGACCGGCATCCCGAGCCCGCACGCAAAACGAACATTAGCAGCTGAAAAAAAAAAAAAAATAAAGAGAAAAGAAAATGCCCGTTTATTTAAAGGCAAGGGGAGGAAAAAAAAAACCCAAACCCCAACCTGCCACTCTTGCAAGCTGTTCTAGCTGGGAGTGCTCGGAGCAGCTAAACAGCAAGAGCAGCCAGGCTGTTCCCGTTCGTACCCCCTGTTGAATAAACCATCTCAGAGCGGTGACATGTAGATGGCGGTGACACGTAGATGGTGAGCCCAGAGGAGGTGTCCATTGCCAAGAACACCTGCAACCATGGGGCTCAGGTGGTGCACACACCATCCCTCCTGGTATGGTACCCACACACACACACACTTGCATTTTGAAGTGCATTCCTCTTGCTGGTAGATAATCCCGGCTTTATCTACCTCCTGTTCACATCCCCGTGCTGGGAGAGCTTTTGTGAGGCCAAATCTTTGGGGACAAACCCCAAAGGTGTCATCCAGTGAGGCTCTGAGCTAAATCTGCCCTTCCTCATCCACCTCTCTCCCACCACACACCTTCTCCAGACCGAGGGCTGGATGCCTGACTCCTTGGCCGGTCACACCGGGAGCAGATGGTTCGCTGAGCAGCGGGGACACGGCGGGAGCCGGTGACACGGGAAGGTCGGGTGACTAAGGATGCACACTGCTAAACCTTCAGGTTAAATGCACGAAGCAGAACCACACAGAACAGGTGAAAAGAATTCCCAGGCCATCAGAAATCCCCCCCCCCTCCACTGCACTTCACGAGAGGAGGTCATCTGCTATTATTTTAGAGCAGTAAGACGTGTGCCTCATTCTAAAGCCTGTTAAACATGCAGCTGCAACACTGACGTCCTTCCCGACCTCCGCTGCAGTGGAGCCCTCAGCACCTCCCTCACACAGGACCTCAGTGGCCAAGGTGGGCAGGGAGCTTCTCCTCCAAGCCCCCAAGATGGGCTGTGCTGGCACTGGGTCCCTTGATCCGGGATGAGGGCGAAACCTCCTGCTCTGCCAGCCGCAGCACCGCTCATGGGCACGGCCGCTTGAAACGACTGGAGGAGAAAATGAAGGATGGGAACCCAGGTCTGTTAATCCCAAGAAGAGTGAAAAAGGATCCAAAAGTGGCCCCAAAGAACAAATAAAGGGGAAAAGAATGTTGGAGGGGGAGAGAGAAAGATGACACGTGGAAAAGAAAAAAGGAACACGATAAAATGGGGACTAAGATATAAGGCCAATTATTTTTGATTCTTTGGCTTCAGGGCTAATTTATTACAGTGGTAAATCATGCTTGGGATAGGTAATGTGGCGGCCAGAGCCTGGATGTTATTTAGACAGTGTAATCATGGTATTAATGCTCAGAAAAGTGGAAAATTTTAACTGCCTACAGGCCACATCTCCCTCTTTACAGTCTCCCCTCCTGCTCAGCAGGAAGAAATATGTCACTTTCCCAGAGCCACGGGCTTCTTGTGGGGGGCAGGAGGGTTTTGTGGAAAGACACAGGGATGGGCTCCCTTCTCTCAGCCTTGTACACAGGGCTCAGGCCACACCACCACATTTCCTCTCTCCTGGGGTTGCTCTCGCCCACCCATGAAGCCCAGCAGCCGTTCAGGCACTCACCTGGGCAGTTGTAAAGACATGAGGGAAAGTAAAACTAAACAAAAAAGCAGATGTGCTCCCTGGTGCATGTCCCCACGGGTGCAGGTGAAGGCAAAGGTGGGGTATGGCAGCTCCATCCGTGATTTCTGAGCTGCTGAACTAACTAGGTGAGGCTGAGCCTCTCATCACACCTCCACAGCGTATCTCGGTTGACAGGGAAAAATCTTTATGCTATATAAAGACAATTTATATATATAGAAACAAATTTTCTAGGGGTTAGAAGAAACGAGGTGGTTGGAAGAGACTGGGAAGTGCTGGAGCCACCCCATCCCCACAGCCTCCTCCATCAGTGCACGGCTCGTCACGGAGATGTGTGCTGAAGCAGCAGTTCATTAAGACTTCCTTAAGTCCTCCACACTGCACAGAGCAACTCAGAAATGACACCCTGACACCCTGCCTGGCTCTGCACCCATCTCAGGGGTGCTACATCCATCCTCCACCCCTCTCCTGCCACCCCGGTTGCGGTTTGACCTGGGGCGAGCACCCCACGCTCCCACGGCTTGGGGAGGTGTGGGCACGGGCAGGTATTTGAGTGCTGAGCTGTGCTGGCCCTCGAGGCAGCAAGCCATGTCAGCAGCCTTGAAAAATGATGTCAAAGGCATGAAAAACCACCCTGCCTTGCCTCAAGTCATCAGAGCAAATTACACATTCTCCAGCCCTCACGTAACACGGAGTTAAATAACCCCATCGAGAGAGGCAGGTTCTGCGCTTCCCCTGAGCTCGGCCTGAGCCCATTTGCTCAGGATTCCCCTCCAGCATCACTTGCTGTCAAATCCCCATTGTGATCTCAAGGTACTGGTATGGATACAGGAGCATCCCCTTGCTGCATGGAGCTCGCAGGACCCCAGCCCTCCCCATGTTCTCCTGCCTCAGAGGGACGGGAGATGGAGGAAGAGATTGCACCAACCTTTACCAGTCTCTCCCGTGACACACACTGGTGTTCTGATGGTCTCCACCAGTGTTCTGCTTGCCTAGAGCAACAGCAGGAATATTATCATTTTTGTAGATGGGAATATATTTAAGAAATGTGTTTACTTATATCCTGTAAAAGCCCAATAAACTTATCTCCAGACATTGCATTAAAGAAATATTGTGATTTTAAAAGTTACTTTGTTCTAAAACTCCTCCAGGCATAAAAGATAATAAAAAAAACCAGCAAGCCACCAGTGGTTAAGGACCAAAAAATCACCCCGTGGTTATTTCACCAGGCCTGTCCCAAACAAAGCAACAAATGAAACACACACACGAGGTGTTAAAATAACTTGGAGAAAACTATTAATTCATAAGAAAGGTAAATAAGGGCTGATGGGGATGGTGGAGGTGGTGTGAGTGTGGTTCAAGGGATTGAGTCCACCAGATGTCACATTGGCTCTTCAGAGCCCAAGGTGGTTTGAAATGCAGCACAGATTGTCTCGTGTTTGATCTTCTAAACCTGTCTCGATCCATCATCGTCAGCAACTGTCAAGATAACAGGGGACAAGTTTTGATTGGAGTCTGATTGGGTTTGGTGGTGTAAAGGCAGAGGTGGATACGGTCCTGAAACCTGACATTTCTACCTCTTCTGCTGGAAGAATATAACTTTAAGAAAAACCAGGGCTAACTTCCACCCCAAAAGCAATTTGCTTGATGGAATTCAACCTGCAGAACAGGAGGATATTTGTATTTATGTCCGCTTGGCTGCGGGTGTGCTTGCAGCCGCTCCTTGATTGTTTTTACTTACATCTGATGATAACATGGAGAGAAAGATCAATATGGAGTGAGCTGGCCTGGTACCCCCCAAACAGCACAGAAGTTACACTGGGACCTGACACGAGGAGACTGAGCAACATCATGAACATTTTATGTGGCCAGAGCAGCTTCGTAGTGATCTGCTCTCCAGGGACCCTCATATGCTGGAAGGGACCCATAAGGACCATCGAGTTCAGCTCCTGGCTCCACACAGGACCAGCCAAGTCAGAGCATGGGACTAAGCCCATCATCCAGACGCTTCTTAACCTCAGTCTAGCTGGGTGCTGTGACCACTTCCCTGGGGAGCCTGTTCCAGTGACCAACCCCACTCCCAGTAACGAGCCTCTTCCTGATACCAACCTCAGCCTACCCCAGCACAGCCTCATACTGTTCCCTTGGGTTCTATCCCTGGTCCTCACAGCAAGGAGATGGGTGCCTGCCCCTTCTCTCCCCTCATCAGGAAGCCCCAGCCTGCCATGAGATTACCCTTCAGCCTCCTCTTCTCCCAGGAGAGAGGTTTGTCCCTGAACAAACCCAGGGACCTCAGCCTCTCCTCATAACACTTCCCCTCCAGACCCCTCCATCAGAGAGGGACATCAGAGCCTCCAAACCTACTTGCCTTGACAATTCTACAGAAACCACACACTCTGCCTCAACACAAAGAGCTGACAGTCACCACCTTGTGAAAGAGCCTGCTCCTGCCTGGGCAAAACTGAAGCTACACCCGTCATGGGGTGGGGACCTGCTCAGCCCACCACACTGGCAGCCTCTCTGGACCTTGGCTCCGCTCCCTCCCTAGGGCCCCACCAGCTCCCCAGGGAGCAGTTGTGGGTGACAGCAAGAGGATTTGGCTCAAGACACTGTAGTAATAAGGGATCAATTACAGGTTTTGTTGGCATGAGCTTGCGTGGCGATCGCATCGCTTACAAGTGCCAGTAAAACACTTACACCACGCTATTAACCAGCCTATATATGCCACATCACTCTCCTGTAAAATACTTCATAAAGCATTTGAAATTTTCCTGTCACCTTTTTTCCTCATACCTCCTGGCCATAAAACCAGGCTGGGTTTAAAGCTGAGAGCTTGGCTGAACAGCACTGTGAGGGGTAGAGACATCTTCGCTTTTTCCCTTGTTCTGTGGTCTTAGAAAAATTCCTTAGCTGCAAAAGCATGGAATGGAGTCAGGTTACACAGTGGGATCTCCCACGTGAAAATACACATGCTGAGGTGGTCCTGTAATTCCTCACCAGTCTGTAGATCCACTGGTATGGCTGGTGTGGCAGCTGGCCTTCCACTTCACTGGTTTCACAAAGAATCCCAGAATCACAGGGTTGGAAAAGACCATAAAGATCATCCAGTCCAACTGTCCCTGTCCTCTCCTAAACCATCTCCCTGAGCACCTCATCTCCCATCTGTTCAATACACCCAGGGGTGGGGACTCCAGAAGAATTTCTTCTGACATCTCATCTGAACCTGCCCTGGTGCAGCTTGAGGCCATTCCCCTTGTCCTGTCCCCTGTCCCTGGGCACAAGAGACCATCGCCCACCTCTCTACAACCTCCTCTCAGGTCATTCCAGGCAGGGAGAAGGTCTCCCTTCAGCCTCTTCTTCTCCAGACTAACCCTCCACCAGCTCCCTGAGCTGCTCCTGAGCAGTTTATTTGAGAGAGGCAGAGGATGCTCCTGGCAGACATAGGTGTTGAGTTTACTTTCACTGAAGACTCCAAAGGACTGATTCAAACATGGGTGTGTGCAGGAGCAGGAGGACTCGTCACCAGCAGCAATGGAAACTATTTACAGAACGCCAGGGAAACAGACAAAAAAAAGCTCATCCCCAAAAAACCAGACCAGTGCAGAGACACATGATCCAGCAGAGCATTTCCTGCTATTCCTCAGCTGAGCACTTAATTTTTGGAGGATCAAGGAAGGAAAAGCCCAAAACCCATCTGAGGTGAGTGGAAGAAATCTGGCTTGCTCTGGAGGGCCAATGAAGGAGATAACAGTAGGAGAAAATGTGTCTCCTTCAGCATAAACTTCAGCCAGGGTGTGTTTCTGTTGACATGTGAAGAGATCAGCATGTTGTCACTCCAAAAAATCTCTGGAAAAAGGGAAATTCTGCAGGGCTGGTGATGAGGGTAACAGCCACGCACCAGACAGCCCCACTATTCCCAGGCAATGCTCCCCCCGCACCTCTGCAGCGATGGGGATGTTAAAACCCACCCCGACCTGCTCCTCTTCACCTGCAGGCTCTTGGGGTGGCAGAGGCCAAGGAGAGACATGGTCCTCCCCAGGAAGGACACAGGTCAGGGTCTAGAGTCAAACAGGCTCAGCCCTGGGCTGAGGTTTCAGGTCAGCAGGATGGACACACGGACGCCTACTACACCCTGTAACACCGCACCAGGACCGCACAGCCCATAATCACCTGTGGATGGGCAAGATGCAGGTGTCCTGCACCAAGCTGAGACACTCACACCATCCCACCTCAGCCTTGCCTGAAGTTGAAACATATCTTCTCTGAAGAACCAATCTCAGAACACTTCCTAACCCTGCACCGCTGCTCCTCGCGTACCACCGGGTTGGGGTTTTTTTTGGGGGGTCCCTTCAAGAGCAGACACAGTTGAGAGAACAGAGAAATTAAACTGTGCAGGATTGCCTCCTGCATCAATGGACTGAGATTCTTATTCACACAGAGGCTTTAAAAAAAATAGAATGAAAAATAAATCATTGGGATCTCTCTTTGCTGGGAAATCTGTATTCCATTAACTCCGGCACACGGCACAACGCAAACCAAACGAGAGAGAAACTCGACCCAGCAGGTAGCTCGGAAACAGAGGCTGCCTAAATTACCACACTCAGTGTGCAAAGTGAACAGAGGACTCCAACTCATATCAAATGATCCTGATGGGAGGAACAGGCAATCCCCTCCTCGGAGCTGCAGTAAAAGCCTGTGGCCAAGAGGGTCGCTGGGAGTTTGGTAGCGGAGATAAGGAGGAGCCCAGCTCCGGTGAGCATCACTTTCCTGCCATTGATCAGCTGCTCTGCTTGATGCTGGAAAACATTTGGACAGTGCTTGGAAAAATAAGAGTTGAGAGCACCCTGACAGCAAAGCACCATGCATGGACCCCTGAAGGGAAGTGGGTAAACAGGACAGTGACAATAACCCCGTTACACAGTGACGGAGCGCTCCGTTCTGGCCCTCGGAGGGAAGATCTGTGTGGAGAGCAGAGCTGGGTCTGTCCAAGCCCTGGCTTGGAGATGCTGGCTCCCAGCTGGAAAGCTCAGCACCAGGAGGGGTGGCAGGAGCAGCCCCAGGACACGCGTGTGACAAACCCTGCTCAGCAGTAATTACCGGCCTCGCTGGCACCGGCCCCGAGAGCTGCCGGGCATCGCGCCCAGGAGCGGGTACGCAGCACCGCTGGGATGGGGACTTCAACTACAGCTCTCCCTCCTGCAGCAAACGGAGCACAGCCCTGCCCAGGAGACCTTCTGGCAAAGGGAAGCAGATGTCTCCTCCCCACTTTATCTAAAGCAAGCGCTTGCCACCCCCAGGATGCTGAAACCCCCCAACAGGATGAGCACCGTTGGAAAGTAAATTGTAGGCAGGTGGCAAACCAGGACAACTGCCAAAGATTTGGCTACCAGTTGTGCTCACAGCTAGCCCACCTAAATGAGGGAGGGCAGCAATGGGCCCCCCTCCACGCCCCACATTTCTCCACCTGTCAGTTCATGTCAGTACAAGCAGTAGCACAGAGGATGATGCTTATCCTGGCATGGGTCTGCATGGTGCTTGGCACAGCAGGAGCTCAGCATCCCTGAGGTCCCTGGGCATTGCCAATTCACTACAGGCACCCCTGCTGTGGCAGCAGATGGGTGTTAAAGCTAGGAGGACCTCAGGCAGGTCTTGGTCCTCCCACACCAGCAGGGACCAACTGGCATTTGCCAAAGAAAACAACTTGTTTTCTCAACACAATGCCCTAGGTGAAGGCACTGCCCCACCAGCTGACACTAAGGACCTTTTCCCATGGATTGGGGTCTTGGGACAAACTGCAAGGTGCAGTGAGGACCTTTCTGCAGCTGGGACATCACAAGTGTTGCCAATGTTCCAAACACATTGGGCTCTATCCAGCCACTTGCAGGGCTGCTCTTCCTTCAGCTGAGGAATAAACATCCTGTGTCCTTCAGCATGACTCTGCTTCCACAAGCATTGATGGGATATAACATTGTGTGACATTGGGGGGCACACAGAAAGGTACCAAGGAAAGGAAGGGGGTTGCAATGGTGGGAGACTCAATGCTGGTGCTCATTCTGGTGTTTAGTAATTTTCCAGCTAGAATTGAGGTACCAGTTTGCAGACGTGCACCCGGGTTGGTTCATACACATTAATGAAAGCATTTTTGGGATCTCTCAGCCAAATGGTTTTGAAATCCAGAAGAGTAATTAAGGCACATACATGTAGAGACTGTTCACATCAGCCTGTTTTCTAATGACATCTGGCATTAAAGGAATTTTTTTTTAAAAAAGTTCAAATTCCCCCGGGGTGTTGCAGAGTACACCCTCCCTGCTAACCAGGCCCCTTCACGCACAGCGTCCCAGCCTTGCAGGATGAAGTTCTGCCCAGGGGTGAACTTCACCACAAGAGAAAGGAGCAAAGAAAGAAATGCTGCAACTCCCAGGAAGACCCTTGCAGCCCCAGCAGCACTTGTGGGAGCCCTGGCAGGGATGGCCAGAGAGAGAGGCCGGCACACAAGCCAAATGGCACCATTTCCAGTGGTCCATGTGGGCAGAGGTGATTATGGGAGGCATGCATGGCTCTTCCAGCTGGAGGTATTTTAAACACATAGAAAATAATGTCAGAATCATAGGACTGCAATCTTTAAATTATATTAAAAAAAGATACTCAAAGCATATATCATTGAATTATGAACAGCTTTGGCAGCTTTATTGATGATGTTGAATCTGGTTGACAGATGCATTTACACTGCATAAGCATTTGAGATGCTAGAGTAATTGCTTATTAGTCTTGTTGTGAGGCAAAACACCAGATTGAAATAAATAGGAGCTCATGAACACAGAATTTTGCTGCCTCTTTGATTATTTTTTTCAAGCTAACCATCTGCTAAGCATCTGGGATTCTTAGAATCCAAGATCCATACCCCACACAGGTGGGAATTAAAAAATACAAATAGAAGGAGCTTAAGAACCCAAACAAACTATAATATAAAATTGTCCAAAATGACTGAGGAGTTTCTTTCCTAGCTTGCATACCAATGTAGGGAGTTAGATTCTTAAAGGATGCCCTACACACCGAGGGGATGCAGAGCCAAGCAACCACATCTGCTTCCTGCACTAGTGCTCTTCAACACATGCCAGGGCCAAAATTGGTCCGTGGGGACCATGGAGGGATGCAGCTGAGTAGTGTGCTTGGCAGCACAGGTGGTCTCCACAGATAAGTCCTGCAAGGAGAATCAGAGTTCCTGAGGTCACTAGAAGGACTTCCAGGAGTCTCTAGGGCTTTGCTTGCTAGATTCAGGGTAGATATTAACAGGCTTCAGGCTGTCTTGGTCCCTCACTAAGATATTTTTAAGCCTTCTGCCAAATTTCGAGCATGTTGGATGGTAAAAAAGTAAATGCCTGTAGTGAGGGAAAGGCTGCAAGGGCCTGGCCACCCTTCTAGGCAGAGGAGAGGACTCTGTGACTCCACACCATCAATCATGATGAAGACCCAGCCTTCCATACCAGCTGCCTGTCCAGGCCTCACAAATACACCCATCCTCACCCTCACCCAGCAGAGGATGAGAAGCACCATCTGGCTGAGCACTCGCCCTTCACAGCCTTTTCTGTTTGGGGAGGAAGCTCTCAATGTGCTGGGAACTGCAGCTTCAGCTCAGGTGGTACAATGCCCACTATAAAAAAAGAAATTAAAAATGTAGAAAGTTTTTAAAAATTCAAATCTGAAGTCCAAAACTGAAGCAGGACAAACTCAGGAGTCAGAATGACGTTTGCTACGCACTTTATTGTGGCCTGTGGGGTGGCAGCTTTGATAAGAACATAAAACTGATATTTGAATTTTCCCCAGCTGCCATTGCACTCGATGCTGAGAACGAAATAATAAAAACAGCCAGTTAAATAACTGTCAAACTCTAGCAGATACCCATAAAGCAAATGTTCTTTTTTAAAAAAAGCAAATTAGACGTGTATTTTTCTCCACGAAAAAGTGCAATTAGAGCAGCTTTATAACTAATATTTGTTTTTGGTTCTAAAATATTAAGGATCTTTCCTGAACAGAGCTCAGTGAAGGGTTTCAATTAATCTCCTTTGAACACACGTATTCAGGTGTTTAAAGAGGAAAAAGAAGAAAGAGTGATTTGTGCATCATGATCCATCATCTCCAAAAGGCTGTAAACAGTATCTTACAGAGCAGCGTTTGTGTGACAAATTCGAGATTAGGCGGATTCTGATCTAAAAATTAAATTGCTTATCAGAGAAATAATATTAGAGTAAAATAAATTAGAATCTCTACTGAAGACTCTAAAAGTAATTTTTAAAATTAATTAGAATCAAAAAGATGGATCTCAAAGGATAGGACAACTCTAATTTAGACAGACGGTAATTAATTCCTTATTTCAGAAATTCATTAACAGGCTGTAAGAGCAAATCATTCCTTTGCTGGAGTTAAGCTCCAGAGAGAAAGATTCATCTGGAAAGGGGATACAAGAACTCCCCTGTCATCCACAGGCACGAGGGCAGGGACAGCCTGGCCAGCAGCCTCTGGCCATGGGCTGTGTGGTCAGGACAGCAGCCACCTAAGGGGGGTCACAGTGATTTACTCTGCGGGGCAGCGTGTGCCCAGGTCCCCTGGGTGGACAGGGTTGGGTCCCACAGCTGGTCACGCTCCTGGGAGGGGGGTGAAGAGGCTGCAAGCTGAAGAATGAGGCTGAACAACAGCCCCTGGAAGCATCTGCCAGTGGGGAAATGAATAAAACACAAATATAATAAAACATAAAAATAAAGCTCTTTGTGCTTGTAGAAGGCAACATCCAGCAATTCCCCTCTCCCACTCATGGACAGAGCAGAAGGTTTCCACACTTTGTTTCACCCTTCATTGAGCCCCGAAGGACCAGCACAGATCCCACCAGAGATCCAACCCCACAGGTCCTCAGGCCCTGGCATGGAGGCCAAACCCTAGAGATTCAGGAGTTTTACCATAAAACCTTGGCAGACAGCAACAGAGAACTGAGTTCAGAGGAGACATGTTTCCATCCTCTCTCACTGCTCCTACCCAGAGCAGACAGACACATTTCATAGCTCTAAAACCAAACAAGCCCACCAAATTCAGAGAGCATATTGATGGAGAAAACTCATGCACCTCAACAGACATAGCCCATGAGTTTCCACTGCCAGTAAACAACTGTGCTGGCAGCCTGGCTTGCTGCCAGCCCTCCCCAGAGCAGTTTCACAACTGCCACTCCATTCTGCAATCCTCTGGAGAGGCCAAAGCACAACACTGGTCCTTGCCAGCCAGTGCTCTCAGCTAGCTGGCATCTGGATCCCTTTGATAGCTAGTTAGGCTTGGAGCTTAGCCCCTGAGCTGGAGGGGTTGTCAAGGGGAGGATAAGCAAGACAGGAATCTGCTGCCTGTACCCAACTGGAGAGAAGCCCAAACCTAAAACCTTATCTGAGAAGACCCAAGCTCTGGATCTGGATCTGTGGAGCATCATGCTGGCGTTCCCATCTGCTAGGGAGGCAGCCCAAGTCCTGTGTCTGCTGCACGGTGGGAGGGAGAGCCATGAATATGGATTTAACCCTCCAGACTGAGCCCTGTGGGCTCAGGACTGCCATGTACCACAAGCCATCAGCAGTCCTGGGCTGTGCTGGTTGTAACAGAGAGGATTAATGGACATTTCTCCAAGGAAGAAGCCTCATGACCTGTGCAGCTCATGGACAGATGGCTCCCAAGCTCTTCAACCACACACCAGAGAATGGAGATAGAAATACAATAGGATTAACTACTGCTGGTGGCAAAATAATCAATCTGCGTAGCCCAACTCACAGTCCCCAGGTCCCAATGGGAGAAGCAGCTTCCAGAGAGGAGGATGGATCCTCTGGCTGCAGGACTTGACCATCTGGGACCAAAAAGGAGCCACACAACATGACATCTACAGCAAAACATGCTTAGTGCAAGATCCCACATTTTGCTTGCACGCCTCTGCCAGAGGCTGAAGGGCAAGTTCACTCCTCGCCACGGCCCACTGAAGCCCAGTTTTGTTTTGCAGGAACTGGTGGGATTACCCAAAAGCTGAAACTGGCTCCTAAGCAGCATTTGTGCCTGTAGTTTCTTCTTCCTAAGCCACAGATCAGCCCAAACCTATCTTGTTGGAAAACCCAAATAGGTTCTGGTTGCAGAGTGCTCCACTCTGAGCGCTGCACCCAAGGTCTTCAGTAAATAAAGACAATTAGCAGCTAGCACTGTAAAACTAATAGAAGTGACACTGCAAAGCTGCCAAAAAACTAACAAGCATGTGAGAATTTACTTTAAAAAAAAAGTTATGACAGTCCATCTATTTTTCTTTTTCCTTCCACAGAGAGCCATCTCTATCTTGAAAGTCCTCACTCGAACTAAAAAGAAAATAAAAAGTTTAAAAAAATAGAACTGCTAGGCTAAACATCTGACTGAAAAGGAAAATAAAGAAAAGATGTCTTTTTCTCTTACTCTTTTTCCCTCTGAAGGTTCCTGGGATGGTTTAGCTGGAGGCAGTTGCATTGGCACAGCCCAGTGTGGGTGTAAGATTGACATAAAGCTCTAAACCCGGGAAGTTTTGGGGATAGATGGCACAGTCTCATCTGCACAGTACTGCATGTTTGAAGAAAGGTTTGTGTGCTGGATGGCTGCTCTTCCTTCCCCTCAGTGCATTAGCAGGTTAAGAGAGTCACATTAACCTCCTCACGAGCCTCATCTCCTTTCTGCCTTTGGAAATCCACAGCCACAGGAATTGCACTGCTGTAATGATATACCTGGTTACTGATAGTCACTCTGAGGGGAAGGTAGGAGCTGGCCTGGGGTCCTCACGAGCCCAGGCTGTGACCTGGGTCCTCCCATGTCTCCCAGGAGGGGAGGAGACCCACAGAAGATTCAGTTGACAGAGAGAGATGTAACAGTGGCTGCGACTCCTTGGTGGAGATTTACAGAAGAGCCGAGGTAGGGATGAGATGTCTGCTTTTGTTACAGGTCCCTAGGGCTGTGTGGCTACACTGAGTGACTCTGTGGCTTCAGCCACCAAGCAGAGGTGATCTACCAGCCTCACATCTGGCCCAGCTTGAGTAACACATCCCACTCTGCATATGGGGAGGAAAATCCCAAGTCTTCCTGCTGACCCGAGTGTGACAGGTGGGCTTGCCCGCAGGTACCCTGCCATCACTCATGGCTCCCTGACACATGCCACACAGGGAAAACAGCAGTGGCACGATGTGCCACCAACACAACACCAGGGCTGGTCACCCTCCTCTCCCCCAGCTGCAGCACAACACCATTTATGTTTAAAATACACCACCAGCCTCCAGTGTTAAACGGGGCTTGTGCCACAGATTGTGCCACTTTTGACCTTCAACCTCTGAGACCAAGTCAGCCCCCGTGGTGTCCTGGCTCCTGATGCACCAAGCAGTGCCAGGGGTCACCATGGCTCTGTCCTCCTCATCCTCCTCCCACCAGCTGCCTTGCTCAATTTTCTTCCCCCCAAGCACTTGAACATAGTGCTGCTGGCAGCCACCTCTACAGCTCAGTGAATCCAGTGTTCTGCCCGCCACCGCATCGTCCCTTTCATTTACGGCGTGACAAATGCCTGGAAATTGTTTGGAAATCTGGTTTTCTGTCATTATAACCCAAGGATATTAAATTTACATCAACCTGACAACCAGAGCATGGTTAAGGAAATGAAACGTTGCCTCCAGAGCGAGGAAGGGACAGGCATCCCTTCAAACACATGGTGTGGGTCTGGAATTCTGCTGCTCCTCCAGCCTCGCCACCATCTCTCCCAGGCTGAGCACAAACAGTGCCCTCTTCCTTGGAGAAGAGACCTCGAGGTCTGGACAGAGTGCAAGGTGACAGAAGGGGTGGTGATGGAGGTACCTCCATCCCAAATATCTCTCAAGGCCCATACATCCCAAGATTGAAGATGTCACGCCCTATCCAGCACTATCCATCCATCCACAGTGACCAAAAGCACAGCTTCCATCTCCTTGCTTTCCTCCAGCTGTGACACAGAGGCTGAAGGTTCTCAGATGTCTCCACAGCCTGTGGGAAACATCTGTCCAAGCACAACGCTCCAGACAGCCACTCTCCACCGAGGCTGCACACACCTCAGAGCTGTCACTGCATCGAGAGTCACCCTGTCCCCATCACAAACCCCAGACAGCTCCTTAGCCACCTCCTGATCACCAGGAGGTCTCTGTGCTGATACCCAAAAGCATTTCCACTTCAGTGTGAGCACTTTATCTCACCAAAGAGCATCCTCAACGTTGCTTTTCCCATCACTAAATACAAAGAACTCCCATTCTTCCACTTCCCAGGAAAAACTGGGGTTTTTTGGGGGTGTTTACAGCTTTGTAACCCAAATCTCCCTCCCCCAAACCCACCTTCCACTAATTGCTGATAAACATGGCAATCCATTCCCCTGCTAGCAAGGGGAACAGGGGATCTTTTATCCTCCCTCAATAAACAGCAGTAAGCTGCTTATCCTCTTACCAATAACCGAGCGCGTTGCAAATCCCGTATCAGACACACTAGGGTTAGGGTTGTTTGCATTACGTGGAGAGATTTTGTAAAGTGGCAAATAAAAGGCATATCATTTTGTTCTTTTATCTGAGGTTTCCTTCTAGGAGGGAAGGCAGAGTTGTTTAGAAGTAGATTTAATTGGGTATTACTCAGTAGCAGGTTGAGGCAAGTTCTCCTGTCTCCCACAAAGAACTTCTGCACTAATTTGTTCCTACTCGTGGATGAAAGGTCATTGTGCTGACTAGGAAGTTAAGTAAACAAAATTAGCATCTGATTTAAGATACTTCTTATTCCCTCTGGTGTAAATTAGTGTAAAAATTAGCAAGACTTTCAGTTGCTTCTGTTTTCTGCATTTGAAACGCATCAGTTCCCCGAATTTAATGGCGTGGAGGTTTGTTGTTTCTTTATTTATGCAATTGCATAGGGGTGGTGAGACAGAGGGGACTGGGTGTGTTGGCTTTGAAAGTGAAAGTCATTCAAGGTTGGCAAAAGCAGGATGGAAGAGCCCACAGCAGCGTGACACCCGGACACTGGAGGAGTAACAACTCTGTAATCCACACATGGGGAAAAAAATATTTTAAAAAAAATGCAGTGTGGCCTTTAGCTGTGAAATTCAGTGCCACACAGCAACCTAGGGCAAAGCAAAGCCAACCCAGATCACTGCTAAGGCTAACAGGGTGCTTCATTCAAAGGTTTGGTTTATTTCTGGGGACATAAGAAATGTTCACACCACATTCAAATCACTCTGAGAACTTCCCAGAGATTAAAAACGCAGCCACTGCTTGGGATTGAGGTGAAATTCCCAACAAGTGTTTCAGAAGCAGGTTCTTAATAGGTTGCTCTTTAAAAAGCTTTGTCTAATCATCTATTATTGATTATTGACACCCATTCTAATAAATAACTCAATGTTGCTTCAGCTTTCCCTGATGAGTTTCACTTTGTACAGCATCTGTGAAAAGAGCCCTGTAGAGGGCTGAAAATCTTACACACATTAGTGAATAACCTCAGGGAAGGCTGTGGAGGTATGTTTTTCTCTCCTGCTAGGTAGAACAGCCTTCAAAAAGACAATCACTCCTGGGGAGGTAGGAGGAGTTGAGCTGGCAGTAAAGAAACACCTGAATCTTGGTATCTTCCAACATAAGTACAGGAGAGATTTTTCTAGTCACCTCTTCATTGGTTTAAAGACTATTCCCAGCATAGAGCACATCAGATTTCAGCACTGGGCAGGAGGCATGAAGACACCTATTCAATTAGAAGACTAGAAAGAGGGCCCAGAAGTGAGTGGATTTCTTTTTAGGGATGACTGGCAGAAACCTTCAGCTGCCCCATAACAAAGTGAGGAGCTGGACCTTTACAGAGCTGTGGGACATCTCTCCTGAGACATTCTTGCTTGGGAAAAAATGTCAAGTGAAGCCCCTCCAAACAGGTTTATCTGCAGATATTGGTGGGAGATACTGGGGGCTTGCTCCTTCTGTCCACCTGCAGCTGACCTTCTATGGTCCCATTGCACCAAGCCTCTAGAAGGGCTTCTCCAGAGTTACACTGGATGGGAACAACACTCTGGCTCCATCAATGCCATGAGCTTCCCCAAGGACAAAATGGTCTCAGAGGGACCAGAACCAGGTCCCCCAGACAGACCTCCTCACTGTGGGGGCTACACTGGTCTCCAGTGAGGCCCTCCTACCATTGAATTTTTAATCTTACACGCTACTAATTTCGATGTTGATTTTCCACTGTGCAGTTCAAACATATTTCCACTTTAATTGGTAAAACTCAGTCCCCAGACCCCAAAGAGAGGTGCAGAGTTTTCAACCAAGCTCATCAGTTTGAGTCTTGCAATTGCTTGTTAAACCAAAAAGATGTGAAACTGAGAGCAATATGTTAAAGTTAATAACCTGAATATTAATTCCCTGAAGAGTTATGGAATATTTCTATTCTACCAGCTAAGCAAAGGTAACACTCCTCCAGCCCCATATGAGAAAGGCAGGCACTGAAGTAAGAGTTTGCATTTCTTACTGACTCAGTTTAAAACGTGAGCAGAAACACTTGTTTTCTGGTCAAGAGGAGACTGGCTACTGGAACTGCTGGGAAAGGCTCGTTGTGGGTGAGGTTTGGGACCTCCTCAGTGGGATTGGGCAGACCAGGGGAAGACCCTGATCCCCAATGGAAGAGCAGAGTCAGGAGACAGCCTGCAGTATTCCCACGGTCAGAGCTGCCAGAGAGCTTCTGGCAAACCCTTAGGTCATTCTCTACTGAAAGAGATCTCTGGAAATTCCTTGAAAGAATCCAGCACAGGGCCACCAAGATAATTAAGGGAGTGGAACACCTTCCTTATGAGGACAGGCTGAGGGAGGTGGGTCTCTTTAGCTTGAGGACTGAGGGGTGACCTCATTAATGTCTATAAATATGTTAANAGATGATCTTTTGAGGTCCCTTCTAACCCCTGACATTCTGTGATTCTGTGAAACCAGTGGCCTCAGACACGGGGTTCAGGTGACTCAAGGCATAGGTGGGAGCTGCATAGGAGCTTCAGGTAGTCACCTCAAGGAAACAGCATCCAAAAATCCTCCCAAGGTGTCCTCAAAAGTCACATCTTCCCATTTGAGGTCCCACATCTGAACTCATCATACAAATAAACTAGGTTTTCAGGAGCCTGAAGTTAAAACATCCCCAAATTTGTCTTCTCCCATGGGGACAGCAGCAACCTCATCTGTCTCTAGGGCAGCTGAAATATTTCCTCATATTGCCCAGGCCATGCTTGGATCTAGGTGCCTGCTGCAACAGGTCTGGTGTCAATTCCACCCTGAGCAGCCCTGAGCCAGGACCTTTTCCTCACCATTGTAGTCTTCCTTGCAGTTCATCAGTCACAAGCAGTGCTGGAGAGGAGGGCAAGAGTTCAGCACCTGGCACAGGAGGGATCTCTTATGAAAAGGTCAGTGGGCCTTGCAGGGACAAGGTGGTTTGCAACTGCTGTGGCCACGATGTCTTACAAAAACAGAGATTAAGATCACAGCTTAAAAAATGAGCAGAAGAGCCATTAAGCATATGTTGGGTACAAGCTAATAAACACATAAACAACAACAATTGCTAGTTAACCACAGGCAAGAACTTCCTACGAGCTGCAGGTACTAGGCACAAATTGACAATAATCAGGTTTAATGGGTTTAGTTTACAGTCTCACTGGTTTGTGTGGTTTATTCTTCTCTGCAATATTAGCCAGTAAAATAAAGTCTCTCTATACAAGAAAATCTGTTGGTGTGGGAGAGTCCCAGCTGTTGGAAGACTCACAGTCAATAGAGATCCCCAGGGACTGGGAATTTTTGTCCTGTGATAGTGCTGAGGCCTCAGGCAGAGTGAGAGGAGCACAAGAGCAAGGAGGAAGTTTGGATCCAGACCAGAAGTGATAACTAACAGAAGTGCTTAAGTCCAAGGGAATAAACTTTTATTTCCATTCAGATGGAAAGCCTTTTACACTAGAAAAATGCAAGAGGTTCCATACAGAGGGATGTTTGAAAACACAGCAGCTGTATTTTCAGCAGAAGTGTTGAAGTTCTGCTTTGACTGGTCTAGAAATAAAACAAATGAAGCTCATTTGGAGAAAAAAAAAAACCAGCAGCAACCTTTTAGCTCAGACCCAGATACTGGACCAGCTCTAGCCCACTTCTCTAGCACAGCTGCAGCGTTCCTCCAGGGTCACACTGACACCAGGCAGCACAACTCTACCCAATCCCAAGGAGGAATGGGATCCCCAGCCCACCCCCCATGTGTGTAGCAGAACCTGTTTCCAGAAGGAGTTTGGGGTACCACACATGCACAGCCCCCAGCCACTGCCACACATAAGAGACACAGGGAGCTTGGTGGCCATTGGGATCAAAGCCCAAGAACAGGATCCACATCATAGACAGTTCTCGCTGTTGCAAGAGGTTTCTGTAGCACCCCAAGTTTAGTTTGCATTTCTCACCCAGGGTCAGAGTCTCCATCTGACCCAGAGACTCCAGTCAACACGGGGCACAGCAGAGAGCAAAACAAAATGCAGATGTAAGAGCAGTTGTGAGAGGGACTCGGAAGAGCAACCACCATGGATTCAGCTGAGCCTGGCTCAGTAAGACTCTATTTGCTTACTTTACCAGTGTCTGTCACACAGCTCCAACAACTGAGTGCATGCAAATACCTTCAACTCTCTGGCAAGGAAGCAGAAAGCAATGACATCTTACCTGTTTCCATGACCAGGACAGGCTTCAGGTAGGTCCTTACTCCAGGCCAACCACAAGACCAAAAAAAAAGGAGCAAAACACTCCAAACGGCCCCTTTCCCACAGCAGATCAACCTTCCTCAACCTCCACCCCTTGATTTGCCCTTGGCTTCCTGATTGGCCCCAAGAACCTCACAGAGCAGTGTGTGGGGAATTAATTGCATCCTCCTTAAAGACTCCTGATTAACATTTCCATCACACGCTAACGAGACACTTCCTATCTTCAATCTGCTTTCCTTCATTACAGCTTTCTGGAGACAAACTTTATATGTTTATGAGAAACATTAAATGCTCCATCGTCTAACTACGATTTATGGCTGTCCTGGCTCTCTGAAGTTTGTGTAAAGACTCAATATATTATATCATGAAATCTGGAATGGGCTCCTTAGAGCGAGATCTCCATCCACAGCTGTTTCTTAGGTCACTTTGCAAGTTGCCATCACTGTGAAATACAGCCCAGCCAGGTGGATTGATGTAGCCTACTGAAAATAGAGGGGGAGGTCTACCTAAAAAATATAGCAGCAAAGCTATACCTCCAGGTCCTCCAGCAAAAACACAGGCTGGCCTGACTGCTAGTCATACCTCCAACTGAGGGACATTACTGGGGACAGCAGTTAGGATTGGTATTTTGGGCAACAGGCTTAAAAATGAGAGAGAAAACCTAAAGATGACTGAGCAGTGCTTGTGAAGCTGGGAATGAACATGGGTGCCTGGGGTATTTCTTGCATTTCATGCAAGAGAAAGTGTCCAAGGTTTGAATAAAATGGCTTGACCCCATCAAAGGTTTTGCAGTTACACTCACTGTGATGCTCGTGAACCTTCGTGTACATTCAGCATCCAGAGTTGTGTTCCAATACATTCTACAGTAAATACACAAGAAGCTTGTTGCAATAAATACAACACCACTGCAAATGAAATAGTAATTAGAAGCATAATTCAGATAGGTTTCAGTTAATACCTATTTGCTAGGAGGTGAAGTACATCTCCCAAGTAAATGTCTTCAGTATACAAAATGTGCCTTTCTGCTCTCAACTTCCCTCTGTCAAAAACTGTTCAGCTGCTAATTGGAATTTTAAAAATCACCCTATTTTTTGGAGTATGTTGGCAACAGCTGTGCCAGCTTTGGAAACTAACTGCTGCAGAGGTGAGCTGTTTAGCACCTCACTTGGGAAAGCTGGTGTGGGCAAAGCAACCATCTCACCTTCCTCCAGGATCCATCCCACTGCTACTCCCACTAATGGGAGTTAATTGGGCTAAAACCCACGGGCAATCCTGTTTCCCCCCTCCTTGGCTGGTTCCCAGCGTGCACCCTCTCCCAGTCAGCCTGTTAATTCCTTGGGGTGGCTCAGCCTTTATGCCTGAGCTTTGTGGTGAGTCAGAATTGTTTACAAATTTGACATAACAGGCAGTAGAGAGGAAAACTATTGATCTGTAGCCCAGGGGAGGTGAGGGCTTGCCTGCTCCTGCCACTGAACAGGTGCCAAGTACAAGGCAGCACCTGCTCAGCCCTGCACCAACAGGCAAAGGGAACACATGAGGATGTTCATTTGCCTCCATTTGCAGAAGGAGAAGGGAGTCAAGCCTAAAAGACTTGCTGTGATGCACAGATAGCCTGTGGCAGGGAGGGATGCAGCTCTAGTCCCTGCTTCTTGCAGGGGGGTTGGACTAGATGACCTCTAGGAGTCCCTTCCAACTCTAATCATTTTATGATTCTATGATTCTGTGATTCCTCCCAGTCCCAGCACAGTATTCACACCTCCAAATTAGTCGAGTTTTGGTGAAGCACTGCTGAGCCAACAAAAATGAGTTAGAGCCTTTGCCCAGAGCTTGACCCTTGTTCTCCAGAGAAAAGATTAAAAAGAGTAACAAAGATTAACTTTTGCTTCTCCTCTACGTGTGGCCACAGTGGCTCTGAAGCCTTGCCCAAGCTGTGGGTGGGTGCATGGGATGGTGGAGTGAGGCTGAGCTTGTGGAGGTGCATCCTTGGCAGGGAGAGAGAAAAGGAAACCCAATGGGAGCTCACCAAGACTCCTGGGTGCAGCAGCCCCCTGCCCCTCTGGGGTCTTCAAGAAAAAAGCAAATCAGTCCTAATTTCCCCTCCATCAATGCTTAGAAATCCCCCACAGACACTCAGTTTGGAGGGAGAGCAGGCTGTGCCTCAGACTCATGGACACGTGTGCACCAGCAATTGCCACCACTGCTCAAGCTGGACCCAGAAGCACCTGTCAGCCCTTGATGATATAAAAACTCAAACTGCCATCAGTGACAGGTAGGGCCAGATCAATCCCTGGGCTGTCACAGGGGCCNNNAGCCCCAAACAGGGGCTGTTTGGGCCCCTGTGACAGCCCAGGGATTGATCTGGCCCTAAGGAGACAGCAAGGGAGGGGAAAGTGGAGAGTGTTAACCTACACAGCCTGTAATTCTGCAGCCTCAGGCTGTACATTCATTGCTGTCTCTTCTCTCACCATCACTGGGGTCATGTGCAGTAAGGAATTTCATCCTGCAGGGCTGCCAGCCTTTTAATCCAAGCAGTTCATTTTCTCCTTGGAATTCATCTTCTGGACCGGGACACAATAACTGCGAGGCTGCATTTGTGATAAAGACCGTGAGACATAAATATTTTAGGCTGGTAATGAGATATTTAGCATTGATATACCGCTCAAAGCCCAGTGCCATTCCAGCTTTGTTAATTATAATGAACTATTGTAGGACCCGACTTCATCTGCTCCTTGTAAATCTCGCAGTGCTGGTGTGATGTGCTGGTGGCTCCTTTCCAGGGTGAGGCTGGAGCTCAGCGTGGTGAATGTTTAATCAGATGTTCAGGCCCAGTGTAAGAGCAGTTTAGTGGTGTGGATGGTGTGTGGGTTGTGTTATGCTGCTGCCTGGCTCCTTTCTGGAGATGAAGATATGGTCCTGTGTACAGGGAACACATACAACTCCACTGTAACACCATCTGACAGGTCTCAAGCAGGTACTGAAGCTCCTAATCATGAGGACTGTTGTCTTCTGCCTGAGCTGCTGTGACTGGTAGGAGAGTAAGCCAGCTTTGATCATACAACCTGACTTCTGGAAGAGGATACAGACCTCAGCCATCTTTTTTAGACATCCTTTGGACACCTTCTGTCATCTGCCTGCTCTTCATGCTGTGATGAGCTGCTAGTCCTGTCACTCCACCCAAAGCCTGGGATGGACAACAACTCTCTCCCCATACCTGGATCTGACACCTCTCATCCCAATTTTGGCAAGCTTGAAGCTCACATTTATTGATAATCTGGGAATAGAAAGTGCAGACACACAATGTATTGGGGTAAAACACCTACATTCAAGGCAAAGCTCACCTAAGCACCCCAGATTTAGACTGCAGCTAGGAGGCAGAAGCATCCTCCCTCACTGAGAAGGGTCTCCCTCTCCCATTTTCCTTTAGTTGCCCACTGAAGAGGAATGTTCTGGTAAGGCACAGCACCTCTTTTGCCAGCTAGAATCCCTGAAGAGGGGGTAGCTGCTGTACCCTCCCCTCCTTCCCTCCTTCCCTGCCTGCCTAAGGGTATCCACCTGTTTTGATGCTTCTCTCCTCATCTTTTGGGGGAAACAGCTCCTGGTCCAGCCTGATGTGACCACTGTGAGCTATCACACCACAGGAACTGCTCCCTTCCCCAGCCAGCAACGCTGCAGAGCTTTTTATCCTGAGGAATGTGGAGCCTTAAGAGTTGTGTACCTGTACCCAGAGTCACCCAGGCCGAGGCCCTTTGACCTGAAGCTCATGTAGGACACGGGAGGAGCAGAGGTGAACACACTTTTGAGTTGTTTTAATACTGAAAAGTCACATACCTCTGTCCAAACAGACTATTCAGACCAGGCTCTGAATAAATCCTGCCTCTGCTGAAGCACTTGGAAATGGCAGCTATCAATGGCAGGAGCAGCATCAAGTTAAAACTGGGATGGAGTGTGAAGCTGGCATTGGGAACTGCCATGCAGGAATGGCACAGTTCTGCCTTTATTTAGAATTAGTGGATACTTGAAAAACTAGCTTAACGTTTTGTCAGATGCTCAGCATAAATCTGGATAATAATTCACGCTACACCAGACTCTTTATAACAGTAGTTTGCTAAAACAAATTGAATTCAAACCTATATTCATTTACTAACTTAATGCATGGCATATCTGTGAATAATTTTTCATAGTCTAAAAAAAAAAAATAATTCTAGGCACAGGCTTAGTTGGAAAAGGGCCAGCAAATCTAAAATTAATGTACATTAAAGCATAACTGGTACTCTAAGTGCATTTGTTATATGCAACAATAATGGCTTTAAGCCCCCTTTTTTTGAGAAAGAGATTATTGTGTAATAGCTAAAAGAAGTTTGGATCTGAAAATCCTGGGGTAGAACGACAAATCTGAGCTTCTTATCTTTCAGTGAGGTTGTGAATATTTGGGAGGAGGGAAAGACCCATGAAATTTGGCACTTAAATGATGCAGTGTTAGTAATGGAACAACTTAAAGAAAAAGTTTGCCTTGTTCTTTTTTTAAATGGTTACTGGGGGTGGAGAAAATGAAAGTTCTTTGCTTTTGAAGATGTGTTGAAACATCTCCACTCTCCCCCCATCTCTCCCTCACTTGAAAGCATGTGACTTAAGAAAAAGAAATTATTCCACTTTTATGCATTTTGCATTCCAAAACTGAAGCAATCCCCCTCCCTCCCCACTCCCTGTTCTGTTTTTAGGGATAATAGGGAAAAAAAGTGCTAGGATCTGTAAAAGTGAGGGCCCACTTCTGCACAGACCCCATCATTACAGCCCTGCAGAACCAGACCCAGCTGGGGCCTGACAGCCATCCGTTGGCTTAGCAAGGGAAGCCTGAGCCTCAGTGTGACCCGCTGCGCAGACAGGACCACTTGGACCAGAGCAGTGTCATTTATCAGGGCCACCCAGAGCACGATGGATGAAGACACCCAGCAGTATCTTGTGTTTTATGTCACCCCCTCCCACGAAGATCCATATTTCAGAAAGCAAAGAACACTCACTGCACACCATCCAAAGGCTGCCTTACATTTCACCTCTGTGTCATCACTTTAATATTAATTTCTTCTTCCTCCCCCATCCCAACAATTATTTACTTTGCAAAGGATTTACTGTGACACTTCAGCTGAAGGCAATGTGTATAAGCCTCACTCCTGCTGTACAAGAATTAATTTTTAGAATTCTTAATTTATTACCAATTAATTTCTTCTAAATTATAGGAGAGGCGACCTGCTGTAGATAACTGTTCCTTTCTAATGCATTCCTGGAAAATCTTTCATTAATGAGCACATTAATTTAATAGTGGCAGGGGCAAATCATCCAGAGAGAACCCTTCAAGTTGCAATCTGTATGTCCCGCCTCATATTCTTGAGAACATGGCAAGAAGAAAGCTGGGTTTGTTTGCAATAAATGCTGGTATAAAATATGCCCATATATGTATGTATGCAAATAGCCTGATCTAGCATCATTAAACCTCTTAAGGAAATATGAAGTTTTGAAGCCATTTCCCACTTTAGAGCTCAGGCAATGACTGGAGCATCTGCATTAAATGTTTAATGTTCAGCGGAAGTGCAAATCACCATTTAATTAACTTCTTCCATAAAATATGATAGTTTAGTGAAGTGAACACAGATGAATTATCATCATTCAGGAGGATGCTGAATGTGTTGGTGAATACCAGACCTTGCAAAGCTGACAACAGTGGATCCAGGGGTTCCTGGTATCTAAAAGCAGGGTTTTTTTTTTCTTCAAGAGACCGTTTAATATTCATGAAACTGCATTTTTTTCCACAGCAGCCACTGTTATCAGACCCAAGCATGTGAACGCACAATTAAAGGCAAAATAACTGCTGCCAACAGCTGGCAAAAAATAACTTCCTTGAGCAACCATTCATTAGCTTCTGAGCTGGAGCCTCTGCAAAGCCACTGTTTGATGCTAAAAATGAGCACTGCTGTAATTCTCTCATGGGAGGGAGGTCACTATCCACAAAGATCATTTGATACACGGCAATGAGATATGATGTGGGACAAGCTGTCCTCGACTTCCCTCTGAAGGACACTGTTGCAGTCCTTCCAAGAGGGACCAGATGGAGAAGGAGCACAAGAAGCCACTGAACAGAATTCCCTCTTGATGCCTGTAAAAAATTGGGTTGCTTCATTAGGCAGAACAGAGGCTTCAGACTTCAATCATCTGAGTAGAGTCTGGGGTGGTGGTGGGCCTGGATATTCAAATAGAAACGAGGAGTTCTGCTACTAGATGCTCCAGTGCTGCCTGCTTTAGCAGTCTCCTGTGAGACCTGAGCTGTCCCAGCCTGTGCTTGGGCTTCCTGGAGGGTCAGAGATACATCCTGCCCTCTGAGGTGTTGCAAAGACCACATCACACAGCTTTGCTAGAAGTACCCCTGTTCCTCCACGATCTGTAAAGCCAAAGGGTGCCCAGTGGCCTCACTTATTTCTTGCTGAAACTCTAATTTGTGGACTTCTGCTCATCTCCCAAGCCATCTGGAAAGGATTAGCTACTTTGAATGGGTTCATTTTATCTGATTATTGTCATCTACCACTATCCCACTCATCCTCGCTCCTCTGTAGTCCATGGAGATGAGGACAAGTCCACAGAGCACTCTTATCATAGTAATATCTCATGGTGAGTCAACTCTCTCTCTCTCTTATTATAGATGGAGTCTAGCTCCTCACTTTATGTGGGACAGTTACTGATTTAAAAATAATATACTAGTGCTGTACTATACATTGCTAAAGAGTCAGGCTAGACAAGGCTACATCTCATCTCTGGGGAAAGGAGAACCCTTCCCACAGTATGTCCGTTTTCAAGGCAGCACAAACGTGAGCTAAAACAGAGAGTGTCCCTGTGGAATAACGCTCAAAATGGGGAAAAAAACCTGTACAAAGATGACCTGAGGCACTTCTGATTGTTTGAGAAATGAAGAGTAATGAAGCCAAATGTTTCAAAGTTGGAGTTCTCCTATTTTATGTTCACTCTTTGACTAACAATGATCCTGCACTTCATCTCTCAGGTTCTGATCTAACAGTGCTTCTGCTTGCCGAAATCTTGTTTTCCCTTTTGATAGATGTTTCCTTGAAACAACCCTTCTCAATATAAAAACACATTCCATTTGAGCAGGCACTAAAACTGTCTTAATGTCTCCACTCTTCACTTGAAGAAAAACCCCAGCTCCAGCAAGGTGATTCTCTGCTTACATAGAGGTAAATACATCTGTGTCAAAACCAGCTTAATTTAATGTCACTTCAGCAATCATTTAACTCTGGTTGGCTGTCAGAAACCATCTCCTTTGCCTTGAATACTTGCCATTAACTTCCCATCGATAACTCCCTAATCGGTAGCAATCCTGTGCTTTTATCCCCTACTCCTTTCACCAACCCTCCCCAGTCCCTTCTCCTGCTCCTGGTGCTGCCCACCATAGTGGGGTCACAGCTGAGAGGTGCTAAAAGGTGAGAAGTGGCACAGATCTTTCAAGATAATTCATTGTGTGTGCTGCTGACATGCTCACAAGTGCACACAAATATATAACCACTGCTTCTTGCAGAAGGGTATGTCACAGAGTTGCCTTTTGCTCTCTCACTAGCTGGGTTTTTTTAAATGTGAATTTGGAGATGGTTCCTATCATGAGAAGGCAGGTGATCAGCATGAATGGTGGTACAAAATGTTGGAGTTTCAGTTTGGATTCAAGGACAGATGGAAAATGGAGTTTTCCATCCAGAAAATGCAGTGTTACAACTAAAGTGCATCGCAGTGCTTAGACATGTGTATCTAAGGGAACCCTGGGTGAAATTTCTAGAGGCACATGTGGCACAGAGACTGTTAGATGCTTGCAGAAGGGATTTACAAGACCCAGCATGGTCAAACAGCTTCCTACTGCCCAGCCCAGCCAGGGGAAAATACCAGAATTCAACCAAGTGCAAGTCAGGCTTAGCATGACACAGCAAGTCCACCCTGGTCCTGACCAGGAGAATGAAGGATGCAAATTTTTTACAAATCCAGAGCTGAACAGCATGTTTTTCTGCAGTCACCAGCTTCAGAGAAGCTCTGAGGATGCCACAAATGCAATCACCTGGAAAGAGCATGACAGTGTTTATGCAGGTGGCAGTTTATCAATCGATCATCACTTTCATCACCAGCTTTTCATTCCTTGTTCCCATCAATAGGGACATCTCTGAAGGTTCGTTCCCGATCAGGACAGACTAATTGGTGCTAGAAAGTTCAGTGTTTGAAGATTGTATGATTAGGGAAATGTACAAATTCAATTTCTTTCAACCAGATTCAATTCTAATCTAATCAGAGAGATAGAAAACTCCAGTGTAATAATGACAAAGAAAATGACTTTGTTTCAGGCCATTTAAATGTCCCTTACTGCAAACACTCCAACAGAAGAGGCTGTGTTTAGAGTCAGAGACAGGGTATTTGCTTTGAATTCAACTGCAAATGGGCCATTTTCTCTGTCTAAATTAACATTCTCTCTTTTTGAGAGAGAGAGACACCATCTAAGTCAAATGAGCATTTGTGACATTTAATAAAGCAATTATATCTAAAGGCTAGGGCTTGAGATAGAATAGACTGGCTAATGTTGTCTCTCAAAGTCTCTCAATAAAGGGACGATGCTTCTCCGCAGGCTTTTGATGACCTTGAACACATTAAAATTGGTAGGAGAGCATCTTCCATCAGCACTATTTCAGTCAAAACTAGATCTGAACAAAAAATAAGCCATTTTTATGTCTAGGTAGATATTTCAAAGGAGCCTAAAGGGCTGAGGGGCCTCGGTGGCTCCCAGGCTCTGAAATGCTTGACAGCACGGCTGACCTGCAGCCCCAAAATCCTGCCTCATCTCTTGGCTTGCTGTTGGCCAGCCTGCTTGGTACTGATGGTATCAAGTGTGGTGCTACAAGATGGCTTTTTATAACTTGAACTGAGACCCAAACTGTGCTGCTAGACTGATACAGACACCTGAGCTGGACAGTTTAAAATGAACTTCCATGTATCTACATGAGCTTGTCTTGCTTGTTTACCTTTATTGCTAATTCCATCCTAACACTGAGAAGTTCAAGAAGTTTGAAGATGGACATTCAAAGCACACTGGGCTTTTTGGAAAAGTACTGTTTGTACTGCAGTAATGCCAGGGGGTTCTGAGCAGGGATCAGGGCTCTTGGAGAGACATAAGGAGGAGTTTTGCAAAAGCAACCTGGAAAGAAATTCCAACCAAACACCATGGCACCAGAGCAGCATCTATGTTGAGAGCTGTTGGAATGTCTCACCAGGCACTTGTGCTTGACTTGACAACAATAAAAATCAAGGAGGGGCTAAATTACAAGATTACATTTTAGAAACTCAACACTTAAGTGACTCAGAGTTGACTGCTGAATCAGTGGCACAGCTGGAAATAAACTCTAGGAGTCATGGCTGTACAACCACTCTTTCCTTGATGTGACATCACTTAGTGTTAGAGCTGTAAAAGTTCTTTCACTGGCCTTGGAAACCACAGCTCATTTACTCACTACACATTCAGCCCAAACATTGCTTCAGAGCAGTCTCATCACAATGCACCTCGGCATCAACTGGAAATACTTCCACGCTCATAACAATATGCATTGTCTTGAGCTGGTGTGCAGCCAGGGTCAGCAGAGCATTTCTTTTCCTTTATACATTTTTAAAGTGAATTTTCTGCTTGTGAGAAGCTCTTGACTGACAGGTCTGGGGATTGAAGTCCGTTAATTTAGCAGCAAACCAGGGACGGAGTGGTTACACTATGAGCTTTAGCTCCATCCTAGCATTATGTTTGGCCTCAAATTTGGGCTGAATAGAGCAATGCTAAGCATGAGAAAAATTTTCCTTTACTTCCTGGCCTACCCAAGTGCCAAAAGGTTGGCTAATAGGAAGCTTGCTGGTTTTACAGGTTACACTGAGGCTTGATTTCAGCCTAGTTGTTATCAGCCGAGGCTTTAGCGACAAGGATCTATTGTTGTACTTTCTTTTTCCAGCTAATAAAAACTCTGGCCAACAATAGCAACCCAGCTGTGAGAAGTTCAGTGCTTTTTCTCTGCTCCTACAAACCAAAGCCTGCTAGCTGCTTCTCTTGGTCCAGCCTTGCTCATGGCAGTTTGCTCACCAAGACTGGGGAACCTCACTAGGAAAGACAACTCAAGGGCACGGGGGATTAAGCCATCATGCCCGTGTGATGACAGTCAAATCAAAGCATTTACACCTCTCATGTGATGAGAACTTGGCCCTTGCAGGAAGATGCCTTTTTTGTCAAGCAGCAGAAGGGCCCTGGAAATGATGGAACAAGAATTTAGACTGATGTCTAAATTTCAGAGAATCTGCCCCAGATTTATCCTGCTACACTACAGAGTCCATGCAGGTGTGATTATAAGCAACAATAATTGATAGACCAACACCAGTCCCCTTGTGCAAGGTGCTGTTAAACACTTGGAAATGTTGTCATCAATAATGACAACCTAGTCATTAGCAACCTCCATTTTAACTCAAAATCTTGGCTATAAAGGCTTGCCCTGGGTGATCTTGTTATTTGATGACCTGTGGATTCATCCTGTCTACTCTGCAAATCCCACCAGCCTGGGGGTTCCATGCTCACCATTAGAGACCCTCTGGCACCTTGGGGAAGCCTGAATGCTTCTTAAACTCAGCCAGCAATGAGTCTCCAGCCATGTGCAAGCTTCAGTCTGTGATAAAGGAGTGGCTCCTGTTTCCACTGAACTGAATAGAAATTTTCTTTAAAAATACCCTGATTCAGGGCCATGAAAACACACCTTCTGATCAGAGGGCAATTAAAATCAGTAAATATTACCATCACTTAATGACACCCAAAATAGTTTCAAAAAAGATGAAACAAAACTAGCCAACTTTTGAATTTAGTGACCAACAAATGAAACCAGATAATCCATACATTTGACACAATCATCCGTGTTTTATCTCGTTCAATTAATTGTTAATAAACACAGACCCCACTACTGTAATTTAATACTCCCAAACTACAGATGCAGATAAGGGCTACCTGTCTTTAAGTCATTAAATCACTGGGGTTTGGTTATAGAGGATTTTATTACCCCAATAATACCATTTTCAGGAGAGGTTTTCATAAGCTTCATTTGCATGTTGATTTTTTTATAGTAATTATCAGTAAAAGGTCAAATATTTGCTTTATCTATATAATTCAATTTTAGAAATGCCTTTGGGATTCAAATTAACTCCCTTGTAATATCTTCATTGAAAAAGAAGATTAATTATGCTTACAAGAAACCTAATTTGGCTTATCAGACCTTTAATGTTACAGGGATCGTTAATGCATTTAAATTTAGGATTAGCAGAGTGATCTGGTTCCATTATTTTTGGTGACTTTAATATTTGTCATTATTTTTATGCATACAGTTTCTTTTCCCTAAAGTGAAATTATAATGTCAATTATAAAAGAAATAAACATTATATATTGACCTTAGTAATTATGCTTCTGGTTTTTAAGAGTACATAAAAGGATGTATTTGTGACTCACATATAAATTCAGCATTCGTACATTAAGTGGACTCTGGGTAGTAACACTGCCAGCCTCTTAATGGGAGGAGAATCTGGGGGTGCTGGCATGGCCAGGGCATGGATTTGAGACAGTATCACAGCAGGGACCCCCAGAACAGCTGAGGTTCAGCCCCACAGCATCCATCCTTCCCATCCACCTGCATCCCGCGAGCGGCAGTGAGGATGCTCAGCTCTGGCATGGTTGCTCTTTGTTGGGAACAGAGTTGAGGAACTATTGAGTGCTTCTGAGAGCAGTGCCTGCAGGCTGGGTTCATCCCACCTGCTTAGAAATGCCTCAAACCCACCTCATGACCTCCACTAGTAATGGAGGTTCTTCTCCTCCCTCCAGAAATACTGATTCACCCCACAAATCTAATTCAGTGGGTGGCTGCAGGGGTTAATTTTGGCAGCATGGGGAAGAACTGGGAACGCTCCAAAGCTGATATTGCTGCACAAACCTCTAACTATATTAATAAACTCACATCAGTGCTCCACTACCTGTCTCCTCTCCGTCTTAGCTATGCCGTGCTTGTTGGTATGGGATACAATTATTCATGCCATGCTGATTGCCGGGATTTGGGGTTATTTATGCCAGGCTAATTGCTGTGGTATCGCAGTGTTCATGCTAAGCTAATCACCATGGTATTGGATTATTTATACTGAGCTCACTGCTGTGGTGTTGGGTTATTTATGTTGAGCTCATTGCTGGAGTATTGTGTTATTCATGCCGAGCTCGTAGCGGTGGTATCGGGTTATTTATCTTGTGCTTATCCCTGGGATATCTGATTATACTGATTAAACTAGTCACTCCTTTTGGTTCCATTGTCTGATCTGCTATCAGAGAGGAAAATCATCCCCTCTCTGCTCTTCAGATCAGGTTCACACTAATGTTTGCTTTTGGCTGAATCTGTGAAACCTCCCGACAGTACAACCCCGCCAGAGAACTTGGACGTGGAGTCTCTTAAGTGGTTGCACAAGCAGAGAAGACATGTTAGCACTGTCCAGGCTGCCTTCTCTTGTACCAGCTCCATCTCTGAACTGGCCATTCTATAGCAGTATGAGGGAGGTTATGAACTGGGTCATATTGAAGTCTGGACAAGGAGCTTTGATCATTTCTGCACTGGAATTGCCTTTGCTCTCTTTGGGCTTCAGGACTCCTGCAAGCCATTCTCTCTTAGAAATTTCTAAATAAACTATGTAAGGTCATCTGTTTTTGTAATTCATTTGCTGGCAGCTCCAAATCCATCCCTCTTGATCTGAGTGGCAATGCTCCTTCTGAAATTGGTTTACTCGTCTAGTAGAGTCCGGTGAGTAAACCAACCACTCCTTGCTGTTTAGCCTTTTGGCACCTGGTATGGTGCACAGAACCAGGCTTGTTGTCCTTGTAGGACTTGAATCCACCAGTTACTCAGAATTGGGATAATTTCTTCTTCTAAAGTAGCAGGACATCCACATGCAACTGAGGTATGCAGTGCATTAACCCCTTCAGTACTTGTGAAGAAAATGTGGCCAGGACTTTCCAGCCCTCCATTTACCCATGTCTTACATCCCACACTGCCCACTTACTCTGCATACTAGAGGAGAGACTGAAATCCAAGAGAGCCCAGTGGTAACACACACATTGTCAGATGAACTTGCAGTGCCTGAGCATCCAGTGCAACTGGGGGGCAGATGTTCACTCCTCTTCATGGCCAGATCCACCACATACTCCGCCTTCAGACACTCTACTCTTGGAGGAATGACTGTCTTACAGACCCACTTTGTAAGTGATGATCCTTTGGAGCCCACTCTGAGAGTGACCAAATCGTTACATGCTGGTGTAAGTAGGGACATTGGTTATGGTAATTTTTGTCCTCCAACTGTGCAAATGCAGCAGGAAGGGGGAAGGTGCTGTCATTTACAGCTCCAGGACCAGGGCTTTTGGCAAAAGGACTTTTGCTTGCAGGACTGCAGGATGGCCTGTACTAAGCAGCACACATTTGGGGCCTCACCACTGCATTTAGATACCTGCACAGACAACACTGGCCCAAATCACTTCATCTGCCCTCAAAAGCCACCAGAACTGTCCTGCATATCCATGCACATTAGAAGATGCTGCTCTCTGCAGTGCTGTCCTCTCCTTGGCTTTGAGAAGCCTTGTTCATTAGCCTCAGCTGGATATCTAGCTTGAGGAAGAGATGAATTTTATCCCTAATCAATGTGTTCAAGGTCAGACAGGAGGTTTCAAACCCTGCTACACTGTCTGCCCCTGGCCCTCTGCATTACTGCCCATTGCTCCAGCTTGACCTGGGACTGCTGCTTGTCTCTGCCAGTTACACACAAATAAAAACAACTGGCTTAGTGGCACCTGCTTTTCTTTAAACTGTTTCCAGGATTTTTCTGTGCATAAGTGACTTGGTTCTGTCTATGTTTCAATACTGCAAACTTTAAAGTTATTTAATACATCACAAAAAAATAAATCATTGCAAGATATAAGCCCTGATGTTAGCTTAGGAGAAAATCTTTCAAAGTGTTTTTGTTTTGCTAACAGAATGCTGCTATGTATTATTCATTACAGCCTCTAAGATTTAATTATTATTAGTGCTACTGATGATTGCTAGAAAAATAAACTGTAGCAGGAGGTGTCCGTCATTGTGTGAAGGGCATATATATGTTGTATAACTCAGTATACCCATTTGCATTAATCTCATTAGTTGCTCACACTTCAACTCCTCAACTGCTTCTTGCTGGAGTCCTGGAGAGGGAAGAAGCAAAGGGACAGACCAGACCAACCTGCTCTGCCCTCTGCACCCCGACCCCACGCACCTTCATCCCACAGGGCTTGGTGTTCCGTGACACAGAGAGGAGGAGGAATTACTTAAGTCCATCTCCACATTTTTGTCTACTCAGACAGTACCTGTGGTTCCTCCTGTGGGACAGCTGGACACTTCTCAGCTCCTTCCCACTCCACACCATCCCATCTGCTGCACTGAGACCCTTACCACAGGGAGGATGAAGTTGTTGTGTGGGGAACAACCCCTGGCATCTGCCCAGAGGCTTTGGGCAAGCGCAGGACCGCTGCTGGAGTGAGTTTAAGAGGAAATCTTGATTCAGCAACAAGCAATGGCTTTTAGTGTGCTCTAAACAAGACACACACCCTCACAGGCAGAGCGTTCAGAGGCTCTGCCATTCCCTGCTCGCTCCCAGCCTCAATCATTGAGATTCATAGATGATTGGTATTTTCCTCACTCTGCTTCAGTGTAATACAATCCCGTGTAACTCAGTTCAGCCCTGCACAGTACATCACTCGTTATCACACCAGCCACACAAAGAGCATCTTGCAGTGCTTCCTGGGATTAAATAGCACAGGGGCCTGGGTGCTTGTGCTGGGAACTGTGGTGGTGAGGGAGGCGTTAGCACGTCCTTCATCCCACCCTGCACTGATTCTGCACCCACCTTTCTCATTCACCCCAAGCCCTCTGAACCTTCAAGCATCTCTGCTAGTACCTAATTTACCCAGTGACCTGAAAGTCTCATTAATTGCCTGCTAGACCTTGCAGGGCCTCTCTCAGAGGTGCCAGAACTCTGTGTGATCTCTGTGCAGGCACTGCCTTTCAATTAGCAACTCTGGCATCCCTGGCTCCACATTTGGGACTCTTGTTAGAATCCAGAGAGAGGAAAGTGTGAATTCTTTAGACTTAAACTCAAGCTCTGCCCCTTCTCTCTTATGTGACCTTGTTAAATCACTAGATCCTTTAAAGATTCAATTTCTCCATCTGCTCCATTAGAGGAGAGGGAGCTGCTTAGGTCCGGCTGAGCACACTGGAGCTTGTGAGCTACCTGGACACAGGCAGGGTGGGGACATAGTAAGGACTGGGACAGAGGGACCACTCTGTCCTTGGAATATCTGCAGGCACATGGGGCAACATTGTGAGAGGTCAAGTCTCGAGGCTTGGTGTTCCCTAATACATGGCACTGCTCAGTCAGCTCTCTTCTACAGCCTCCTGTATGACTCAAGAGACTTGGTCTCTTAGATGGTCCCATGCCTGTGTGAGATTGGTTGCCTCCTCTTCAGTCCCCATTCCCTCTCCCTTCTTAAAAGCATCCTCTTTGAGGGAGCAAAAGGAAGGCTGGAAAAACAGCCAGGAGGCAAGTTCTGAAACACGTCCCCCATGATGGGCACGTAGATGTTAAAGGGTCCAGGCACGTGGAGTCTCTAACCACAGAGGCAGAACAATGTTCAATGAAATCTAGAGGCCTACAAGGCTCCAAAGAAGGGAAACGTATTCTAGTAACTTGCTTTTCCACTCCAGCTCCTATTGTGAGATGAATGCATTAACTGCATGGAAGCACATCAAAAGAGAAAAAGCAAGAGCTGAATCTTTCAGAAAAGACAACAACAAAAGAGATCATAGGACAGCAGGACTGAATTGAACCAGGTATCCATCAGGGAGGTGGAATATGGAAGAGGTTTGATGTCCTTGATTTGCAAGAGATAACTTGAGCACAAAGACACATATTGAAATCTTAGCCAGTTCAGTGTGGCTCATACAAAGCAGACCCAGAGTTTGATACTATTTACTTTGTGTGATTATAGAGATGAGGCCTCTGCATATCCTGTCTCCTATGTGTGCAAATATGGAGGACACTGACTCTCCTTGCCCTGCATTGGCTCAAATACCTGGATCCAGTTTTCCCCTTTCTGTTTTACATAGGTTGCTGCCCTGGCTGCTGTCTTTAGCCTCCCCAGTGACATCACAAAATCTTTCCTGGATTTTACTTTAATACAAACAAAACAACTCCTGTCTTCAGTTAAGACTGAATGCAGATCTCGGGATTTAGCCCAGCAGTTTTCTAATCTGCTTCTGGGACCCTTTACAGTGAAAGGCAGTGGATAAATATGGGATGGTTGGCTGAGTGGAGCAACTGCAGCAAGCTTGCTACAGGTCATAACTCAGTGCCTCTCTATGGCAGCAAGTAGCCTGCTCTGTCCTTGGAGCCACGACGCCAAACACTTTTATTGGGCCTTGCGTGCTTAAAGGCTGGAGCTAATCTCATAAAATGGACACATAAAGTGCTGGACATTCACACTTGGATTGTTGAAAGCATATGGTCATGGGGCCACGGAGGGTGTTTCTCTGACTCTTAATGCAGAAATATGCATTGCATCTAAATTGACACTGAAAACTGACCTGAGCCTGGTATTAGAGAAGATTAAATTAACCCCCAGCAATAGCTCCATATTACAAAAATGGTTAGATCTTAATAAATTGAAAATGATAACAGCGGCAAAAGCTGTACATTTTCCCTCATGTTCCTTTATTGCTGTAACACTTCTTTCCAGTTTGTTGCTTCCGTGGGTTTTATTAGCACATTTCAGTGGAGTAGATTTGCTCTGAAGTGATAAAAGCCGACTGTAATCAGAAAGCTTTATGTTATCTGCAGCAAACAATGGTAAATGCCACCTGAGAAGGGCTCTGCTCAATGCCTTCATTACTGTGATTAGTCTAAGACGCTAGAAGATAGCAACAAACTTCAAACTTGCTGATAACAGACTTTGTCAAGAACACAATAAACATTGAACACCCTGTACTTCAACCTAGTTAAAGAGGCACCTCTGCTCAAAACTAAGGACTAAGTGCCCAGGACTAATCAATGGCTGCAGGCCAGGCAGCGTGTAAGGGTCTCCTCACCCAGGTGTGTCCAGCCAAGGCTGTAATGGGCCTTGTTTGTACGTGTGTGTGAGAGTCGATTCAGCACAGAACTGGCTTCAAAGCAACTTAAGCATGTGCGTAGAGTACAGCATGTACTGAGAGAGTCATCAAGCATTGGGACAGTCTACCCAGGGAGGTGGTTGAGTCCCCATCTCTTGAGGTGTTTAACAGACGGGGAGATGCGGTGCTTGAGGACATGGTCTAAGGGTAGACTTGGTGGCATTAGGTTAATGGTTGGACTGGATGATCTTAAGGGTCTTTTCCAACCTTAACAATTCTATGATTCTATGTGCTCCTGTCCTTCACTTGCTCCCAGCATGAGGAGGGATTTGGCTGTAGCAGGGACCTTATGCTGACCCTTGGCAAGAGGGGGAATATTGCTCCTGGTGATTAGGACTGTTGGAATGAAGCAAGAGGTGTAACCAGTGGCATTTACTTTACTAGGAAATGCTGCTTCTCCTTTTGCAAATTCTTTAGTTTTTTTATAGTGTCTGGGCCAATACAGAAAAATTTTCAGGTAGTTTGGTTTTTTTTTTTTTCCTTTGGCTGAAAGCCACAATCATTCCAGGTGAAAGTGCTGCAACGCTGGTTTCACAGCAAGTGTGATTTGACTCTGGAGGAAAGTGACAACCACAGACAGAAAAACTTTCTAGGTGGGCAACCAGCCATACAGGGCACCCCAGTGGGAGGGGTCCACCCAGGGATGGGAGGACACCTGAGGTCCAGCATGACCAGTGTGGGAGATGAGGCTTAGCTGGGGAGTCCTGCTGCTGAAGGGGAAGGTAACACAAGCCAGTTGGGCTGTCGTTCTTCTTGGCACTGTTGAAACCTTGCAGAATAAAAATACTCTAGCTTTCAGCAAGAAAATTTAATTTTGTGCCTAAATTCTAAATATGAAATTTATATAAAATCTAATAAATTGAATTAATATTTCCATCAAACAGATAAATTTCATTGAAATATCCCTTAGCAAAGCAGCAAGTCTTCTTGTAGAAAAATCCATCCCAACAGAAATATTCTGCTCAGGCTTAGCTACAAGCTGTTCAAAAACATTTCCCCTTAGCCCAGGAAACTGCGTTTGGCTTTCTAGCTAGTGTGGTGGAGTTTGCAGCAGTTAGAGGGTCTGTGCCGACGTGTGAGGAATAGCACATCACCCATATTGAAATACACTTGCTTCCCAGCTCTGTTGACAAATGCAAAAGGCAGAAATCTTAAATAGATCCGGGAAGAGCAATCCTGCTGCCAAAAGGTTAGTTTTGAAGTGTTTGACATTTTCTACCCGAGCTGAGCAAATCATTTATCTGATTAATTTAGTTTCCTCTCTGTTCGCAAGTTGTCCAGGAGCAGTTGCTGAGATTTGCTCGAATTCATTTGTTATCTGAAGTTCCTGCCTGGGTCTGCAGCTTGTTTGTGGGCAGTCTGTAATAAGCAGTCACAATATTTAGAGCCCTTGCTGATTGTTCTTGATTGGGCATACGTGGCAGGATATTGTTTTAGCTCTCTGACGGGTTGGTCTAAGTCTTCGAATTACATCTCTGATGTCAATGCAAGTGAAATTTGTTTCCTACAATTGTCTATACAATTGCCTATAGGTCACCACAGCAGTGAACACTTGTCCCAGTTCCCAGAACTGCTCTTAAGGCTGTCCTGACAGTCCAGTCTGACCACATAAAGCAGAGTGTAGGAATACCCTTCAGCCAGCTCTGCATCAACACCAAAACTTTAGCAAGAGATTTCATCAAAAAAGTCCACCCTTGTGCCTGGAGACTGTGAACCGATGGAGAACACGGCATATACACTGTTACCCAGTCCAGCAGTGATAGATGGGGCCCTTAAAATAAACACAGTTTGGATTTTAAAACAGTAAAGCTGATAAAGAAATATTTCAATGAGAAATTCACATGCCTTTGCAGAAGCAGAAAGTGTTTCTCTAACTTTGTCTTCTGCCCCATCTTCATAACCTACAAGTCCTACTAATTGACATGTTAAACTTCTATTCTGAAAATACCATTTCCCATAACGAACTGAAAAGTCATGCCACGTGATGGGAGGAATCACAGCACTATTCTTGTGTGTACTATGACATCAAAGTGAGAATAATGAACCCAGGGTTTGCATAATTGAGATGTTATATCCTTGGGCTGGAGCCCTTGTCTCATTGTTCAACACTCAGCAGATAATATTACAAAATTACATCCATGTTTTTCTGCTTTGTAAGAATAATTTGAGGAACTTTGTTTATCATTTCGGTCGCTCTCGGCTCGTTCTGCTGATCTCTGCATTCCTACAGACGGAGCATGTGCAGGGGAGTGTAGGCTGAGGTGCTTTGTAATAGAGACAGAAAGGAATGGGGATTTCTGGTCTGTGGAAAATCCTGACATTTTGAGATAAATAACTGCTGCAAAGCACGATGAACAGTCACACTTGTGAAGTTTTCTGCCAACGTTTTTGTCAGAAGTCTTGGTTCAGCGCCATCGAGACGTGTTTTTTCAATAATGTCCAATCACTTTAGTTTGGTAATGCTAAACCAAACTGAAGAAAGTCCAAGTGAAAGCTGCAGACCTTTTAATTAAGATATGATAGATTATATAAACCTGCTATGCTCGCTGCATTACAATTAGTGTGCAAGTGGAAGCTATGAGAGTGGCGACAGATTAAACACAGAAATGGTTTTTTCCTTTTGGAGAAGCCGAGGTGATGCCATTGAATGGAGATCCCTCCCAGGAAGAGCAGCCCCAGCATGCCAGGGGGTGTCCCAGTATGTGCAGAGACATGGTGCCCTGAGACAAGTCATGCCATGGACCCACACTCCGCACTGGGGGCTCCTAAAACCTGTGCTGGGGCTCAGAACACAAAGCTTGGCTCTACCTTACACCACAGTGCTGCGTGGAGGTAAATTTTCCCCCAATTGATGCTGTTTGTACATTTCTAGCTTCAGTTAGGAATTGTGGATCCCTGGAGCTTCACAAAGAATCATCATTAGAAGGTAAATTAAGTCTTTTTATTCCTTTTCTTTGTGGGTTTTTTTTTGTTTTGTTTTTTAAAGATCCCATTTCTTTGCTTCACTAACTGACATATTTCATGCATTCCCAAGGAAATAATACACCACAGGCATTAAAACTTGGCAGCTTCCAAAGACATTCACAAGTACCTCCCTTTTACAGCATTCACTGAGACTTCACCCAGTGATGGGGCCTTTCTAGTACAGCTGGTTTTTATATCCAGAGCGAAAAAGGTGTTTCAAGCCGCTCTGGCCGTACAGGGAGGATTTCTATGAGAAGTCACAGCTGGACTGACCCTACTGCAATAAGAAAAACTGTTTGATGAACAAAAAAATCCAGTAAGCATGCAGTATATTACACATGAAGCGTCTCTCCACCTGCTCCACATTACTCTCCTGCTCTGTGATATTACTAATATCTAGAAATCTCATATGATTTTTTTTTATTGCTTGTGTAATACCAGTGGGGGGGGAAAATCCCTTGAAAACTCTGTTGGAAGTGGATGAGTCTCTGACAAAATGGAAATCACCATGTTTATGTATATAGCTTGGCATATATCTTAAATCATATTCACGGTGTGATACAGGGGAGTGGCATCTACACTTACCGAAATTACCTGACACCTTTCATTATAACAACACTGTTCTCAATTATTATAATTTTGCCAAACTTGAGCAAAATTTGGGCTGAGATTTTCCGCACTGTCAGTCTTCCTGAGACAGGTTGGTATCTGTTTTCTTTAAAATATCTGACAATACACGTCCAAAATAAAACCCAAGGAACTACACCTCCACTTCTGCCACCACAGCAAGGGAATTATGGGGTTTCCTTGTGTCAGGACTTGTACAATCCTGTGTATGTACACCTTGATAATCCTGTATGTTAATGGTTGAGCAGCAACCAAGAGCCAAACTCATGAGCTAAGTTACATGATCATAGAATTTTTTTAAGGCTGGAAATGACCCCTAAGATCATCCAGTCCAACCATTAACCTACCGCCACCAAGTCTACCCTTAGACCATGATACTGAGCAAGAACAGACCTTGGCAGCATGGTGGGGTCTAAGATGGTGAATGATATACTGCCTTTCCAGCCCTTGCCTGCCTGCTTCTTACTGCTTATCACACATAGGGTGTGTAGATGGATGCAGAGCAAATGCCATGAATACCTAGGAGGTTATTTAGGAAATCAAGCTCTTCAATTCATCCAACTGCAATTTTAATTTAAAATTTGGCTTAAGGTTAAGGGCGTGGTTGGAGTGAAGGACTTAGAGTAAAGTTAAATAAGATTCAACAACCCAAAGCCAGAACATTTTGTTTCAGTTCATTTGAACATTTTGGGTGGAAATATTTTTACCTTGTTTAAATAATAAAAAAAAAGAAAAAGACACTGCAACGACAACAATAAAAAAAAAAAAAACCCAAACCCAGAACACTGCCTGCCTTTCTCTTGTTCTCCTTCTTGTTTCAGGTCCCCTTGCCTTTCTGACTCCCCTCCCCTGCTCGTTTCTAGAGTGGCTTTATCAATCTCTGCCTCTTTTCTTTGAAGTCCTCATTGCCTCCTTGTTGAGCACACTTTGAACAATAGTTCTCTAATTGCTCTTCAGAGAAAACTCGTGAACAACCTGGAAGGGCCCTCTAGCTGTTTCAGGGGAAAGGGACTTCTTTCAGAAAAGGTTATCTTTTAAAATTGAAGCTGAACTGGTTTTCTAATATTCAGACTGTGAGCTATTTGTGTCAGCGACAGCCTTTTTATTCTGCGTACGTACAGCCCCTAACACAACAGGCGCGGAGCCACAGCGGCTAGAGATTGCCAGAAAAAAATTAAAAGTGCCACATTTTCCTTCATCTGACCTTGGGATGGTTAAATCAGGGAGCTCTGGAGAATATCTTGGGTGTATTGCTTCGTTCTTTGATCGGGACATCAAAGGACACAATGTCAAGCTGTGATGCTCTAATATCCGATCAGGGCGATCAATCGTGCGCACACAGGATGGGAAGTGCCACTCTGTTGCTTGATCACCTCTGCCTGACCTTGACAATTGCCTACAAAGTGCTGAGAAGAAGTGTCACCTATGGACTGTCCTCAGAGTCCCTTGGTTAGGTGACCAACAAAAAGAGCTTTTCTGATGGAAAAACCTGAAACAAGCCATCTTAAAAATTCTCTGTAATGGAAAAGTGGAGGAAAATTGCACCTGCATCAATTAAAACCCCCTCAATCTGATTGATTTTGGAAAGCTCTATTTAATACCTGCATATTTAAGTTTAATGAGGCTAGACTCGCACTGGAAACGCTATTTCAAACAAATCCCCTTATAGTATTTTAACATATTTATCCTAAGCACACCGTAACCTGCAATAAATTCTCTGCCCCCCCGTACAAACCTGGTACACCCCCAAAGCTCCAAACCAAGGCGAGTTTGGCTCCAGAGAAGGAGCCTCTATGATGGGAGTGTTTCTCCAGATTCCACTGGAGGTCAGTGCAGCATTACAGTTCTGCCAGGAACGAGCTGTCCTTTTCACTCTGATCTACTGCTACAGCCAAACACAAACCCCTGTAGAGCTGTTTTTAAACGAGATTTGTATAGTAATAAATACGGGCTTAAGAACTGTGTTTTGTGGTTATATTTGGAACATCCTAGCAGGGACGTGAGAATCTAAACTTGTTTGGGTGTTATTCCTTTTTTTTCCTCTTTTTTTCCTCTTTTTTTTTTTTTTTGTTGTTGTTGCTGTGGCAGTTGTTTTTCAGGAGCTCAGGGTGGGTTTTTTCCTTGTAAAGTTAAATTACTGGGATTACAAAAGGAGCAGATGTTGTGGCATGTTTTCATCACTCCAGAGAAAAGTGTTTCTTCTAGTTCCCGGTCCTCTAAGAGAGGTCAGCGTGGTCCAGCACATCCCCCGTGCACCTGTGGGCCCTGGCCCCACCATTTTTTATACTGATATAAAAGTGAACTTGCTCAAACCTCCCCTTCTGGTTGGAGGGCATCCATACTCTGCACTAATTCCCTTGACTGGGCTTGTGTGGAANGGCAGTTGTTTTTCAGGAGCTCAGGGTGGGTTTTTTCCTTGTAAAGTTAAATTACTGGGATTACAAAAGGAGCAGATTTTGTGGCATGTTTTCATCGCTCCAGAGAAAAATGCATCTTCTACTTCTCAGTCCTCTAAGAGAGGTCAGCGTGGTCCAGCACATCCCCCGTGCACCTGTGGGCCCTGGCCCCACCATTTTTTATACTGATATAAAAGTGAACTTACTCAAATCGCTGCTTTCCTCTCTTTGTCTCCCTTATCTTCCCCCCCTTCTGGTTGGAGGGCATCCATACTCTGCACTAACTCCCTTGACTGGGCTTGTGTGGAAAGGGGCTGCTACACCTGAGCAAGGTCCCAGTTATCCCCTATGGTTTATGGCCCTTGATGCTGGTGGTGAAACAATCCTAAAAAGCTGCCAACAAACCCCAAGCTAAGTAGCTTCAAGTTATTCCAGACAATCTACTGGGACTACAGGTGAGTCCTTCAGGCTTGCTGCATGTTAGCTTTCTGGGACACATGCTGCTCCTTCCTGAGCATGAGGTTCTGGACACACTGTGGATCTCCTGCCTCCCTGGGTGGCTGTGGCACATCAGATCCTTGAGCCTACAGCCCTGTTCTCTTCCTGGACATCAAAGACAGAACCTCTAAAATACAAGAGGAGAACAAAGAAGAGAAATCTGGGTCTCAGACACTACATCAGATGTTTCATCTAAGTGCTTAATGCTGGTGGGATGCATTACAGGAGTGAGGGTAACATCACTGAGTAGACACCACCACAGTAAAGAAAACTCAGTCAAAAACTACAGAGCCCCAATAATACAATCAGTACCAACCAGTGACCATTATGGTCTAGTCCAACCAGCAGACATGCCAGTCCCTGCCTCAGAAAACCCAGACACCAACAGCCAGGTGATACAGGACCTGGTCTACCTGAGCTTGGTGTCACAGCAATAGGCTTGCTCAGACACATCAGTGGTCTGCCCAGGGGCTGTCTGCCTGCTGGACATGCAAAGAGGAAGAAAAGAGGAAGAGGAAGACTAGAGGAGTCAGCCCATGCCCTGCTCCCAGCCAGGGAGCAACCTAGGCACAAACCATGGGCTGGCTGCCAAAAAGCATACAGAGAGCAGGATGCTTCTGCCCTTGGGACCTTCAGGCAGGTCCCCAATCTAAAGTTTTACTATTTCTGTTCCAGGCATGATATTCCTGCTCATTGATTTATTTTTTAGTGGCCAGAGAGCTCATTAGGAGAAGGGGATGCAAACATCATCCCTCCATCTCACCCTGTGCCCAACCCCCCTTGCCCTGCTAAAAGGAGCACTTCACATCTTTGGGTCTGCATCTTCCTCTCCTCCCTGAGGGGAAATGGAGCTGGGAGCTGAACTGGCCATAAAGGACACTGTCCAGGACTTGGTGTCAGTTTAATTCAGGGTACATTTGGCTGGGCCAAAGCCATGTTGGCAGAGTGCTAGATTAGACAGGCTCAACCTCCTCCATACACTCAAACACAGATATTTCAGGACACACTGTTTACACCATGGAGGATTTCTTGTGGTGGAGCAATCTCATAAAAAAACGCTGACAGCTGTATCTACTGGTTAATTTAAAACCCGTCTGGAACAAGGCCTGGGCAAAAATATTATTGTGAAGTGACTCTTATTCACTGTTGTTCCGTTACTGAAGCAACAAGTTTTACCACAGGCTGCCCCCCTTGTGTCCTTGTAGCCTGGCTTAATTTCCCTCTTGGTTCCTGGAGTAATATACTCCTGCTCCAGAAGATGATATCAATGTTTCCCCTCCTGCTCGGAGCCTGGCCTGCTCCGACCATTTTGCAAATACAGACCCTCGTAGTGCTTTCAGCCTTCCTTCTGGAGGGCTGTGCAGTGGCTTGGAGAGGTTTCCTTTCCTTTCCTCTGCTCTTCCTTGTGATTTTGTGGCTCCCCTCCATCCTCATCCTCCCCAGCAGGTTACAGACAAGTGTGCTGCCTCGTCCTCTGCAATTTCCCAGCCGGCCGATGAGGCTGGGCTTGCTCTGTTCTCCTTGCAACTGGCTTTAGGGCTCTTTGGGGAGCAATCCTGTGGGTTCCTGTCCCATTCTTTACCCCTTCATTCACCATCTCCCTGGAACTGCTTAATCTACTGGTGTCATATTTGTCATAAATAAAGGAACCCTTGGTGAATGAAACAGATCATCTCTCTGAGTCTTAGAGGTCTGTGCAACAGCTGATCAACATAGTGGTATTTTGTGTTCTCAATCCTGTGATTCCCATGTCTTTCTCATGCTTTCATTCAGCAAAAAGCTCCTTATGGGCCAGAATTAGGAAAGTTGGAAGCTTTGGCTATGTTTTCAGAATTAGCAATTCTCTTGCTCCCAAGTAATTTTGTACAATATATATTTTATATTTCCCCCCCCTTCCATGACTTATGCTATGCTAATAGTTCCATAAGTAATATTAATTAGATATTTTTTAAGTAAGAGAAAGTTCTTGAAAGTTAATTAAAAGTTGTACACAGTAATTGTGCAAAAGTAGCTTTTCCATTCTGAAAATTAAACCTTTATAATTAAAATCCAATATTCATTTAAAGATTTAAATGGAGTGTTTATTACTCATTTATTATTATTTATTTCTTTGCCACTTCACAAGTGTATTTGCTCTAGCAAAGAGAAATCAATCCAGCTGCAGTGCTGAGGCTCCCCCTTCCCTCCTGTCCCCTCCCTTTGAACATTTCCATCATCCCAATTACATCATCCTGCTTGGGGAAATGATTGAATCTGGAGTGGAGGGATAGGGGTAGGACTCTAGCAGGCTGTTATTTTCCCCTGCCCCCTCCCAGGATGTAATAAGTTTGTTGACTCATTATCTCAAGGATGGAATCTAGCCCTCAGAAACAGCATCTCATAGTTACCAGCAACAAGCTACTTACAGTACACTCAAATAACCCAGAGTTTGCAAATCAAGAGATACCAGCTCCATAGAGCTGAAGTTAAAGAAATGTTCAGGAGAGGGTTTGGATGCTGGTGTAATTCCTCAGGGACTCTGATCACCAAAGTGTGTCTGTCAGTGGCAAATCTGGGTGGCTCTGGATCGCTCCCGTGCTCCCAGTGCTTTGGATGGATGGTTGGATGGAGGGGAAGAAGTTGCACTCAAGCAACACAACTACGATGTCTGAGGCTGTGGTCCCACGTTGTTTCCAGCACAGAAGTGCTCAAAGAGACATGGGAGCAGCAGGGACAAGGACTTCAGAGGTGACTCCTGTTCAGTTACTGAGCTTTCAACACCAGGGAAGGGACACAAGTTTCCCTATTTGGCATTTTGGACATCAGGCCTGCTGAATGAAGCCCAGCTGGCCATGTCTGCATCGGCATTTCCTTAGAGTTCCTCAAAAATCCAACTCTAAAATCCCATTGCAAAAAATCCAAGAGGGCCAAGTCCAGCAAGTCTCCACTAATTAATGGAAACTAATTATTGTCTCCTCATTTGGGCTCTAGAAGCAACCCAAAGTGGCAAAGTCACCGCTCTGTGAAGTGTGTGAACAAGCTTGTGCAGGACTTTCCGGTGTGTTGCATAGCTCAGTGATAAGATATACACCATTACCATGAAGTTATTGATCATTGTACTGAGCTAGTGCCACCCATTTCTCTTAGAAAGGCTTTTACCTCTGTAAAACGCACAGCATGCCAATAAAACAAGAGTGTGCTATAATAACCAGCATATAATTAATCATTATCAGCAACGAATGCATAATCAACACAGAAATCCTCGTGACATGTTTAGCAAATTGCTGCTCCCCTTGTGCACCTCCTTTGGCCACAATATTGTCACAGACTGGTTTTACTGAACAATTTTCGGGGGTACCTGAGGCATAAGAAGGAGGAGACTTTGCTTTAAAGCTGAGGTGTGTCACTAACCATTTTAAAAGCCTGAAACATTTAGGTCAAATGCAAAAAGAAAGGTTTTAGTGGCAGAGTGCTGTGAGCAAACAGAACAAACTCCAGTAGCTCACGTCACCAACAGGAACAATCAAGAATAAACAAAATCCTTGTTGAATTAGCACAGAGGGAGATCTCATTTGTCCTTGGGCTGGATGATATGAAGGGACTTTTCTAACTATATTATTATTCCCGTGCACTAGAGCAGCACACTGAGCCCTTCATCAAGATAAGGGCTGTTATTGTGGCAGCTTTCTAGGATGGAATGTGTGAGTATTACAAGAGACCCAATGTGAAGAGCTTACAGTTAGAACAGACAAGGCTTCAGAGGAGAGGCTGTCACCTCAGCTCAAGGTTACAGTGATGCACGAAAGGGGGGTGCATCACCATGAACACCAACCTCCTCCTCCTCCTCCTGAGGATGTGCAGAGGCCCCGGTGTCACTTGGCACCATCCCACCGTGACACTCGAATCACTGGTGTCTGCTGCAGGCTTGGTGAAATGCTGGTTGGCTCCTTTGCCCCAAGTAACTGCCCTCCTCCCACCTTGTCACTGGCAGGATGTGATTGGAATGGGCTGAAAAAGGACCAGATGAGGCAATTACAAAGGCCTTTTAGCACAGATCAGCATTTCAACACCAACCACGTCCTCTGGCTTCATCACTGCAGCAGGAGCCCAGGTACATGGGCTGGGACTGCTTATGCCCAACCTCAGCTCTTCAGGGCTGCATTAATCTCAGAGCCAACTCCAGAAATATCTCCAAGGAGTGGCAATTCACCCAGAAAGAGTCTGCAGAAGTACTCCAGGACTGGAGGCCAACTTACAAACATCATTCAGAATCCCAGCTTTAAAATCCTTCCCTGTGTAATTTTAGAGAAGTCAATTTACCAGCCCTGGACCTCAGTTTGTCTCACTAAGGCTGATATTTCTAAGTTTTAAAGAGAAAAGAATCATTCCTGAATATTAACCAGTGCAGCAGGGACTCTGATAAAGACGATTACAGAAATAAACCACCAGTTGATAACTAAATGCAAAAAAAAGAAGGGAAAAAAAAAAAAAGATTATTCCCCCCGCATTATCTGTGTGCTCTGCACCAGTACATTTTAAGGCAATCTTAGCTAAAAAGATAAAGACATAGCCAGCCTTATAAACAAGGATATTTCATTCAATAGATAGAAAGCTCTAAAGGGTTCCAACTTAGCTGAAGCACTGAGACGCTGAGAATTGAAAGAGGTGGGGAGAATTAATTAGACTTCTGATATTATCCTGGTAAATAAAAGTAATAAGCGAAGCTCTAAAAGGAAGACCTGATTCATATTCAAACATTTACAGAATAAACAGCTGCTGATTCTTCTATCTAGCCCAGTCCTTATCCTTTAAGGCTGCAATAAGTGACCTCTTAATCCCAGGCAAAAGACAGACTGTATGAGCATCTGGAATTGAAAAAGAAGGCATATTTCCCCCACTATTCCAATTTCCACTCAATTTCAGGATGAAGTTGTTTGTGCCTTTTTTATTTTTTGGTTCCTACAGCAGTGTGTGTTTGATGATGAGATTTTGTGCATCTGAACACTTTTGCAGCCTATTTATTTATTTATTTCCCCCCCCTCCTCTCTAAATAAAGACATGCCTGACCTCCCTACATTGAGCAGGACTACTGCAGTCCTTCAGCTTGGTTATATCTCCATTGTACTGGCCATGCTCTTAAAGCACTTATAGCAATAATTTCTTGGCATGATGGACAGACTCAGCAATAACCTGATCCTGCAATGCACTGAATAAACACTTTAGCATTTAGTACATGGACACTAATGTGCTGGGAAGTAATTGCTTAGAGGTTCCCAGCTTCAATATAATAATGCAGGGATTGCATTTATACAGCGTAGGGGGAAAAAAAATTGTTATTGGCCAAACTTCCCCTCTCCCATTTTGATTAGCACAGTAAGAGAGAGATGAAGGTAAACATGAGGCTATCCTAGGTTACTCCTTGGAGCGCTGGGAGCTGCCTTTGGATGCAGTTATGCTTAAAAAGTGGAGAAATTCCACTGACTTCAACCCATTTGCTCCGATTTTACGCCCGTGTTCCTGAGAGAAGCACCCGACCATTAATATCCTCCTTCACAATGGTAATGCTGAAACGAGTGAAAGATTAAAAAGCCTATGCTAGCTTGGCAAAAAAAAAAGTGAAAAAAAAAGTATCTTCTACAGTAAATACATAAACATGCAGGCAGCAATTCCCTGGGTGAGCTGAGCTTTAAAAAAAAAAAAGCTCGGTGGAGTTAGCAGAAACAGAATGAACTCTGTAGGAGCACCAAAGTTTTGAATTTCCACTTATGCAAATAATTAGTCTAGCCCTCATCAACATTTCTCTGCTTAAATAGCATTTATAAATTAAAGACGCCTAAACTTTAAATGGAAACTAATTTAGGTATTTTGTTTATTATTAAAAACTTTTTCCCTGGACGCTTTGGGCTCGTAAGTGATTACACAACAGTTTTGCTTCTTGTTTTTTTCTCTTTTCTTTGCCTTTCCCCCTTCCTAAGCACTGAAAATGACTCCTTAACTGACATACAATGTGGTTACCTCTAGGAGACCCAAAAGCCATTTGAAAACATTTTCTTTTTTAAATATTTGATTTTAGAGCTACCAAAAGAAAAAAAAATTCAGAGGACCAAATAAAATAAAAAGAACAGCTTTCCCAATGTATTATTAATACCAATAAATGGGAGCTGGAGGATTTAAAAGCCAAGATGTAATGCATTTTCCTGGAGCAGTGAGCCTTTAAACAAGTTCCAGTTATTGAGATTGTGTAGTAAAAACTGGTAAAATGAAATATCTTTTCAGATAGGATAATAAAGTCAGACTATATTAACATACCCTTCCCGGGAAACACGAGTGCAGAAGAAACATTAGCTGCTGTTCTTTATAGACTTGGTTTGGGAAAGTTGGCAAGTGACCTGTAGAACTTCATTATTAACTCCCTGTTGCAGCCTGGAAACATCTTGATGAAAATACAGAGGCAGGGAGAGCCGTGTCTCTGCTCGGCTTCACACTGTCCCCGGGGAGGCGTTTTCTCATCCGTGCACGGTGGCTCTGGGTGGAATATTTCCTCTCTGTCTGCACAGAGAGTCGGCATGAAGCCTTGCATCATGCTGATGTGTTACACTGACCTTCACCCCCCACACAGAAAGGCATGCAGCAAGTTCCTCATAGGAATACAGGGAAAAGGGATACCTGAGGCAAGGACCCTTCTCTGGAGACACTCAAAACCCATCTGGACACGGTCCTGTGTGATTTAATTGAGGTGATCCTGCTCAGGCAGGGGGGTTGGACTAGATGATCTTTTGAGGTCCCTTCCAACTCCTGACATTCTGGGATTCTGTGACCCTCACTGCCAGTGGGTGCCCTGCCTGGAACTGCGTCTCTCCAGGGAAACTGAGGCAAGTGGCTCAGGGCACTGGGACATACCAAAGATTTTGAATTAAACCCTTGTTAAGCCTTCACTAGATGGTAAAGGTGGCAGGAGGAATAAAGCAACCAGCTAGGGGATAGCATGGCAAGCCTGCACAGAAGCACAAGCAAGAGATGAAGAAGGATGGTGAGGGGCAATGAGAGGAAAAGCCAGTGATGGGATGGGAAACAGTGGGATGCTGGTGGTGGAACACAGTGGACAGTCAGAGCAGCGTGGCTGGCTTTGCACTTCACATCTCTGCCCTGTCCCACACTGAAATACAAGCTCTCTACTTGCCAGTGTCCCCCAGTTCCTCAGAACTTCGTTGCTCTCAATTAGTTATGACAACTTATCGCTAAGAACATCTTTTATTTTAGCTCCTGCAAATCCCCCCAGTATCTTCACAATTCTCTCCCAAGACTGATGCAGAAGCTGAGCTGCTCCGTGCTTGCCATACTTTTCTTAATTGCTCCCCCTTTCTCCCAGCCACTGGGAAGCCCAGGAGAGGTGGACTGCTCACAATGCACTCAGTTAATCTCCTGTTACATATGTGGGTACCTCCAGCATCTTTCCTACACGTTTCCAGGCAGACTTCCCTGTTTTCAACACATCTTCCCTGCTGCAATCCCTATGTCCCTGCTGGCCTCACCAGGGCATCTAGTGTGGAGTTGCTGCTGAGGGAGAGGGTGACTAACCTTTTCCAGCTGAGGTGTCCACTGATAATGGCTGTGACTCTCCTTTGGTCATATATGACCCTTAGCTCACCACATAAAGCCAGGTACTGAACTTCAGCAGCTGAAACTCAGCAAGAGGCACTGTACCCAACCAGCTCTTACACAGTGCAACTGCTCTGGGCACTGGGGAAAATCTCATCTGTGATTGCATGGGCACCTTTCCTGCTGAGCTGGGGAAACGAGACCCACACATTTCACTTTAAAGACTTTAAAAATATTAATAGCAATAACAATAATAATCCTAGCTGTATTTAAAATTTTAATTTATTTAATAATTATTGTTATCTTAAAGGATAATAATAGTGTGCTTCATTTTAGATAATTTTAATTTATTTAATTGTTATTATGGTAATAAATATAAACATTATTATATTAATAAAACAACATTATAACATATACAATAATAATAATGTGTGTGGTAATATAATAATAAAATATAATGATTACATAACAATGTGCTAAGGATTTTTTTTTTGTTATTATTATCCTTTAAGAAAGTACTGTACTGTGGTTGATTTCCACAGGTGGATGCTGTGCCATCACTTTCTTTGGTTGCATCCAGTGTGCAGAGTCTGAACAACCTTCCTCTGCATCCCAAGTTGCACTCCAAGCTCACAACAGCAATGACACGTCTGTAACTGCTCGGGGAAAGAGCATTTTAAAGGGAAGGAGATTTAAGGAAGGGAAAAAATGAGCAGAGATAAGGCTGAGGCGGTGTCAAAGAGATGGAATATACATCTCAGGAAATCTAAAAGCCGATCATTACCTCCAAAATACTGGCTGTAAGCAACAGTTTGCAGTGTGGAAAGAATATTTATCCACCAATGTTTTTATAGTCCATTTCTCGTTGTTTGTATCCACTGAGGGGTAATACTATTCAGAGGTTACAAGTGGATGTTCAGAGGTGGGCACGGGGTTCTGGTGTCTGATCCTAAATTCTGCCCTCGCTACGTGATGCTTGCTGACCCATTAAACCCCCACACACACCAGGGATCAGGCACTGTTGTGCTAGGAGCTGCACACCCCCAAACCAGCAAGTGTGCTGGAGCCAAAGGGTTTGTATACACCCAGGAATTAATTTGGACAACCAAAGACCAACTGTTTGGGGTCAGGCTCAAGGTGCCTTTGAGTACCTCCTTGATGAAGAGGGTATGTACAGAATGCTCCCTCCCCTGCTGCAACCCTCCAGCTTCCACTGCTTCGCTGCTCAGGGGCCTCTCTGACCCAGAAAAGGTATTTTGTGTTTAAAAGCAGAGGATAGGCTGTGAATTTAAATTCTGTCGCATCTTTTCTTTGCAGTTGGCATGCCTCGTTCCTGTTTAGTTTAGCTCACTTTCAAGCAGATTAAACTAAACTGGTACACAGCACTCTTATTATAGAATAAGTGCTCACAGAGAGAGCTATTCAGGAATAATTATTCTGATTTAAACGTTTCTGAATAATTCTGTGCAAAGGCAAGTTCTGAACGGAGAGGCAGCGGGTTGATGTGGCATACAGATGGGGGAGCACAAGGAGCCGTAATACAGCATATGAGCCTTCGTGCCTGAGTCCCTATTCTAAATGTTAACACATCCAGTTAGGAACAGAAACACAGCAGGTGATCAATATGTCCAATGAAAACTAACATGATCATGGTGAATTCTGACCATTAAATACGCCCAGCTAACTCCTCCTGAATGAGGTGCATAACAGAGCTTACTCCCCCAAATAATTTAGCAAATAGGTTTGAATAATGAACCAATCCAGAAAAATCACCATCTGCTTACAGACAATTTACAAACAGAAAAAAAAAAGTAGCAGCATTCTTGTAATAGATGATCTGATATGAATTATTCACATAGCCCTAATTAACATTAGAAGTCCTAATTTCTCCAGGCAGCCCTAGCGTAAAGATACTGTATGACTCCCCTGCATTTTCCATCCAAGACCCTCTGAGGACATTCAGGAGTATTAACCCCACAGCTCAGATTTGAAGGAGACTGTGTCTTCATTTCACAGGGGATGAGAAGGAGACACATCTCGTGACGTGGCGTTCTGCAACTTTCCCTCACATATTTCAACACACACGTCAGCTTCTGACCTTTTCATTTGCAATCATTTTGACTCCCGTTTTTACACTGATGCACAAGAACTCTGCAGGTGAAAGTGGGGATTTGGAGTGTGCTCCAGTGTCAGGGGGCACAAGCTTTGTCCTTTGTATCTCATTTAGTATTGGAGTGCTTTAGCTTTAACTGCAAAGTGATCACTCTAATGTCTAAGGTCTGAATTTTCAAAGGTATTTTGCTGCTGGAGAACACAAAGTAGGTGCCTAAATCGTCATAGTTGGAAACAAATACAGGGAAAATAGATTTTTTTTCATTTTTTTTAATAGATACAAAGCAAGTATATCTACCTACATCTTTTCTACCACCACTTTACTACAGATTTAGAAGTCTTGATTTGTGACAGATTGTCACAAATCTTTTGCTAAAGCCACAGTACTGTTTCAGTGACAGTCTTCCCGACAACAAAAGCTGCACATCAGTGATCTGGAGTACGCAGTGTAATGAGTTCTGAGTCAATGTTACCCATTTATTATGCCAGGGACATGGCTCCTACATTGCTGTTGAGCAGAGTAGGTTTACACCATGTGTAAAGAACACTGATATTAAAGTCAGCCTTAATTCTAGCTTTGTGGAAATTAAGTGTATGGGGGTTTCATTACAGACAAGTTGGGCTAAAAATGAATCCTCATTAGCAGAACACTGTGATATACAGTTACATCGTCCTTGTTGGCCAGAATGAACAGGCTCTGGATTTAACAATTTTGTATGGCATTTTCCTGCTCACTCCTCCCCCTTCACAGTACAAGAATAGGAATAGCTCTTACAGCTGAAGGACATAAGATGTTTTTCATTAAAGCATCATAGTTTAGAAAAAACAACCCAATTCATCTCCTCTCCCTACGTGTTGTTAAACACACTCAGCATGCAGCGTCTCGGATGCCTCGCAGGTGACGTCCTCAGCCATCCTCAGATTCAAATCTGCTGCTTCCCTCATTTCTGACTCCTGGCTCCCCAGCATTTCCATATTGCCTTCTCATTTCCAAACCAAACACATCTTCATTAACCTCTGACTCTCCTGAGTAAATCCTGAGGGTCTCCTCGGGGAAATCAAAATCATACTTCAAGAAATATTTGCAGCTGGTAAAAACGATGGGAAAATCTTGGGTTTAGTTATGCTTCTCAAGGAGAGAAGGTCAGAAAACTTTATAACCTGGGTGTGTACTAAGCCATGGCATATCATATAACAGCCTGGTGTCTGGCTGTGAGTGTTACAGCCTTATAACACACGGCTGCCTGACAGGGAAGTCGAGATGATAAGTTCTGTAAGATAGGATGGAGCCTGAAGGTTATGATTTGTAACTATCAAAGACCTCTCCAAGTAATACTTCATTTGGAAACAATATTTTTTACCTCTTGGCAAATCTGGGACTCTATCCTTGCTAGGGACCTTGAGCACAGTTGTGATGGGAGCTAAATGAATGGCACTAATTAAGTAACAAAAGCCTCCCCAGAAGAGACAGCTTTAAAAAAACAAAACAGTTCAGGCATAAGCCTTTTTCCCCTGGGCTGCCAAGGCAGGCTTCACCAGGAGATTGCATTCCAGCCTCACCTGGAAATTGTAACAGTAGAGTAACTCTCCTTCCCCCAGACTTACAAAAAGTAAGAGGGCAGAATGTGGTTGTCAAGGATGGCAACTACTTCATCTTATCATCTGCATGGGTGTTGGGTACCACGGACAAAATTTGGGCAAGGGACCGGTGGCTGCTGCTTTTGCATTGTACTGAGGTTTTCAGCAGGTGAATGTGGACAGTTTCTCTTTCCTTGTGGGTAAAACCAGAGCAATGGACACAGGAAGGCAGCGAGAGAGGAGGACTCCTCTGGGACAGTGTTCCTCCATCCCCTCACTCAGACCCTGGCATGAGCTGACATCCCAACTCGGATGCCGCTCAGTGTGATGCACTGGCATGGTCCCAGTGTTTCCACACCCTTGTGCCTGTTGCTGCAATCTGGCTTGCAAGTGGAGGAGAAGAAATCTCCCCTGGCTTTCCCTCCCCAGCTCCTCTTCTATGTGTACAGCGAGGAGGTCCCGGGAGCATCCCCACTGCCTGAGTCCTATGCGAGTCTCTCCCCTTTGCCGAACTAGTAAATCAGGATTAAACTACGTCTCTGCTGCACCATAAAACCTTTAGCTCTTTAGCACCAGTCAAGAGGCAATACCACTCTCAGCCTCATCAGGAATGGTTTCCTTTTACAAATGTTCACCGACCGTAACTGTCCCCATCACCTCTCTTCCCTACCCTCACACTGCATCCAGCCAGCGCTGTGCTCCGAGGGCAAGTGACACTAGAAGGAAATGGTTGCTTTTTAAAAGAAAAAATTAAAAAAAAATTAAAAAATCATCAGTCCATTAATCTAGTTCTCCTGCCTGATCATTGCTTCCCTCCATCTCCCTTTGGCATTGTCGGAAAGTGGCTCTTGGAACAGCCTCTTAAAAATGTATCGGCAAGAAGAAGGGAAATTGTTCTCGGTGACAACAATACTGTACACATATTTGTATATTTATTCTGAAGATCAAATTGATAACAACAGGTCCCTTCATGCCAGCTGATTTATCTGCTGAACAGGTATCTATGCCGTATGCACTGCATGGCTATAACTGTCATGGCTGATATAGGGATAAGATGAATAACCTCTACAGATTTCAGGTACAAGTAGGAAAATGTAATCATAACTCACTTTAGAACCAAGTGATACATATTTATACTTTGCCTATCACAGGCTAGCAAGCCTTTCACTTTTATTTTGCATTCATGGGCCTGTGATGCACATCAATCTCTTTTTCAGTTTGTTAATATTGTTGTCACTCAACTGAAATTTATCGTCACATGACTTATGATTGGGAGACAGTTTCATCTGAGGAACATTCTCTTAATTTACCACATTCAGATTTCTTCTCCTGGTTTGACTCTGCATGGCAAAGACCCACACTTTGCTTCGTTCAAACTTACTCTCTTTTTTTTTCCTCCCAAACTAAAAGCAGTAAATGTCATAACTATTTATAAACTGAACAAGAACAGAAGTCAAAGTAGTGAAATAAAATGGATATAAACCCTTAATCAGCCCCACAGGATTTAATGGATAGGCTCAAATGCCTGTGGCTAATTTCTCTTGGGAGACCTGGCCTTGGAGGACCATCTCTGGACCACAGGAGTCATTCCTGCTGTTTTCACCCTGGGAAAGAAAGAAGACAAAGTGCAGCAGCCCTGAGCCAAGGCAGTCAGAAAAGCAGCTTTACTTACTTTGGGCAATTTTTCAGGGCTGTAAAAGCCTCGTACACATCCAGTCTCACCACGCTTTCTCTGGATAAGCAAAGAAGGAACTGGGCTGCCTTCCCGAGGGCTGTGCACGGGGATGCAGCACCATCACAGCAGCTGAGCTGGCTGGTCTGGGTTCTCTGCATATACATCTGCTTGGGGATGAGGGTTACCTGAGCAGGGCCAGTGGGGTAGGATGAGGCTACATCTCCTGTGCCAGTCTCACACCAGAGGAAGGGTAGACCCAGCCGTTGAAGAAAAGTCCCCACCATCAAACTTCACCAGGGGAAGAATTGAACTTTTCTTTCTTTCAATCTTTTTTTAGTGATCATAAATATTTATGAAGAGCCTGTCAGTCATTTTTAGGGTTTCTGACTGAGTGTGTCACAAGAGAAGGGCTTTTATGAGGATTTATAGTAAATTGCAGTAAATTGTATTCCTGTCAGGGAGCAGAGAGGAGTTACACGATGTCAGGGGAAAGCAAGCAAACTCCACAGTATGGCAAGGATGCTGTAAGGGTGAATCTGTCCCTGCCCCAGAGGTGAGCTGGAAGCCTGGGCACTTCTCAATTGTCATGTCACTCCTCAGACTCCAGAAAGGAATGTCTAGGAGAAACTCCCTCCTCTTGGGCAGAAATCCTAGCAAACTGAGCAGCTCGACTGCTTTATGGGATTTCTCCATGGCGAGATACTCTCCACACCAAACTGCAGTGCACAGATATTATATCAACTCTAACACTCCTTTAACTGCATCCCAACAGGAAAGCAGTCCTGAATTCTCACACCAGCAGGATGTTTGCACTCTAAGGAATGTAAAAGCAGGCCTGAGACATCAATGCAACAGCATTGTTTTTGCATGTTTTTCATGCAATAAAACAAATGAAGACAAAGCCAGAACACGTTACAGGAATATATTATTGCAACTACCTATGGTAAAGAGCGAGCAGGAGACAGAGGCTGCTTTAACCCTACACTTCAACCCACACTGTGACATACCTGTCACACAGAAATCCCTTCTCCTCCTCCAAAAAAAGTAAAACCCTGCACCCAAGGTTTTGACAGTAACTTCTCAAAAGCTACACCCAGTACAGTCCTTGCACCCAATCTATCCTCCCATTACATTGTAATTTCTAGAAAATAAAAGCAGAATAGCAACATAATTTGCTCTGGATATTGCCCTCTGACCCAAGCGACATTCCAGTAGTATTAAAGTATAAAACAAAGCTGCCTCTCAGCACCTCAACCCTATGAACTTTAAAATAAATAAGAAAATAGAACATTATTTAAACCAGCCCAAATTTCATCTGATTTCACTGCTCACCATTAGGACTACTAAAAATTAAGGGGAAAACTGATGGCACCCCAACACTGAAGCAAATCCTCCATGGATCACAGCTCATTAACCTGAAAGTGCTTGATCGCATTACCCTACCGGCTCCAGAGCCATGCTGCTATCCTTTGGCTGATTCTATCACTTTGTATTTTGCTCATTAAAGTGGGGGAAGAATGTCAAGATCACATTTTGCCCAACAAGAAAGAAGTTGGAAGATGGGAAGTGCCTTTGCATTAATTGTATCAAGGATGACAGTGCGAACGGTTTTGAGCCCCATAAATCTAGACAGGCTCTTGTCAGATAAAGTATCAATGTGCTTTATCAAACTTTGTCCATAGATTTATAGAGAGCTCAGACCACAGATCTCTAGTTCCTCAATGTAATCACTTTGGCTTTTTCTAGCTATGCTACCAACCTCCATGTGAAATAATGGAATTTATTGACAGAGAAGCAGGCACTGCAATTTTTCTGTTGTTTAGAAAAATTGCCCATCAATGAGGTGTTGGTGGAGAAAGACAAAAGATATTACAGTAAGATGACTATCTCCTGACTCCAGCTGAATTGGTAGATGAGCCATTAGCTTCCATGGAGGGAAGGGGGTATGGTACCCATTCTTCCAGAGAACTGCTATGGATTTTACTTGCAAACTGTACCTCTTCAAGACACACACACACACACAAAATCAAACCCCAAACTTGTTCCCATCTGCTGAATTACTCCACTCGCAGGTTGCAAATCTGAAGTCTGATTGTCAGTGTTGTTTTGTTTAAGCTATCACAATATTTAACCTCTTAAATAGGTAGATCTGTTCACATTTCCTGTTCACATTTCACAATTTCACAATTAAAAAGTGGTAATGATCACATTAAGTAAATGTGTATTATTCTTTCTCTCAACATTATGGGATACAGAGCATGAGAATTTGGGAAAGATTGTTGAAATAAGGTTGAATATAATATTTTTATTTTCTTGTAACTGTTGTAAGTCCCCTGACTTATCCTTTGGCTTCAAGAAGGAAGCAGAAATTCTTAACAAAACAGGGTTTGCATTTATTGCAGGGCGTGGGAATGCATGTTCATGTGGGCATCAATTTATAATGCACTGTGACTCCTGAATCATCCCTTCAGAGACGGCTGCGTGGTCTAACACTTTGAGAGCAAAGCTTCTGGGTCTTGCTGTGATAAAAGGGACTGCAAGTGTTTTTCCAATTGACTTCAGATCACCTTGATTTCAACAATTAGTATGACCTCCCTCTGTAATGACTGTCCTCTAAGAGTGCTCCTGCTATCTTAAAATCTTTCCTTAAAAATTTCCTATTTTCCACCTGCCAACACCTGAAAACATTTTATGATTGAATGATGGTTAGAGCCTAAACCAGATGATGAGCCACCCCTCAGAACACACCTATGCTTCTGTTGAAAAGTCTTAATCATGTCAACAGCAGATAATGATGCAACTTGTCTCCCACTGGGTTCTATTAATCCTGCTTCCTCCAGCCTACTTTGATGCCTATTACTGCTCCAACTGCTACTGCAAGGTGCTTGAACAGATCCATGGCTCTGCTTCTGCATGAACACCTTGGGACTCCAGACAAGAATCCTTCTCCTCTCTTTATAAAAAATAAGAGTTGATGCACACAAATGGAAAGGCATACCTGGTAAGTACACACATCCTGTCCCTCATGCTCCCTTGACATTGACTGCATGACAGCCTTGCTTGCTTATTAAATGCCACTTCACTCCGGTACCAAAGCACTTTGTGGAGACACAGAGGTGGGAATGAGTTCAATCTTCTGTGCTACGGTAGCTCGGGCCCCAAATGAAATCAGGGCTCTGTCGCTCTAGGCAAGATATGCAGGCTTAGAAATACTGCCTGGCCTCAAGCACACCCCACTCAAGTGAATGAAGGAAAGGTGGAAGGGGAAGCAGAAATTCTGAGGAGCGAAGTGACTTGCCTCAGGCTGCAGAGAAGGTCAGTGGCAGAGGCAGAGCCCAAGGAGCTTTCTAAATGCTATTCCTGCTAGCAGGGACCTTGACCTAAGAGATAATCAAGAATGAAGTATAAGCAGTCGTGAGCCTGTGTCTCTGGGCTAGGATGAATGCCTTACTTTGATGTGACATTTTAAATTGTGCACAACTCCTGGCCTTCTCACCGTGCCTTGGTGACCCTTAGGGAACAAAGGGGGATACGCAATAAAGGGCAGCCCAAGCAATGGAGACAGGCTGAGAAATAAAATACTAGAACAAAGCATCACAGTTTGCTAGCATCAGCACAACCCCCACCTCAAAATTCCAGCCCAGGCACGTGCAAGACATTCAGTCACAGAGAATAAATAAGTGATGAGGACCCTTGCATAATGCTGTCATGTAGTGGGGCATGTACATAACACAGAGGGGACTGGTTTCGGGCAGAAAGCTCCTGTTGGAAGAAGTGACTGGCTTGTAACATACCCCTGGTACATGAACATTTCCCAGTTGTGAGGCCATTTGGATGCATGCCCTTCAAATCCTGTCCTAGCACTGTAGGATGTGATATTTAAAAAGACATCGTGCAGCCAGAGGTGGGAGGGCTGCTCAACATCTCGCAAGGAAGTTCTGTCCTCATGAGATTTCCAGTCAAGCTGAATAAAGCCGGGGTTCAGAGCACTTGCATGTAATCAGACTCCCTCTGTATGTAAAGACAGGGTGCATCCCATGCCCTGCCTGAAGCTGATTCAAGGGGTAGTGTCCTCTGCTGACCTTGCTGTGTTGGGCTGCACTGTCCTAGTTCTGCCCTAAGAAGATGGACAGACCATCTTACTAGAGATGTGAAGGTAGAGTAACTAAAATCACTTTGCAGTTAGAACCACTAAACCCAGTTCTGGACCTTCTCAGGTGAGGTGTTATATCTGGCCATACAAACACCCTGTCCCTGCATCACACAGGTGAAGAGCCCCATAGACAACCACTATCCTCCCAGAGAGTCAGTATCAGCATCCAGCTGCAAAGGCAGTAACACCTTAGATAAACTCAACCAGTGCCTTGTGAGAGTCTGGCAGCATCATAATTTCCAGAGTGCTCCTTTAAAGCAGCATTTGTATTTCCACTTACTATTAGTCAGCTTATTCTCCCTGCTCTGGTACCACCTGTAAACACAAACCTCCTTCCTGCCCAAGGAGGGAAGTGACATTGAGTCCCCACGGGCTCTCAGCACAGCCCTGCAGGCAGTACAATGGCCTGAGGCAGTCATCATGACAAGACTCCTGAGTGACAGCACTTTCTGCAGTCCAGGAGCTGTTTGCCATTTGGAGACACTATTTGTGCTTTGCCCCCTCTGATCATTCCAGCTCCTTCTACCTGACCAAGCAGCAAGCTAAGCTGAGTGTGCTGCGCTCAGGCTTGAAAAAATTGGCAGCAGATGACAAGTGGAGTTGAGTTGTCATGTGACTCACTACTCCTGCTCAAGTGATGTGTTCTTGACCACTGGTGATACAGATGAACCCCCAGGCTTTAGTTCCTGCAAGGAAATCCTCCCACCTCTTCTGATTTTATTCTAGGCATTTGCTTCATCTCACCTCCACTTGATCACAGCCAGCCAAGGACTTGGTGCTACATCTCTTACGAGCTCGCTGAGCGGCTTGGTGTAACTTTACTATGATTTAGCCTCTGTTCTTCCCATCTGTAAAGACTGGTGATTCTTGATGCTAACACAGGTAATGCCATGTCTACAAATGCAACATAGTCATGATGTTCAGCCAACGAAGCAAGGAGAGAAGATGTGTGCTGGGCAAAAGCAGAGAGAAACTTGATAGAATTAGTTAACAAAGGTCTGACATGGCAACGAGATGTCAAGAGTTCATTACCAGAATATGGTTGCAGACAGCAGTGAGCTCTCTCTTGGTTTCTGAGGTCAGAATAATCTTTGTAAAAGAAACTACAGTCATAGCAGCTTCCCCTGTGGGTAGGTGCATTAGGTTCCAAGTTCCAAGGAAAAGTTGAGTGAATTCTTTCTTAGATGTTGCTAGCCCAACACAGCACAAAACCACAAAGATGAGCAAGTACCAAAAGAGAAACTGTGCTGCCTATCTTTATTACTTGATTAAAGTTCCTTAGAATAAGGCACAACTGACTCAAGTGCTTTTATTAGCCTCAAAATCACTACATAAATAAATGGGAGAAAGTTGTGCAATAGGAGTTAATTTCTTGATTTATCAACGATGTATAACTGCTTCTCACACTTAATGGGTTTAAATCACAGATCCAAAATACAGATTGCAAAGAGTTGCTACAGAATATGAACAGAGCTTCCAGGCACATGCACGAACGCTCTCAAACACACAGCATCTTCCTTCTGCTTCATCATGACCCCAAATTAATTCTTACATTAACTATGCACTTCTTTATAGCTAGTCTAGGTTCTTAAAAGATTTGTACCTATCTGACTGGGGCTTATCAAGTGTTTTCTAACCCTTAAGTGTGCCTGAAATCACCATCTGGGTATGTCCATCACTGTGCCCAGAGAATGGCAAACATCCCAAACGCCTCTTGCCTGGCTCCATTTCAGCACAAATTGGGTTTAGCCATGATCCAAACAAAACCAGAATGGTGCAGAGGTCACTAGTTGTGATGGTACAGAAAGGTTTGCCTTGGAAGACAGCTGATGCTAGAACACTATCCAAAAGCTAAGGTTTCAACTTAATTTGTAGGTCTGTAACCTTAGAGATGAGTTGTTAATTCACCCTTGACAGCTTTATTCAACAATCGATGTATAGCCCTTGGAAATTAAATAATGAGGATCAGGGATGTCTCATATTTATTTTTAAGGATATGAAAGGACATTAGCCATCATTCAGTAGAGAAGCAGAGTGATTTCTATAGTCAGAGACATAGGTAGAAACAACTTGATCCCTTAACAGGGTAGGAAACCCCAGAGCTCAACTGGGATAACATCTCTTGTCTAATAAAGGAAAGCGACAGTTCTACAGGACAGCTCTGATAAGTATCTTGGAGCTGAACTTTGCTGGAAAGAAGCTGCACAATATGCTAGTGTGATGATCAAAACCATAGTACTAACAGATTGGCCAGTGACAAGGCCTGGGCCTGTCACCTCTCCCGGAGGGCCTAGAGCAATGTGGTGTTGGCAGACTGATATGCAAACTGTGTCCATGAAATCAGGGCAGAGAAGGGTGCTGGAACTCTGTGTGTGATCTGGTCTCTGGTGTGAGCCTAACACACCTCCTCTAACCCCTCTGACACAAAGTTAAATGAATACAAGGGCATCTTTTGACAGGCACATCCCCTCTCCTGTATTACAGGTATCTGGGAGAAATTTTGTCTCGTCATCACTTAGCCATTCAAATCCAGATAATAAAAATATAGTGAAATGTTCTGTCTGTGAGACTCTGTTCTGCCACTGCATGTCCTATGCATATTTCTGATGTTCTCAAAAGAAATAGCAGGCTCACGTTATTTGTTTTAATGTCCGTGACACGATGGCACGGTAGGTGAAATCTCTGTATATAGCAGTGAAAAGGCACAAGAGAAAAGAGAATTTTCTGAAGTGGGGGAAGGAAGGGGGATATCTCAACTGAAGAGAGGTAACAGAGGTAAAATTCAAAAGGGCAAGTTGCAAATTAACTAATATTTAAAAAGGGAGGTTCATTAGTGAAAGTTGGACTGACCCTTTCATACTAAGTCACAAGCTGTTTTAGCATCATACTGCCATGCAAGTAGTCTTGATCTCCTGATCAATAGAGACATGGATTAAAGCAGAGCTATTTCCATTAAAAATAATAAAAAAAAAAAGAAAGGAAAAAGGACATGACTATCAGGGGGATTGGACGGCTCAGGGGTCTGTTAATAGGATAGAGCGTTATTCGCATTTCAAGGTCTTTGGTCTGATTACAGACCAGGTCAACAGGGAGAATGAAAGCCATTGCATTTAATGGCTGGTTAGTGATGGATGTGAAATGAATTGATGGTCTCAATCCAGTTCAGAGCAGACTTCATGAAAATACCTTAACCTCTCTTGCAATTTTTTTATATTTTTTTTTAGAAATGCAGAGATCTGAGGAAGGAATAAACCAAGATTAAAGTACACAACTGGGGCATCTTTTGTCCATTCCTACCTCTGCTCTGCAATTTCTCCCAGCTCCAGCAAATCACCCAGTTCCTCAGACTCAGTTCTCTTTATGTAAAACAGAGATGACATCTGACTGCCTTTTATTAAGGCATAAAACAGGTCCATCCTTCAGCCGTCTGGTATTTACTCTATTGAAACTAGGGGAAGCTTCTAGCAGCTACCACTGCAACCACCCCATGTCCTCCACCAGAGCCTTGCCATGCAAACCCACACCAACACCTTATTACAAAGGCCAGGAAGAGACAGGCTCAGTTCCCCTTAGATCTCAAGGGGACCTGTGTTTCATGTGCCTCTCTGTCTTCAGAGATCTCCCCCTGTGCCTGAAGGTCAGGCAGCAGAACAACGTTCCTAGATGCTGCTTCAGAAAGCCTCAGTCCTTAAGGCCATCAATCAGTCACCTTTCCCAAGCACTAAATTCATTTAAGGGAGGGAAAAAATAAAAAGTAGAGCAAAGAGTGAACTAGATTTCATAATATGGGAAGATTGTGAGTGGGAGTCTGCCTTTGAAGCGTCTACAAGAGAATCTAATCAAGGCATTTACTATAAACAGAGAAAATCGATCAGAGAACATTTTTAACATTTAAAACATGTCTCTGTTTGGACAGCTGAGACATCCCATTACTGTGAATGACACTGCCAGATCAAGGGTCTACACAATTTGAGAGTGCTGTAAATCATCCCCAGACCTTCGGGCACACAAACATTTACAGAATTGCTTTAAATTATTTGTAAATAATGGGCCAAATTCACCCCTGGGCACAGAGTGGCTATCCAGCTTTGGCTTCAGCAGGGACTGCCTCACCTTCCTCCAAGGCTGAGCTGGTGCCAGGTGCTGGTGCAGTGCAGGGGGAGTTTGGAGATGGTGTCTGTGTCAAACCCATAGACCCACGCAAAATACAGACTGAGGGGCAAGGGGAGTTGTGCAAATGCATCCAAAAAAGTCATGGGTGTAAATGCAAGTAGGGGCAGTGTGTTTTTACACCCTTGTGAGACCCTAGTGTCTCACAAGGGTGTTGATGAGTCGAAAGTAAAGATAACAGAGTAGGGAATAATTTACGTGCTGGTAAATGAGGGTGAGAGTAAGAGCAAGTGAGAGTTGGGTTACACTAACATGAGTGGACTCTTCATCCACTAGGCTGTCACCCTAGGTTGACAGCTACTAGGTTGACAGAGTTCAAATGACCACAAACATGCAAAAATGTGCTAGGTCATGGATGCTGCTGGCAAGAAGCTCTCATAGCATGTTTGCTGTGAGGTCAGTGTCATTAACTGAGCTTCACAAGCGGGGCATGACAAGATGATGTGCCTCAAATGACATCAATCAGAAGAACATCTGGGGAGCAAACCCAGGTCTGAGTATTTTGCTTTCTGGAATAAAAACATTAACTGGGGTCTAAATTACAGAATCACAGTATCACAGAATTGTAGGGGTTGGAAGGGACCTCCAGAAATCATCACATCCAACCCCTAGGTTCTCTAGAGCAGGTCACACAGGTCGGTGTCCAGATGGCCTTGAATATCTCCAGAGGAGACTCCACAAGCCTCCTGGGCAGCCTGTCCCAGTGCTCTGTCACCCTCACTGTGACAAAGTTCTTATGCATATCAGTGCTGAACTTTGTATGGTCCAACTTGTGGCCATTGCCCCTTGTCCTGTCCCTATAAGCCACTGAGAAGAAGTTGGCCAACTCCCTTTGTCTCCCACACTTCAGATATTGATAAACATTGATCAGATCCCCTCTCAGTCTTCACAGGACTCCAGGTGAGGCCTGACTAGGGCAGAGTAGAGGGGAGGATCACCTCCTTTGACCTGCTGGCCACGCTCCTCTTAATGTACCCCAGGATCCCATTGGCCTTCTTGGCCACCAGGGCACACTGCTGGCTCATGGACAACCTGTCATCCACCAGGACCCCCAGGTCCTTCTCTGCAGAAAATTACCTCCTTCTGAAGGTGAAATGTTTGGAATCTCAAGATCTACCACCTCTCAGCTCACGTAGAAAAACACAGAGTCAATGGCAGGGTGCTCTGCAAGCAGGACCACAGCACACTGGGCTCAGAGGGGAAGGAAAAAGAAAGGAAAAAAAAAAGGCCAGAGCTTGGTAAGAGGCACAGACCTGAGGCACAGCCTGTACTGCCTGAAGACACAGTCAGTGCGACATCTAAACACACTCAACGGGAGCCAACGTTGAGACTCCACTGCCTGGCCCTGACATCCTTGACCATATCTTGATGTTCCAAATTAGAGCTCCTAACAGCAGTATGTTATAACGTGAGCCAGGAGGGGATCAATGGGGTTACCAATACGTTAGAGCGGTGTTAGGGAAGGGGCCCTCCTGCTCGGCTCATTACTGCGACTGGAACTCGGTCTCTCCAGACTCCACGAGTCACACGAGCAGTAAGTTAATGGGCTGCTGTTGCTGCTGCCTCTCATGCCCAGGTCTGTTAATCTCAACAGGAGCTGTGCTAAGGAAAGCCCTATTAAAGAGGATTTTAATAAAGGGCTGATTTGTAAACACTTATGACCCCGGCCTCATTTGTAACGTAAGGAACACACGCTCTCTCGCCTCTTGCCTGTCTGCTAAACTTTAAAAAGGCCATTGGCTGTGATATATTTCCCTCAGAAATCTCAATGGATTTTCCTAGAACATTTCCTACAGACTTTCTATTGGAACTAAATGGAACTATCCATGTTGGATTACTTTATAAAATCTCCCTAGAATTTCCTGCTGAAGTTTTATAGACAATGCTTGCAAACAGAAAGGAGAAGAGAGAATTCCCGTCCCCCCTCTGCTTTCCTATGGCTGCTGCCAGAGATGGAGGCAGTTTTCCCTCTGTGGGGAGCCCGTGGAGTTTCTCTGACTCAGACACATCTCAGAACATCTGTAAAGAGCATTTATTGATTTGTATTTGCACATTTGGAAAAGCAAACTCCAGAATAGATATTAAATAATGAAAAGGTGGGGTTTTTTCTTTTTTTATTTCATACAAATATTGAAGGGCCATATTCTAGCCTGAGTCACATCCCAAGCAAACCTCTCAGACCTTCAGGAGACTACACTGAGGAGGTATAAACCAACAGAGAATCTGGCCCACCATATTTACCTTCTGGTTGAAAACAATACAAAATATCTAATCTTTTCTCTTTTTCCCAAGTGCAGAGGCTAAACCCCAGATCATACACTAAATGCAAAGAAAAAAATCCACTAGTTGAAAGGTTTGTAGGTGCCTCCATTACAGTCCAAAAAGTCCTTTCCACACCAAAATATTACCTTAGCAGAGTATCCTGCATGGAAAAACCCAGGATTACACAGACCAGAGAAAAATGGCCTTACAGCTGTTTGTCCTGTGACAACAAGCAGACATATAACCTGCACTGACACTGAATGGGCTGCTCCTGTCTTGGGCAGGTGAAGAATTCTTCATAGCAACACTGACTGCTGTTATTTAAGGACCAACTTATTTGGCAATAGGCTGTCTGAATACTGAGTCATGAAATGCAACCCATAGTATCTCAGCTCCTGGCCCAAAGAAATTCTGGTGGACACTTCAAATTAATATTATGCTCATCTGGGAATTCATAAATAAAGCAGAAAGGGTGCTCTCTTTCTGTGGTTCCAAAATAGAAATACAGCATCACCACTGGATGAATAAAGTGTTGGGGGGCTGCAGCACCTACTACAGTCAGGTGCAGCTAAAAGCCTGAAAGCCAGGGACAGACAACCAAACCCTCTGCTGACACAGCTTCTCCCCAAGCCCTTTTAGTCCCACTGCAAATACAGTGATGGAGAAAAAAAGAAGAGAGCAACCTGCCAGGACAGCTCACCCCCTCCTTGAGTTCATTCCCGTCTTTCCTAGCAGGGTCACCAGCACCTTCTCTACCAGGCTGCTAATATGCACCCACCACAGGCCAGGAGCCTTTTGGGGAGGTGGCAGAGCAGCACTGCTGCTGGAGCCAGGCATGGAGCCAGGCACATCTTCTAGTGATGGCAGCCTGCTCCCAGCCATGCCCCTTCGCAGGGATTCCCGAGTGAAAAGCTACGTGCCTGCAAACTGCTGGATGTAGATGCAAGAGCAGAGTTAATATGCTCTGCACGCTCTGGAAATCGAGAGCTCTCTGGGAGGGCTGGCAAGGCAGCATATATGTGGTTTGCAGGGAGAAATTGCCCTTTTCTGACTCTGTCCGGAAGCAAATGCCTCACCCTGCAATAAAGACTGGGCCCATATGATTTATGGTAAAGACCCATCTTAGTTATAAAGCTCCAGCTCAGACTTCTAACAGAGAAGACTGCAGTTATTTTTAATTTGTGCCTAGGGAAATGATTTTTAGGAAAAAAAAAGTAAAAACAAAACAAAACACATCCTCCTGTTGCAGTAACTGTGAAAAACAAACATGGCTCAGTTCTGTCCAAGGAAACTGTTGTGTGTGTTTTGCCACAAGGGATCCAGGTTGTCAATACACAGCTTGGTAAGTTTGTTAGTATTAGTGCTACCCAAATTTACGTTGATGGAAAAATCTTACTTGCCCTCATGCAAGAATCTACACTCCAGATGGCCTTATTGAATTCCCAAATATCTGGGAAAGGACCATTCCTGCAGGCTGCCTGTTTCAGCCCGGTGGAGGAGCAGTTGTCAGAGCGAGGTCAGATCACAAACTAGCACAGCTCCAAAGTCAAGAGGAGGATGCTACTGCAAACAAGCATCCAGCTTCATTTACAAAGCCAGCAAGCTGTCCCTTTCTGTTCACACTGTCTGGACAGCATATACTTAAAGAAGCAATGGACTCCAGATTAGCCTAGCAACTTCTCTTTAAAACACCAGCACAGACCAGTCAGGCCTGCGCAATGCTCGCGATGGGCTGATGGTCATATCACACAGCGGTGGGAGTGAAGGTTAGTGGGTGATGTGGGGAGGCATCATTTACAGCAGAGCCTCTAAACAGATGGTTGGCCATAGGGTGTGCAGAGTGACTTGGAGTATTCACAAAGGGTAGTGGGATCATATGACGAAGCTGTAATCGTTATTAATTATCTATTACCAGATTAGAGGTACATTAGTGACCTGCACCACTTAGCCAGAGCACTAAACCACGCAAAGGTTCTCATAACATAATAAGGTTAAACCAATAATGAAACAGTACAAGAACATGACACACCACAGCACAGCCCCATCAGTGCTAGTTGGGCTCCCAGAGGGCATTTTAGCCAAATACAGTGAGTCCCCATGGGAGCGAATGAGGTTACGATGCAGAGTTGGGGCGTGAGCACCATACAAATAACTGCTTGCAAATACACCTGGTGTTTTCCATTGGTGCTGCTCAGGGTTATGTGAATGAAACTGAAGCTGATCAAACTCTGAATGCTCCCATTAATTTCTCTGGCTGAACTGAAGCTGCAGGACTTGAAGTAGGAGGTCATTAAAACAGACAGTGAGCTAGGATAAAATGAGAGGGACTGGCCCTTGACTGAACCTTGATCACTGCAGTGGCTTTAGAAGTTTTTTGCCTCTCTCTGTGTCTGTTGGTGAGGATTTGCTGAAAAGATGGAGAAAACTGGCAGAGGCTAACCACTAACATTAAGTTACATAGCTATGGGATGCAACCTTGGCTATCAGCCTCACGGCTCAGTCTTTTTCCTCATTAGGAAATGCTACCTTTCCCTTCCTCTGCACCACACAGGAGGAAGCTTTCAAGCAGTTGCCTAAGCTTTTTGTTATTAACACTGTTGAGCTCCTGCCCAGATAGCTCCAGCACCACCCAGGAACCTGTTTTGCAGTGTCCTACAGACATAATACTCATTTCTGCCTCCAAAGAGTTGATGGTCAGTGCAGTATGTCCACCAAGAACTCCCTGTGCTCCTGGATTGCCTCCCCAGAACTGTCCTTACCTGGGAGGAGGAGGAAGGTTGACTGGAAAGCCCTGGATCTATTTGAAAACAGCACAGACCCATTAGTGAACATTTCTAATGAGGTGTCTCAGTGACTGAAAGGCCCAAATCTCTGCACACAGCCTCTCTTCCTGACACATGCAAAGAGGATGTGCAGTCATAGGTGTCCAGAGGAGAAAGCACTTTCAAAGGGACCATTCATAACCCCAGACAGTTGGTTCTAGCTGCATGTCAAAAGGCAGTTTGGTCTCAGCCAAAGACGATGCCATTGAAGGAAAAAATTTTGTTGGTTTGTTTGTTGTTTTTTTTTAAAGTCTTAACCTTGTCTCAAGCCAAAATTAAAAAAAAAGAAAATAAAATCCATAAATCTTAAATTGTATTCAGCTGGGACAGATGGCAGAGATATTAAATATTTTGGCATTTGGCCAAGTGCACATTTAATACAAAAATTGACGCCAGTGAAATAACCTTTTCTCCTTTTAAAAACCCTCTCTGCCTTGATGATTATCCACACACACAAAAAGAAATAAAGGAAATCTAGTTCAGAGATGCATTAACAGATCGCTCTGAGTAACAACCCAGCAGAGTTTATGGCACAAAACATGAACCTTATTTAGAAAGCATTTGGTTGGGGTTGATAATACACAGCATCACCAGAGACCGATACAGGCTGCTCTGCTGCCTGTGGCTCAACTGTCTTCCATCTCAGGCTGATTTAGTGTACAATTAAGACAATGTCTATGAGATCTAAAGCAAGTACCTGCTTCCAGGGGGATACTCCTAGATGTAGTTATTATCATGCCAGCACATGAAGTATCTCTTTCCAAATAAGCACCCAAGCCCTGCTGATAGTCTCCTGACAAAAGGCACAGTCCTGTGAAGTGCTGAGGATGCTCAGTTCCCCCTGAATTCACCAGAGGATGAAGGTGCTTATTGCACAGTGGAAGGTGTGCAGAGGCTCACCCAGAGCTCAGCATCTTTCAGAATCTGGTCCAAAGCACATTTCTGTTCAGAATTAGAAGCAAGGGGTTTTTTGTTGTTTTTCTTTACTTATGAGTGAATCAAATAATCACTCCATTTTCTTCCCTGAATATTTTTTGTGGTTTTGAAAGACTCTTCTGTCAGAATGATTACTCTAGAATATTTAATTTACTTATTTTTTAAATTTACACTGGATGTTCATTCACTATTTTCTGAGCACATAGGCAAGAAAATATATACATACCTTCTCTGAAGTATACCGTGTCACACATGTAGATAAAAAAGAATAATGAGAAGTGTGCTGAAAGGCTGAGATATAAATACCATCCAATGATGGGATCTTCTCACTGCTCAGCAGTGAGAATAAAGAGATGCAGAGTATGGCTTCAACCTACCCAACATCCCTGTGCACTGGAAGCAGCATTAAGAGTATAGTCAAGTGGTCCCTGGACCAAAGTGATGTGCCAGTATCAAGACCTTCCTCCCCTCCCCGTTAGAGGCTGTGATTAAGCCCTCTAAAGCTTCCCTATGGTCAGCTCAGGAATTGCCTATTTCTGGGTCTTCATTGACAAACCACTCTAGATAACAGATGCAAAATTAAAAGATATCTTGCTTATAAAAGGTAGGTGCAAATCAAAACCATTGCAAACATATTGACTCTGTTGCACAGTTAAGTACATAGGTGTTTAAAACCCATGCTTGTGCCAACCACTAACAGCAAAATAAAAAGAATAAAGCATGTGAATCTGGATATCTAAACCCTCCTGCAAAACAAAAAAGAACCCTCAAAAAAAACCAAAAACAAAAAACCAAACCCAAACCATCCTTCAAAACAACCTGCATTTAATCCTCTACTAAATTCTGCTGTTGTTTTTTTTTCCCAGATAAAATTAGCAACACACTTATTGATTTTTGCATAGCTAGACATGCATAGGTAGAGCTAAAAGAAGGGTAAATAAAACATGATGGACTCTCAGGGTTAGATAAAAGAAAGTGCTTATAAATGCAGAAGTCCATGAGTGGAACAGAAACCGTGAAGGGTTCAGGCAAGAGGCCAGGAAGCCGATTGCATACTGTAAGCTTTTATTTGTGTTGAAAATCTCCAGGAATTGACTGAGTATGAGTTTTCTTAAGCAAGACCTTTTGCTAAGATCTATATGGCTATAATCATCCCATATTTTATATATCACACGAATTTCCATAAGTATTATCCTGCCTCCTCTTTGCAAACAGGGGAACTGGTGGAGGTGCACATGGACCAGTTTAAATAAACTGGTTAAGAGGGGGGACATGATGTCATGAGTGCTATTGATCAGAGATCACTTAAGCTAACAACATGACAACAGCCAAGTGTGTTTGTCCTTAATGCCAGGAGATACTTTACCACTTCAGTAGTTTTAAAACTAGGGGACCGAATCCAGGAAAATCATTGGGGAAGTGAAACTCTTCATAAGTTCCACTATGAGCTTGGAAAGGAGGGATGTAAAAAATAGTTGAAAGATCTACAAGAGTTTTTGCTCCTTGGATTACCTACATAACCACTTTTTCATTCTTCTGATAGGGGACAGGTCGCCTCTCCCATGTTATCCTCAGTTTAACCACTTTCAAAGTTGATTTAAGAAATTAGATGAGCTTCACCAGTGCAGTTGTATCACACGGATCATTTCCAGGGTGCAATTCAATATCTGAAATACCTGGATCCAAAACATGCAGGGATTTAAGGATCTATATCACCAACATACACCAAAAGCAGCAACTACAATACACAACAAACAAAGCCTTAGAACTACAGAGCTTTTTAAGTATGAATATGCATGTGCATTTAAAAATATAAAGTATCTTCAGCAAAACTGGCATAAGGAGAGAGCTGACTGCAGCAGATAGTTCTCATGGATCAATGCTGCCTTGACCTTTGTGTGTCATGTTTTTGATGCTGTTACATTTTTTCACAGAATCAGACAAGCTCATACTTCGGTGAAGGAATTTACTATATCTCAGCGATACAGATTGTGTAGCATTTAACCTTCCCAGCCTGAGTTTAAACGGGGTTGTGCATGCACACGTGTTTCTGTGTTGCTGGGCTGTGGATAATTTCTACTCCTCCAGCTAGTCTCATAAGTACAGGGCAGATCTTCCAAGGAAGGGACCACAGTCAGTATACAAAAGGCAACATGAGCCATAATGCATAGAAATGTGGTAAATAAGCAGCTGAAAACATTAGCGTTGGATTCACGTCATGAAATAAACCCCACTGTTCTTACATTAAGCAGAAAGGGTAAGAACTGGAATACATGGTCTGCTGGCTTTATTGCTGTTGCAAGGAGCACATAGCTCTCAGGAGACAGAGCAGGTCACTTCTCTGCTTTCCCTTGTTTACTCTTTCTACATCACCAGAAGCACTTCGGGACACAGTCTGAGCCCAGACAGAACTCCGGGAAGGATACGTGGAGATGGGTCTGTTTCTGGGCCACCAGTGGCTACTGCCACACAAAAATTAGCACCATCATGAGTAAAGCAATGAAGCCAAGCTGAAATGGAAGCAGTCTGATCCTGTGTTTGTGCCCTCACTCTGCTGCAGAGCCCTGGGTGATGCTGTGCACACCACTTGTTCACATATCACAATGTCAGGGGTTAGAAGGGACCTCGAAAGATCATCTAGTCCAACCCCCCTGCCTGAGCAGGATCAGGTCACACAGGAACATGTCCAGGCATATTTGAATGTCTCCAGAGAAGGAGACTCCACAACCTCTCTGGGCAGCCTGTCCCAGGGCACCCTCACAGGGAAAAGTTTTTCCTTACATTCACATGGAACCTCCTCTGCTCCTACTTGGACCCGTTGCCCCTTGTCCTGTTACTGGCCATCACTGAGAAGAGCCTGGCTCCATCCTCCTGACACTCACCCTTTACATACTTATAAACGTTATTGAGGTCACCCCTCAGTCTCCTCCTCTCCAGGCTAGAGACCCAGCTCCCTCAGCCTGTCCTCAGAGGGAAGATATTCAGATGCCTCAGTTTCCACATCTGCAGTGAGGAGATAACTATACCAACCAGCACACCTTAAATACTTGGAGATGCAAGGATTAGCAGCTTTTTTTGTAAAATTTGTACAGTAGATTTCAGTATTATTCACCAACTAGACACAATCAGGAAGAAGGATGATTCTGATATGGCACACTGGTTTCTCCAGAGCAATAAAAAAAAAAGATCTTCCACAATAAATTTTAAAAACTAGTTTGTGTCATTGCTGAGTTACTGGAAAAGTAACTTTGCTTGTTCTGTTCTTATAAATAAAATACCATCAAATTATCACAAACAGCATGAAACGCTGCTCAGAGGCAATCCATAGTGAGGGATCTTTTTGTGTTCATGGACTTGGCTCTGTGGTCCTACTGCAATTCACCTGTGAACTGAACCATCTGCAATTAACTTGGTCCTGCTAGCAACCAATAACTATTAAATTCACCCATCAGAATCATTTCCTTATATAGAACATCATGTGTTTAATCTCAGCCCTGAACAACAGCACCAGAAGGTTTTATTTATCAAATCAAGTCACACTGTGTAAGTGTCAAAAGAAAGATTTTAAAAATAAGGTTTTAAGACTATTGGGAGAAATTGGAGCGTTCCAGGTACAAATAGAGAAACACAGTCTGTCTGTCACATGGCTGGCAGCAGAGAGAAATGTAATCTACAGTAACAGCACTGCTTTCTCTTTATTTTCACTTTGCTCGAAGGGCACTTTTCATCTGCAGTTCCCAGCCTGGTGGGTGGCAGCTGTAACGTGGGCTCAGAAGTCAGACCCAAAAATAATCCATGCCATCCCAATTCCATCCTGCAGCACCCAGGCTCACTTAAGAGGTGCCAGGTGACTCCACCTGGCCCAAAGCAATTTCTAACCATGTAAGGAGGAATAATGACTAGTTTAAAAGTGCCCCTGTAATGAGTTCTGCATGTACTGGGGCTGCCCCATATGAGACCTCCTGTGAGACACTGTGTGGCTGTACAGGAGGGACTGTCCCTCACATACACATGGCCTGCAGCATCCCCCCCAAAGCTGGCATCCGGCCTATAGCATTGCCAAGGCTCATTGGTTCTGGTCCTGGGCTTATCATAGAATGATTAGGGCTAGAAGGGACCTTAAAGATCATCAAGTCCCACACCCCTGTCCTGGCCAGGGACACCTCTCACCAGANGGGACTTGATGATCTTTAAGTCCTGTGTCTTTAAGTCTTTAAGGACTGTGGGACACCTCTCACCAGACCAGGCTGGTCAAGGCCCCGTTCAACCTGGCCTTGAACACCTCCAGGGAGTGGGCTGCCACCACTTCCCTGGGCACCCTGTGGCAGGGCCTCACCACCCTCAGAGGGAAGAATTTCTTCCTAACATCCAATCTAAATCCACCCCCTTCCAACTTAAAACCAGTCCTCCTCCTCCTATCACTACATGACCTCCTAAAAAGTCCCTCCCCAGCTTTCTTGCTGGCCACCCTTCAGTGACTGGAGGGGGCTCTAAGATCCCCCCAGAGCCTTCTCCAGGCTGAACAACCCCAACTCTCTCAGCCTGGCTTCACAGGAGAGATGCTCCAGCCCTCTGATCACCTTTATGTGTTCACTTATTCTTTCTGGTTTATTATTTCTGATCTCATAATAGGAGAGAGGTTATGTCCATCCCCAAAGGTCACCCTGGGGTGATGGGACTGATTTTCAGGTCAGACAAACCAAACTATCCTTCACCATGCTGTGCACCCCTACCAATCCTCAGTCTAAAACATGATGGGAAGGGCTCTTGCTGCCCTGCACTCTTGGTTCTGCCACCAGCTCTGCCCTTTCCTCAGCCACAGAGGCTGGGGCAGGCTCAGCTCTCTCCAAATGCCAGAACAGGTTGCATTTTGTCCTGAAAGTTGAGTGTGACTTTCAAGCTGAAGTTACTGTTTGGTTTGTAAGGACAGAAATAGGACTGTGGATATTAACTGCTAGCAAATAATTGTCTGATACAATAAAGCAGAACATCACCTGCTCCCTCTGCAAACTTTTCTTTCTTTACCTGGTGCCATTGAAAATAGTATTTTCTCCCTTCTGACAAGGCAGCAGAAAAGACTAAAGATTTGCTGTCCTAAGGTGGATACCAGGATCCATTTACACCTTCTGTGGGGAACGGGGTGCTAAAGGCTGCAGATCAATTTGAATTAGCAGCCCCTTTAATTCTGAATTTCCAATTTATTTGCCGCACAATCAGGGCAAGAACATAAGGGGAAAGAAATAAAAAAATTGAGGTCTCTGCTCAACAGTATTTGGGAGTAGATTACCTATGGTAATGTGCATAATTTTCAATTCCTTATCTGTCTTCCCCAGACAGGTGACCCAGAGTTATTAGTGCTGTTTATATCATTAAGCACTGGGCTGGGATTATAGTCCAAGTGACTGCACAACAGTATGTGAAATTCAGATCTCCTAAGCACCTGCTAATCAAGTTCACTTGGGCTGATCTTCCATCTCCAGTTCTGGCTAATCTAGGATTTGATGGGGAAAAAAAAAAAAAAGCAGGTTGTCTCCTCCAACTCCTTCACAGCTTAATCCACGTATGCAAAGACCATCAAAAGCAAGCACACGCTGCGAGGTAAGGGGAAATATCACCCTGAGACAGGCAGAGTCAGGGCAGGCAGTGAGACAGCACAAACTCATTCCACCACCACCCTGTGAAATGTTTTTTCAGTGACATGGAACTAAACTCAGGGGAGAAAAACATGCAAATGCACCTGAGTGCAGGAGAAGTGCTCTCTTCAAGCAGCGCAGCAAGACGTGTCAGCATGTGCCATTTTGTGTGGCTGGATTATCAGTTGGAGGTCAGACAAAAGAGGTAAATAGTGCTTATCAGCAGAGATTCATTAATATCTTTACACTGCTGCCACAGACGCTCCCCAGTGCTCAGGATTGGCTCCATGTCACACTAGGAGGCAAACATTTGCTGTGTGGGATGAGAGCAGTTTGCCTTTTAGTGGAATGTGCTGTGGCATCAGTCCCACCCAAAGGTGTGTCCTGACTCCACACCTGTCCTGCTCATTGCTGGGGACAGAAGGAAAGAGTCATTTCATCTGCTGCATCCCACTGATTGAGGGGCATGCCTAAATGTCTACAGAGGGTCTAAGGTCAGGGGCACAGACTGGAGGACTCCAGGCTTGTAATTTAGGTGGCAAAATGTGGTCTTTTTCTCCTTTTACAACAAAGTACATCACCTTTGGGCAATAAACAGCCGAATTGCTTATAGCCCCCTTGAGCTATATCATGGTTGGTGGAAAGCTCTGGCTTGGGGACCACAAAAAGCAGTTTGAGCAGCTCCAGGTGCCACATCCCTGGTCACTCAGCAATAGACCAGGGCAGAGTCTGCACCTCCCAAACTGCCTTACCAACAGCACTGTCTTCCCTACACATGGAAGCCAGCTCTCATTTTGTCAAGAATAAATCCCCCAATTAGCATCTATCCTTCCTCTATTTCCTACATAGTTTAACTTATAATAGAATAAACGTAACACTACTGTTACTATAGTAGTGTATTGACATATAAAATGTAACAACAGGACAACAATCTGTTTGAGAAGAAAATATTCTGTATTTAATAATCAATGAAATGTCAACAAAAAGCCTGGGGAGTTCCAGTTCTAATGGCTGAACTGGTGTTCCAGTTGCTGATGGCTGAACTCCGGCATCCTACACCCATGCCAGGTCTTTTTCTTTCTCTTTGAAAAATCTCCCTGAACCTAATGAAGCCAGTCAAGATATAGGGGGCTTCACAGAGCAATGATACCAGAATATTCACACCAAAGCTGTTGCTTGGAACTACTGATTTCAGCAGGTGTACTTAAATGGAACATTTAATCAAAGGTGTAACAAAAAGAAATGGAATGTGAGAGTCTGACACCTTGGTATGGAAAATAAGTCAACCTGAGTGCTGATAGCTGGGACAGGAGAAGCAATTTGCACAGGAACTCAGTAAGTGGATCCACTCCCTTCTCCCTCTCCCCATTACCAATGGGGAGCCAAAGCCACCTGGGCCACCTCCCACCCTGGGAAGGGAGGGACCTGGGAACAAGAGGTGGCAGAAAATAGAAGAGACTTCAGCAAGTCTGAATGAGAGCTGAGGAGTCTCAAACCTGGTTGGGAAACGGAGCTGTGGAGAGCTGGAAGCTGGGGTGATGCTTGGTCCCCTGAGGTGGGGGGACACTGCTCCAGGAGACAGCCTGGTGTGCAACAAGAGCAGGAGCTGCAGCCTAGAGGGGCTAGTTCCCTCCTGCAATCAGTGGTGACCTCTTCAGCACCAAGCAATGCCATGTTTGATCTCCTTTGTGCTAGTGTGGGAGCTCCTGTCACCTCCTGTACAAGGTGTATCCCTGGCAAGGGATAACATCAAGGAGAGATATCTGCATCCTGAACACGCTCTTGGCCTGGCTGTGGAATAATCAAGCTTTGCTCAGAGTCCTTGGGAGGCTGAGGAGGACTTGTCCTCAGCTCACAACATAGCTGAGGAGAAAAGCTCAGACTTCCATTGTTTCTGTGTATGTATCAGCTCATTACAGAGGTAACCAGTAAAGTACCTGCAATTCTCACAGATGGTTTCTTAGCAATATAAAGAGTCTTTGCCTCGATGGAGATAGCTGCAGTTATACTAAGGATGGCTGCACTCTAGGTGCTTTGGTCTTAACTAGTCAAGATGAGTCATCTATCACACTGCTACACCAACCCTTTCATAACTGGTGTGGAAAAGGAAATAGCAATAAGGAAAATCTCCTGTGCTGCTTCCTCTAGAGCAGTCACTGCCCTAACAACCCGACACCACCTCCCTGCTTTGAACTCTCATTTCCATGCACAAGGACATGAGGAGGGGTTTGTCTGTCCCTCTGCCCAGCAATGTGCACAGCACAGACCTGGACTGGGACTGCAACCACCAGTTATTCTTCAACAGCAGTTAAAAAAAATTAGGAATCCCATATTTAAAGTATTCTGAAGTGCAGCCTTGGACTTGCCCCCCTTCCCCAAATGATTGCCCACTCCAACATAAACAGAAATACCAGTGCTGGGAAACAAACCCCTCTCCTAGGGCTGGGAAGGGATGCCCAATTCACAGAGAAGAGCTTGAAGAGGCAGTTGAGCACCTGCAGAAGCGAGAGGGTCAAGGATGAGTGCTGTGAGCACTCAGCTTTGCAGCAGAGCTGAGGGGCTGGGGCACATTCCCACTGCTGCCCTCAACCTGAGCTGCTCCCTCAGTGCCTGGTGTGTTTTGGCAGAAGATCCTCACCCCTGGGTGCACAAAGCAGGAGGGCAGAGGCTCATGAAGCAGGCAGAGATGCACTAAGGGAACAGATGCTGGCTAAACACACAGACACACAATGCTTAGCTGAAGATGGACACGTATGAGAGATTCCCTCCTCCCTTCTTGGTTTCTGAAGTTAAATAAATAAAACCTTGTTCTTGCCCTAGGCATGTTTCTGCTGGATGTTCAGCTGAAACCTCAGCAATTCACTTAACACTTGTGAGTATGATAATAGCAATAATAAAAAACTCAAACAAACAACACAAGAGAAAACCACAGGGTTTTGAAAGACCTCGTAGCTGGTTGCTCCAAATATTTGAAATGCCATCACACTTTCTTGCTGGGTTTATAGGGATGGGTGAGTTGGAAAGAACTGGCTTATTTCATTCCTATTCTCTTACTTATTTGACATTGTTTTGATTAGAAAAGAGAAGCTATTGGCACTGGGTGTAATAGTTTCTATACCTCTCCTCAGTGTCAATATTAGATGCAGAATTCTTCTCGCCTACCAGCACAAATTACTCTAACTCACTGGAAAGAAAAAAAGCCATTTTTGGTAGAAATATTGCTCACTTGGAAGTTACTTTTTATGGCTATTGAAAAAGCCTTCATCTATGCTGCAATCCCCCAAAACCTACAAAGACAACCAGCTTGAAACTGCTAGAAACAGCTAGTCTATGGTTAATGTAGTGTATCTAGTTTCTCCCTGAAGAATCCCAATATTCATATTCCTTAAGTTGCAGCTGTAAGCACTATGGTCCAGAAGAAGTCACAACAATGTGACAAGGGAGCTTGCAGAGCACCTTGGGACAGGGGTTACAGGATGAATCCTGGCTAACCCCACCGAAATGTGATCCGCTGATCCCACTTGGAGCAGGAGCAAGTTAACATTAAGAGGACAACTTTAAAGTTTGTTGTTGGAGACACCACATCTACGGCACAAAAAGCACAGGACAAGATGCACATCAGATGTGATGTATTTCAGCATTATCCTGAGAGACAGCTCTCTGTGTTCACAGCACACACTCATATTTACAGCATCACACTCAGCTAACGCGCTACCCCTTGCCCTGCGTACGCCGTCTCTACCCGACGGTCTTTCATCCACTCAGGCACTCGGTTTGAGCTTCCCAGGGCTGCTGTTTTCATAGCTGTGTTGGAAACCCCAGCTCTGGCAGGATGCATGTCACTCTTCATGAGGTGTAAGTGCTGACACCTTCCCAGTGTAGTCTTTGAGCAATGCAGCAGATGAATGAAGTCTGCGTGTTCACCGAGGTGCACGCTCACTTTCCCAGCACGGTCTCTGTCCCTGCGCATCACGCTGAAAGCAACAAGCATCGCTGCCTCTTTGGGGCTGTCGGTTTCAAATCTCACTCGTGTAGGTGCTCAAACACAGGTGACAAAAGGGAGCCCCTCTCAGAGCTGACACAGCATGGCAGCACCTATCAGAGCTGCATTGGTGAGCGTGCGGATGAGAGGCAATCAAAGCCTCACAGCTCTTCAAAGCCCAGAGATTTACCAATGATGGCAATGGGGAAAAGTCCTAAAAATAATGGTGTGGAAAGGGCCACGTTACCTTGTTATACTGTACACTGGGAACTGACTAGTTTTAAAAGCAATTTGCATAATTTAGCTTCTCCACTCTTAGAATAGCAAATTAACAGTTCATTTTATGACTCTACCAATCAACACCTATAGCCCATTAAATTTAACAGCAAACTTGCCTTATGAAGGAGGTTGCAGATGAGTCTTTCAAGAAGCTCTCCTTATCACTTATTCTTCCCCCTGAATTGTGTGTTTCTTTGTTTTATAAACTAGCATTTCTATTTTCTCATTAGCAAGTGTGATGCTAAATTAATTCCAGGTGTTAATTTACACATTGGGTGCTCCACTCAAAACTCAGCTCGACTGGTGCCAGTGGAAACACCATTGTATCTTTAGTTCTCCAGAACAAATCCAGAGCAACCTCTGCTGCTGTCAGGTACCACATTGCAAATCTCAGCTAAATCCACCCTGCACTCTGCTACTGCAGAAAAAAAAAGAACCACCCCAAGTAGCTCCACTAACCCCATTCTGTCCCCAGTCAGTACCATGTAATTGGAGAGCAACTTCATATAATAAATTAAACAAAAAATTACTCAGGGAGTATGTTGAATATAACTGGAGGCGAAAATTGGCACAAGAACTAAAAAAAAATGCAAAAGCTTATTTTAAAGGTTCATTTTCAGGACCAGCTTTTGAATATGGGGTCATTACAGTAAACAAACATGCTGTTAATTGAAGGGAATACCACACCACATGGCTTCATTTGCAAAGCCATTTGGAATGAATTATCAATATTTTATAAATACGTTAAGGTGGTAATAAAAGATGCATGATGTAGTGTGTAGGTAGGAGGCCCTTCTGAAAGGAAATGAACAAATTATAGATAACCTTGACATGTTGAAGTTATGCAGTTGGAATTGTTAAAGAGAAGGATTTTTTTGTTTGTTTGTATCAAGGTAAGAAAGTGATAAAAATTCTTTAAAGGAACAATGTCACTTTGTTTAAGTGCAAATCTGGTTTGCCAGTGTGGAAATGTTTGTGTCATCCTAGAGGAACATGAACTTTTGACAGGCATGTTTTCACTATATTACCAGTTTCATCCAGCCATAGCCAATAACTTTTGTGCTTCTTGCTAGACCCATCCAAAAAAATATTTGGACAACATTCTGCTTATGCCAAAGGTGGGACAGGAGGGCAGCAATGGGGCAACACAGCACATACATATACTGACATGCAGCAGCCGAAATTTTCCTTTCCAGTGTTCTTTTGCTCTCCAAAAAGGAGAATATTATTTCTGTGGAGCAGGGTAGATTTACACTGGGTCCTTGTGAGTTACAAGGAAATCTGCACAGTTAAGGCTGTGTGACACCCACACCTGAATCCTCACCTATGCTGCGATGAGCAACATGGTTACAAAGACCACATAAAGCTACCTTAGCTATAAAGCCTCTACAGTTGTAACCTCCACCCTTAGCCTCTAGAGGCTGGAAAATGACTGCAAACTTCCAGAAATTAAATTTCAGAAGGTCATAGAGCTGGAGTTAAGAGGAGCTGTAGAGTAAGGACTGTGACTACCCAGCCACTCTTGTGCAGGAGGGAGAGAGCAAGAGGTGGGTTTTGGGAGGTGGGTCCTAGCTACACATGCTCCAAACTGCCAAATCTGGTATAGATGGGAATTTGAACTTGCACACACATTTGTTTCCCCAAATTTCAAATTTACTGCCAAAGATTTCTATGAACAGCTTCAACTTTTATCCTTTATCTTTTAAACATACATCACAGGGTGATGTATGTTTAAAAGATAGACCTTGATAGCAAGAGGTGCTGTGCTTGGAGCCACAATTAATGTGGCTATCCTGCTGCTCAAATTCATCAGGTTTTGTTGTTAATTAATTGTTGTATGTCATGTATACATGTATATACAGCATACAAAGCATGAAGATATGCTTCCTCCTTGGTCTAATTAATGTCATAGATGAATTTGGTCTGGAAGGAACCTTAAAGATCACCTATTCTCATCCCAGTGCCATGGACAGGAACACCCTCCACTAGAACAGGTCACCGTGTCACAGGGAGCTTCTGATGTTTCCTTGGGCAAGGAGAGGGTGTGATTTGGCCAAACCTATCTAAGAAGTAAATCAGGGATCCATGTAACATCGTTCTTTTTTAGAGAAGCTAAATCCTCAAGTGTAGTTCCTGCCCTCTCCTCCATAAATGTATTATCTTTAAAGGAGACTAAATCTGCTGCAGTATCATTCATAGCACCCAGAACACCATGAATAGGCAACACCATAGATTAAAACAGCTATCCATAATACCAGTACCACAGGGAAGAAAAAAAGATTGATGAAAACTGATACTATTTATTTTTTGTCATAAAATTTGACAAGTCTCTATTTTTGTTTCAAAGTTTTCTGCATTTTTCCAGAGAAAATGCCCCTCATCAAAACATTTTGAGTATTTAATTCTAAGTTGAATAAATGTTTCTTTTAAAGAAAAAAAAAATCAAACCCATTTTTTTTAGCCTGCTCCAGCACATATAAAAAAATCATCTTCTCCTTATGCAAAAACTCCTACTACATGCATAAAATGCTGTTAGCATTATAGAACAGATGATGCAAACAAGCACAATTAAGTAACTTTGTATCAAGCAGCAGGGGGCCATGGTAAATACACAGCAGACAATTTGTAACCATGCTCATGTTTAAACATTATACGGGTCTCTGAGCCCCCAGTTTTAATTTAAGCAAATACACACTAAAGTTTATGTGGATAAATACAATCAGAACGAGAGCTCTCCGTGACACAGCCCAAATGGGAGAGAGTTTACACTAAACAAGAAATTATTTATGCAGGTAAATAAAATATAGTTGGATTCCTTCTCTGTATGCAGATAATTATCCATCACTTATATTTTTAATGCTCACTCCCCACCAATTCTGAAGTAAGCAATCCTGAAGGAAAAATAATAGGAAAGGACATTGATTGTACATTGTAATTTTGGGACTAAAATGATTGGCATATCTAAAAATTAGGGTTGTGTCTGAGGTATGTTTGCCATAATTATTTTTCAGCATCCTTGAGGCAGTTATTTCCTTTTCTAAGCATAAGAAGAGACTGTTGCCACTCTGCAGCTATTACTGGCAAATGGTGACTTTTTAAACAGAGCTGCTGCTGTGTTGGGCATCCTTCCAGCAAGGTGGCTAGAATTATACATTTCCCTCTTGGGATTTTTTTGTTTTGTTTTATTTTTTTAGTCTCTAAACACATTGCTAGAAGATCCCCTCTGTGCAATTAACCAACCCGCATCTGAGCTGCAAGAATGAAACAGCAGAAGAGACCCTCCTCCATGAAGCTGGGATAATGCTGACCAGGTATTAAATTCATGCAAAACACACACCAACCAAAGAGATTAGAAATTGAGTCACTGAACCAGGAAAAGTGCTGAGGAGCAGAACAGGCAGATCAGAGCCAAAGCCAAAACAAAACCCACAACAAAACATACCAACCGGGGGGAAAAAAAAAAGGAAAAAAACACACCCCCAAAACTAAAATCCTCTAAAACTGTGCAAGATGGATTTTGACTGTTTCAGAATTTGCCTGCCTATATATAAACCCATAATGAGATCATTCACATGTCTACACAAACACAGCAGCACATAAGCATTTCCTTCCTAGAGGCACACATCAGACGAGATCCCCATCACGCCGGATATGGTATAAACATCTATTTTACATGATCCTCCCTCCCCAAATGCTTATTCAATTCCAGGGCCAAGTTTTCCCTTTCTGCAGTGCTTTAACCAAAGGATTTGGCTTACTTCACAGCGTTCAACTGCAATTTTTTTCATACAATACCAGAATCCCTCGCTTCCCGCAGGTCTGGTACAACGCCTGCTGTTCAGAGCAAGGTGCCGCAGGCAGAACGTGCATCCAAGCTCATTTTGCATGGGGAATTTCAGAATTTGAAGGAATATCCAAACAGGGACAAAATAGATGAGACTCCAGGTCTGTAGGGCTTTTCTTTTTGAAATAAAAGCTTCAGGAAACTTTCTCCTCTTTTCATACACCCCTGCAGCGCTGTCTGAATACACGTGGAGGTGCACTATAACATTTGGGGACTGGGAGAGGTAGGGGTCAGATCAGAGTTGGGGTTCTTCAGGCTTAACTCCATTCATAACTAGAGCATGGCCAAAAAGGTGAGTTTCTTATCATGCTACTGAAGAACTGTGGGCTTTTTTTAAAAAAAAATTGATTGGACAACATTCAACCCCTTTTTTTTTGTTTGTTTTTAACATACCACTTCTGCAGGGGACGTTTTCCTAGAGTCCAGATTCTACTGCAGCTAAAATCCCCAATTATAGTAAGAGGTACTTGCAATACAGGTTATTTTGATGGACATAATACCCGAAACTAAGCTTTCTACCATCTGTTCATCCCTAAAATTTGAAAGCAAAGAGAACATATTTTACCACTACGTCAGTGAAAAGTAAGATAAATGCTATTTAAATGCATGTACAGCATATGTTCTTTCTTCTGCACCACGCTCATCTGTAATGCTTTACTCATTTCTCTGGAGACACAAATCAGTGGGAAAAAGAAAAAACCACCCCAATCACCTTCCCCCATAACCAAACCCTTCACAGAACCAAGTTTTCTGAGCACAGGTACATTTGTGGGAGACAAGAGTACTATTCAAATTGTAAGGGAGACCAGACTATACAAATTTCATGGCAGGGGAATAAATATGCACAGTTCTCTCCCCAGGTATCTTCAGTAAGTGAAATAGGAAGGTGTGGGGAGACTTGGTAATCACAAGAGATTCAATCTGTGATGGGGTGGAAGGGTTTGTGTTGTTTATTCAAGTGGACAAGGGGCAGTTTGTATTCCCAGCAGATCCCTTGGCATGTTCCTCAGTTTGTAGTCACAAAGGAGAAGGGAAATAAACCTCACAAGTGCCACTGCAGTCTTTATCCACTGGGAATTTACTTTATCCACTGGGATGTCCCATAGCACTGCCAGCTCAGGACCCCAGGTACAGAGCAGGACTTTGTAGTGCTAACCAGGACTGTCCTTGTGCCAGGTAAAGCAGTACAAGTACCTAGAAAAATATTTGGGATGTTTGTTTTCCATCTACCCGGTGCATCTTTACCTCTCCTCTCAACTCATGTGGACAACATGCAAGTTCTGATGCAGGCTACTACACAGAAGGAGTGTGAACTCAGAGTCATTTGTTCTGCCCTGTTTCCAATGCTTATGGGCAGCTCTGCAGAAAGGAGCATGTTTGGGGCCTGAGTTTGGTGGGTACCAACTCACATGAGCGGCACACACTTGCATAGCAAATCTTCCTATAGCAGAGCAATGATGGTACAGTCAGAGATAGGATGTGACCCTTGAGTGACAATGTGTTGACTTCCAGGTACTATTTCCCCAGTGTTTCCCCCTCTCTTCCATGTAGGGGCCCAATGCAGCAGGAAGGCCTGGTCTCATATCTGCAAGGAGCTCTGGAGAAGACTGATATTGGAAGGAAAAGAGGAGCTCCTGTGCAATATGCTGAATAGAAACATTTTAGACTATATAACTATGGGTTTGTTGTAGCACTAGCATTCCAAATTGTTTGTCGGGTTTGAAAACAGGTTGAAAAGATGAAGGAACATGGCTATTGCCTCTGTCCAGAAGCAAGAGTTTTCATGAGCCTGCAGATTTTTAGGAAATAATGAGCTTGGATACAATCTATAAGCAATGGCTTTGCCAGGAGTTTTAAAAGCAAACCACCTCTTGACTACACACATGACTGCACAGAGAGATTTTGCACATGATTTGAAGGTGCTTCAGCAAATCTCTGGTTCATTGATGAATGTCCTCACTGCCCATGCTGCTGGTTGTGTCAGAGACATGACAGTGTCGTAAGTCTGGGTACTACTGGATCAGCCTCAAAAGTTGCCCTCTGGAAGGGACTCCAGGAGCTCTAGCTGACTGAGGCTGTTGGTCCTGTTATCCCAGTGACATTCCCAGCATTCAAGTTGGGTCTGTCATTCAGCTGTTGGCTTGAATTTACAAAGATCTGCTTAAATGCACTAGATCAGAAACCTCTTAGTTCTAAGAGTGCAGAAGGAAGAGAATACAGGGCAGATAAAGTTTTGTCTTGCAATCCCTTATTTTTTTAAAGAGTTTTTCTTAAAAGAAATCTAACATGATTGTGTATTTCCAGCTCCACTTCCCATCTGTTCACCTTATAGTGACATTTAAGGGAGCTGAGTTTACAATGCTAGAGGCAGCAGCAGCACTGGATTGAGTGGATCAGATTCCAGACTGCCTCTAAAGCTACTCAAACCTTGCCTAAAGCTCAGCTCTTATTTATTTGTTTTCCTACAACAGAGGTGCCTTGATCTCGGGAAATGTTGGCATCTGCCCTTTTCTTGTTTGCAACCCTTTGTGGTGAGAGCACTTTCTGTCTTTTTACAGTGTATGACTTGGTAGAACTTCCCAAATGCCCCTTAAATGCCTGAATGCACTTTGGATTTGGTGGAAGGACCAACAGATCAACATGGTGAACAAAATGCAAGGTTGCTCTTGTCTCCAGGACACACACAGGTATGGTCCAGCACAAAGCTCAGAATTAATGACTAAGAAAAGGCTGACCTGGGGATGTGTCTGGACTCCCACACCCTCCAAAACATTGGTGTCTGATGCAAAAAATGCAAAATGAGCACATTGACCCAACTCTAGTCTGGGTGGGAAAGGCTGAGCTGCAGTTATTACAGAGGCAGACCCATCTCAAACCCTAAAGATCTGCAAGCATTGATGCCAACTTGTCTCCTGCAATACAGAAAGATCCACCTCCAATTTAAACTAAGGCATGAATGTCAAAGGAAGACTGAAAACTCACAAGCAGTGTGAAAGATGCTGATAGAAGACATACCTGGATAAAGTGACATTCAGTACAGGAGAGGAAGTCACATGAAGACACAGGCAGAGATAGGGAGAACAACTTTACACTTAAGAAGCATAAGGGTTGAAGTACAGAAATATCTCTGTTTCCCCTTCAGCAAAAAAGGACTCATCCTGCACCCTCTCTGGAAAGGGTTTGCAACTACAGGTACAGAGCTCTCTGCAGGAACCTGAGCTCTGAATTTCCCTGTGTATTCTAATCCTACAATTGCCTCTACAAAGGTTTGGTTTTATTGACTAATGACACAATTAAGCAAAAAAAGGAAGCAGCCACCCACACTGCTTCTGTCTCTCTGTTCTTCTGTCTCCCACAGTGGCAGGGCTCTGGCAGCATTTATAGGCCTGTAATTTCCTGCAAGTTTATATAGCATGAAAGTAGAAGAAGTGATAAAATATGCAGTTTAATTGCAAAAAACCATGTACTAATCTCACTAATGTGCTAGATTAAAACTGTAAATGTGTGAGGCTTCAAGGTGGTTACACAGATTTAAAGCAAATTTTCCTTTTAAGTGTCTCTATCCAAACTCACATTTTATGGTATCCTGGACCTCACAATTGACTTTTGTTTTATTTTTATGAATGATATTCAAAGTACAATATTGTCACAAGGGATTCTCTTTCTCTGGATTCTTTTATCATGCAGGATTTCTATTAACTTCTCTCAGAAATTTGGTGTCACACTAGGCTGCGTCAGTGGCTGCAAGCTCTGTTTGTCACACTGAATTGTGTTAATAGCTCAAGCTGGAGTTTACCCTTTGTGCAAAGGACTAGCACAAGGACTCACCACGTTAAAAGTCTACCAAAATTCTGTTTTTAGAACTTGGTACCAATTTTTGCATTGCTCTTGTGAGATACTGGTGACCCACATCCCTTCCATTCCCTGTGTTGGTTTGTTTTTTAGTTTTTTTTTTATTCCCCACGTAAAGTCATTAGCACAGAACATGCTCCTATGTTTGTATGATGCCTGCCACAGTGATCTTGAGGCCCTATTTCCAGGAGTTAATTAATAAACTAAACTATAAACAAGCAGTGTCCAATGGGGCTCTACTATCAGAAGGGGCTGTAGAAGGCCCGGTTGGACAGGGCCTTGAGCAGCCTGGTCTGGTGAAGGTGTCCCTGCCCATGGCAGGGGGGGTGGGATTTGATGATCTTTAAGGTCCCTTCCAGACCTAATCATTCTGTGATTCTAAGTCCAGCCCCCAGAAGATACTCAGAGTGGTGCAATACTGGGAACTCTGAACTGGGATTTTAGCAGACTGATTGTACCAGTTTTTTCTATAACAATGGTTAGTGTTACTCTGTGATAAAAAGGCCTCTCTTTGAACAGTAAGTGTACAAGAGGTCTGCTGTTTAGTCTCTTTAGGAAGGAGCTGATTCATCCTTCCCTGTTCACAGCAACCTCTTAGCATCTCCAACAAAATTATTTCACAAATATCTGGCTTTAAGTCCCTAAAAATCCCCCGAATCTATAGAGCCCCCAGACTCATGAGCAGCTCAGAGCCCACAGGCCCCTCCATTTGCACATCCACAGCTAGGACATGGAGAATTGACTTTGCGACCTGGAAATCCTCTACAGATCACTCACATTCACTATATACCAGTTATATTTTAATGCTAGGAAAGAGAAAAAACGTCTAAACATCATTTTGCAAATGTTAAGCTATTAAACTAGCAAATGATTTGAGACAAGAGTAAGTATACAGGGTCAGCTTCTCTTTCAAACACTCCTAGGGTACATAATGTGTAGCATGCTTCATGCAAATACCATGGCCTTGAGGTTTTTCCTTGTGGCTTTGTTCATTCTCTCATTTCTGCAAGGAGGCAGGAGGAATAAATAGATGTTTTTATCACCACTTTTTTGCTTTCAGAAAGTTCACATATTGCATTTTTGACATTATGTAAATTAAAATCACCATGGCATTACCTGAAATAAACTATTATATCACTCCTTTCACGCTGCTCTAGTTAAGATACTGTCAGCACTTCCATTACTATCCCTTATTTCAAGGAGTTTCAGACTTAGTTGGTAGAAAGGTGGGGAAATATTTTTTAAACAGAAACTTCCCAGCCTGGGAAATAATTTTGCTTTTGGATCTGAGCAAAAAAAAAAAAAATCTACTGGTCCATTTTATTTTTCAAATGCAATGAGAAGATTTACCCTCCAAAAGTTTGAGCATTAAGCAGAAGCCTGATGAAAGATGTTTCTTGAATGTTGAAAACTGAGCTGGGAAGTTTAACTAGAGCAGTTTGTGGTGGAAGTTTGAGTCTCAGGGCAGGGCACACTGCAGTGGAAAATAGAAGATCCATTTATAACAATTTATTTCCCACCTGAAGCCTGATTGAGGCTCTGATGTGTGGGGGACATTGTCTCATGTGTTGGGAGCTCACTGTGTGGAGCAGTGTTTACTTGTGTCTGCATTTACAAACCCCACAGGACTGGTCAGGGTCATCACACTATCCTGTGTTTGATCTAAGCAGAGATTTTGCCTAGGACTTCTAGTTATCAGGACCCTGGTGTTTCTGTTACTTGCCCTACAAACACTACATACACAAAGAATTATGCAATTATAGAATCATAAAATGTGTTAGGTGAGAAGGGACCTTTAAAGGTCATCTAGTCCAACCCCCCTGCAGTAAGCAGGGACATCTTTACTACATCAGGTTGCTCAGAGCCCCAGTAGAAGTCTCCAATAATATAATAAAGGGTACGTCAGACTACAAATTCAGTTTTGCTCAGTGTGTACTCAATGCATTCAATGCAAAGACAATGCACAGTCTCAGGGTGCTGTTAAATATGGCAGCATCTGTTCAGGAACAGCATTTGGGTCACTGGGGTAAGACAATATCTCTGGATACCTGTGCAGGGCTCATCCTTGTTCCCAGGGATAACCATTGAAAGTCCCTGCAAGGAGCCCCAGTGATCATGTATCCCACCCCCAAAGGCCACCTGTAAAACCCATCACATAGGAGGTAAGAGAAATATGTACTGTATAAACATGAAACTTGATTTTGTAGCTATAGGTTGATTTCCCACTTCTCTGGGCAATTTACTTCCCAGTTCTGGTTTACACTGTCAGCCTGACCAAACCAGTGCAAGAGTCAACCCAGCTCTGGTGCTGAGGTACAAATATCAACTACCTTGAGGATGAAGGAAAGTCCTGGCATACCATAGTGTCACCAGCACCAATGGAACAAGTGTTTGTGCACTCTGCTCCTCCTTGCAGGCTGCAGGAGTGCCACATGCATCTTTTGGAAGATACCTGCATTCAGAAACAGTTCTGCAGAAAGGAGAATAAATTTGGTCTCCATGTCAGGTAGAACAAGGAGTAATGGACTTAAATTACAGCCAGGGAGATTCAGACTAGGCATTAAGATAAACTTTGTAACAGCAAGGATAGTTAAACACCAGAAAAGATTGCCCAGGGAGGATGCAAAATCCCCACTCTGGGAGGTTTTGAGTACAGATTAGACAAATGCCTGACAGGAGTGACAATTTTGATGTTCCTTTGGGGCAGGGGATTATATCTTGATTTCCCTTCCACCTCTGTCTCCTATCACACTCCAGAAACCCTTTAGAAATAAGAAAGAATATTTTGACACCTTACATCCTACCCTGCATTCCTCTGTGCAATCAGTCAGTCTGGGACACACACTCCCATCTCCTTGGGATCCATGTGTAAACGCCATTAACTCTCCATCTCCCAGACTGTCACACAAACCCTCCTTCGGCAAACAGCACACGGGGCAAGCTTATAAGGGTTATTCTGTGGCATCTGCCAGACAACAGGCTTCACAAAGGGCGAGCACCAGGAGTTCAGGACAACTTTTTTTTTAAATTAATAAGCCTTTAGCAGGTGAAGCTGAGCCCCTTTCTGCTGGCTGCATCCAAGGTTTCTGCCGATTTGTTGCTAGTGTGTCTGCCTTCCCCGGCAGCGAAGGGATGAGAGTCCAATTTGTGAGCCACAGGAAATTTCACAGGCAAAATGCAAACAGCCAATTTCAGGCTTTGTTTAGAAATATTTTCTGTGTTTCCTGCTGCTGCAAGTAAACCAAGAAGGGGGAAAAAACCCAAACAGGATTTCACTCAGCCTCTTCAGTGCCACTCATTTTTCCACCCCCAGTAAAGCAAAATTCAAGCTGTAGAACTAGAGGGAGCCAGGAAATACAGAGGAAGAGTAGATAGTCTTCATCTGCTGCTGCTTTGCTCAGCAGCTCTCCTCTCTTGCTCTTAGGTATCCATGCCCTCTTCCCTTGCCTGCACTTTCACCTCTGGCATTATCACAGCACTGCCTCCCCTAGTCATCCAGCTCCTCCCAGTTGTAAACTCTGCCAGATCTCACTCCTTCATTCATACTCCTGGGTCCCTTCCTGGGCTTCCTGCTGCCTCTTTAGTCTAACTAGAGAAAAAAATCAGGCAATATACCCCTTTTCCCAGCCTAGGCTGGGATGCTAATTGAGTAGCATCCAAGACAGTCTTGGCTTGCAGTAAAATTTCCTGAGGTATACTCATGGGATCACATACTGCCTGAAGACACACAGAGATGGCCCCAAAATCAACTATCACGGAGCATCACAGATTTTAATTCACTTTGGTTGGGGCAAGTTTTTGCTTGTACATCTCTCCATGCCTTTGGTACCACAACTCACCTGTCAAACCCAAAGCAAAAAGCATTTTCTTCTCCCACTATCAAGCACCCATCTTCACAGGCACAGATGTTACAAGAAGGGAACCCAGCATTCAGCTACAATAATCCCTACACCTTTGAGCTGCTTATACGTGGATTTCATGCTCAGAGGGGACTCCATTCTCCACAGTCATCTTTCCTACTTTTCAATCCTCCTTAGTCATAATGCTGGCAAGTACTGGGACAGACCAAAGGGCCTCAGACTTTTAAAAAAATATATGTATCTAGGCACATATATATATTTTTCAATTTTGGATGTTTCCCTTAATCATATCTTGAATTAATGCAGGGCTTGTTCATTCGGAGCTCTCATTACCCTCTTAATTAACTGTGCACAGATGGAAAAAGTCGGAATTGCTTCACTTGAGTTGTTCTGCTAGTTTTAAAATGAGATGGCAGATGGAGGACAAGGCAGAAAGGGCTCAGCTCAGAGGTAGGAGACAAGTTTTCAAGCTGTCACAGAAACGTCAACAAACGCTCCATCTGTTTATGAGGTGTACCAGGCAGAGGCAGTTTTAAGTGCCATCCACAGACGTGAGTTCAAAGAACTCCAAACAATTAGCAGCAGAATGAAAGTTGCAGTTTCGGTCTGAGATTTACCGGGACATTGTCAGTTCATATTGCTGATGTTGGATGCGAGAGCAGCCAGCACAGCCACTTGCGGCAATATCCTCAGCATGGCAGCAGCCAGGAGGAGCTCAGGTCCCTCAGGGTATCCATTGGTTTGCCAAGACTAAAGCTCTGCCTACAAACCTCAGAGGAAGAGGTGTTCCAAAAGGCCCTAGAGCAAGTGAATCTCCCAAGAGGGATAAATAACCCTCAAGGAAGCAGCCCTTAACTTGTTGTTCCCTATGAGCATGAGGCCACAGAAAGGAGAAGTCCTCAGGTGAGGAACCTCAATACAGACACAGTCTTTGTGGAAAGTATTCTCTGGTTTCAACTTCCCAGAAGTTTTCTATAACTGGATGAAGGACCCTTGGAAGAAATCAGTGCTAGTCTTTGGGAAGTACAAGCGGCCACATTAACTGAAGCCACATCCACACACACTAACACATGTGAGAAACGATAATAGAATCCTCTTTTCCAAACTAAACACCCCCAGCTCCCTCAGCCTCCTCGTAGGGCCTGTTCTCCAGACCCTTCAGCATCCTCGTTGCCCTTCTCTGGACACGCTCCAGAACCTCAACATCCTTCTTGAAGTGAGGGGCCCAAAANTCAGAGGAAGAGGTGTTCCAAAAGGCCCTAGAGCAAGTGAATCTCCCAAGAGGGATAAATAACCCTCAAGGAAGCAGCCCTTAACTTGTTGTTCCCTATGAGCATGAGGCCACAGAAAGGAGAAGTCCTCAGGTGAGGAACCTCAATACAGACACAGTCTTTGTGGAAAGTATTCTCTGGTTTCAACTTCCCAGAAGTTTTCTATAACTGGATGAAGGACCCTTGGAAGAAATCAGTGCTAGTCTTTGGGAAGTACAAGCGGCCACATTAACTGAAGCCACATCCACACACACTAACACATGTGAGAAACGATAATAGAATCCTCTTTTCCAAACTAAACACCCCCAGCTCCCTCAGCCTCCTCGTAGGGCCTGTTCTCCAGACCCTTCCCCAGCTCCCTCAGCCTCCTCGTAGGGCCTGTTCTCCAGACCCTTCCCCAGCTCCCTCAGCCTCCTCGTAGGGCCTGTTCTCCAGACCCTTCCCCAGCTCCCTCAGCCTCCTCGTAGGGCCTGTTCTCCAGACCCTTCCCCAGCTCCCTCAGCCTCCTCGTAGGGCCTGTTCTCCAGACCCTTCCCCAGCTCCCTCAGCCTCCTCGTAGGGCCTGTTCTCCAGACCCTTCCCCAGCTCCCTCAGCCTCCTCGTAGGGCCTGTTCNTATTCCCTCCCCTTTCCCAGAACGAATCCAATGGGACATTAAATTGTTATCCTGTTGGAAAGAACACAAACATACTAATCCTAACATGGGAGGGCACAGCACTGTTAGCATCCTCGAGATAGCACAGTGTAGGGTAAGATAGCCCTGTCAGGGCTGCATATAATACAGTGGCATTGGATATTTAAATAACCTAGGAAGCCTACGAGGAACACATCTGTTTCCTAACACAGAAGCCAACTTATGTGAGCAGTGTACATCTGTATCTAGGCTTTGTTGGTTTATATATGGTTAGCAGGCATAGTTATTTGAAACTGAATTGTACCCATGTGGTTTCCACAGTCAGAGATGCTAGAAGAAATACACACAAAAAAGCAGTTCTGCACAGCTTCTTGTAATATACTTGCCAATTCTTTTTCCAGTAACTCGAGTTCTTTTTAGGCAACAGAATAAGTTACAATGATCAGAAGATCCAGAAGCCCATCTATATAGCCTCATTTCAGAACTGAAATGATGGACTTGAATTTTACTCAGCTTTACAGGTATCTGGATCTGCCTCGGAACCAATAGTTTCATAGCTTTGTTTTTGTAGTGAACAGTTTCTAGACACAAAAGTGATTTTCTGACAAATGCTTATAAATTACATCCCCAGCTAAAGCCACAATGAAAGGTTTTTATTTCCTTGTGATGCAGTGTATATGTTTTTTAATTATATGAAATCCCAACTGCTTTTTCCTACCTCATCTCTAGCCCTCATCACAGACTACACCAAGCAGTTAATTATGTTTAGGCCCAGCTTTATTTATATATTTAAACCCAACTGAAAGGGAATACACATGAATTATGAAGTACTGCCCATCCTCAATGCATCCCCAGTATCATCTTCCAGTTGGAGGAAGCAGAAGACCCAGCTGCCCAGTCCTGTTCACAGGTCTGAAGCTTTAGGCCATTATACATCACCTGTGAGTCTGCACTCACATCAGCACTTAGGTTCAGACCAAAAGTGTACTTTCAAATATCAAATCTCTTACTACACTTAAGTTCACAAGGCAAAACAGGTTCTGTCACCTGAACCAAATTACTTTTGGGTGAGGCATGCTCCTAATGAACCCTGAATGATAATCAGCAGTTAAGCTTTGGGACCAGACCACAGGTAGCCTAAAGTAATTCTTTAATGGTTATAACATGGACACCAGTCCTGAGCATCAGCTGTTTCCTTGCTTGTGAGACAGAGGATACTGTTTGTAAGTATGCTTGGAAATACAAGGGACTATTTGAAGTGCAAAATGATGTAGATATTAGGATGAAACTCTAGTTTGCTATGGAAAAGCTGAGCAGCTGAGGAGGCATCTTGTGTAGTATGTCTTGGAGTACAAGCATTGTAGCTAATTTTACTTAAAGATGGAGAAGGTAAAGTTAAATCTATGCTCAAACAAAACCATTAAAGGGTTTCCAGCAGGGTGGGCTGATCTAAGTGCTAAGGGGAAAACCATCATATCAGTTTTGCCTTCAGTGCTATTCATACACTGTGTGTTCAGGCCCCTAACCCCCCACCCCCCCCATCCCC
>VXBZ01009128.1:177860-208719 GCA_013399135.1 Heliornis fulica
CCCCCAAGTCCATCAAACACCACCCAGGCTGCAGAGTTAATGGCTACTAGGAACATGAGCACACTGACCTGTAAAGTTTTGTCAAGAGCAGATCACCACGGGTGACACTAGGACACTACAGCTGCCTGCAGTTCATCGGAGAGGAACCCAGAATGTCTGAGGCCCTACCAGAAAAAGGACAAGAAAATGATTTTCTTCAGGCTGCTGCCCAGGGAGCTTAAAAAGCACAAACCTCACAAAGCTTTTTCTGTAGGAAAAAAAGAAAAAAGGAGGAAAAAATAAAGGAGAAACTAGGATAACAGCAGAAGCTAATCTCTGTGCATGTTCTCAGTCTGACAGGAGAGTACCCTTCCCAGGGGCTTCTTATCAGAGCCTCAGCTCCCTCAAGGTCACAGATCAGGGTAATTACACACTGATAAGCACAGTCCTTGCTCATTTGCAGTTAGATACTGTAGATCCTCATTTTCTGCTCTGACTATTGGGACAGCAGCACTACCCCACAGCACCTGCAATAATGTACTTCTCCAAACTGGGTGCAGGTCAAAAGTATGACATGTAACATGTACACCTGAAAAAGCACTCTAGGGATCTCAGGATCTGAGCAGGGGCAGGAGATGACAGTGTTTAGGGGCTGTCACAGGTTTGATGTGGACTCATAGAATCCCATGGTCCTGACTATGCAAGAAGCCAGTTATCTGCTGTAACAGTCCTTGCTGGTATTGCCATGAAAATCCTGAGGCACCCACCATGATAGCATCAGCAATGGCTGGAAAGGTGAAGGTTATGTTCACATCTTGGGAAACCTGTAGTGAGCTGAGATAAGTCAGCTTGGGATACAAGAGATATGAGCAGTCCAGGATGAAGCAAGCCACACAGGAAGCTGCTAAGTATTCCACAGAAGTGGATCACATGATAGCACGTGCTGCATCTCTGTTATATCCTCCATAAATTCAGGACAGCCCATCAGGAATCCTATACCAGAAAGCTCTCTGCCTCTTGGAGCACTTGCACAGAGGCAAAGGACAGGAGCTCTTCCTTAGCAATTACTAGTTTTCAAATTCAGCAAACATTCCCCTTAAGGATGCTCTTTGCAGGCCACCCCCCTCAGAAGCTGATCCAGATATACCTGCTCCCCAACAACCTCCCCCTCCATAATCCTCTGCAGCCTGGATGGGCTGGAGGTGGCTGAGGAAGTCTCCCTGAGGCATTGCTGGGGTATGAATATATACAATGAGTGAGCAAAGAACAGCTTCAGGTTTAGAATATTTCCCCCCCACACACCCCTTCACTCTTCTTTCTCTTTTCTAAAACAGATACTTAAATCATCCCAATGAATAATAAGGATGCTCGCCAACCCAATTTAAGGCAATTTCCATTTCAGTCCCAATATCATCCTCAAACATACTTTTCCCTTTATCTGTGGAATGGCCTGTTCTGCACAGCACCTTAAATAGAAAGTGCTATGTTAGCTAAATGCTGCCTTTCAACTATTACAATAAATATCTGACAGTGAAGAAAATAAGAAAAGAGGCAGGCGGGGACTGATCTGCCTCGTCATATGCTAGCAACTTGGCACTGAAAGCTTTGTCAGTCCATTAGCTGCTGTTAATTTCCTTGTTCTTCATGGCAAAGGTGGCCATAATTGGTGGAGCTGCTGGAAATATCACATAAATGGGGTGATTCACACTCAGAACTGTCACTGTAATAAAATCCCATTTAGAAAATGTCCCCTTCACCCAAGGAAAAAAAAAAAAGCAAGTTTCAGAGCCTGCCCTCCTTCTATTTTTTCTTGTAGGAATGCACAACCCATCAGCATCAGACAGGAACACAGACCTGTCCATCTCTGAAGACTGGTCATAATTTGAAAGGGACATCAAGTCTGATGGTCCATAATCAGCTCAGACACAACAGCTTTTACTTTATTTTTTTAGTGGGACTTTTCAGACTGGACAGAAGCCAAGGAAACAGAGATAAATATAAAATGAGCATAAAATTCTTGCCATTAGCTGTATCATTAGTGTGTGTGTGTGCTTGAGGAATGGATAGATGTGAAAAGAAATAACTAGAACTGACTTGGGGAGAGATATCAGAGGAGTCAGGTCATTTTACTCAGCAGTACTCTCTCTTATCAGACCTCAGAGCCAGACTATAAACCCATCTTTTCACCTGTAAGATGGAAAGTGTTGAGGGCACACCTGAATTGAAGGGTGGCACAGCCTTTTTAAACATATGGAAGTCATACAAAGCTCTAACAAGTCTGAGGAGGAGTAATTTTTATTTTCAGTACAGTCCAAAATTCATACAGAAAAAGTGCTAATTATTTACTTTCAGAGAATCCTTAACTTTGATATCATCACAGATGCCAGCTAGCTCTGTTGAAGCCACCAGAGTTAGCAAAGCAGTTGGATTTCCTTCAGAAAGTTTAAAGTGAGAGTTCTGCCATATTTGAATCCCATTTAAAAAAAAAAAAAGAGAAACAAGCAGGATCTCCCCAAGCTCACAGACAACATCAGATTCATTTTCCAAAGCCTAGAAACTGCCTGCTGTGCTTAAGGATCACCTCCAGATTGAGACCCGAGCTTTGGCCCCAACAGAAAAGCCTCTATTAGCTTTGCTGTTAAGAAAGTCCATAGTAAATTAAGATTTCTAATGTTTAGTTCAAGTCCTAAGTTCAATCTTAGTTGGGTAGGTAACAACTGGGGCATAAGCTGAAACATGGGATTAGAAATTAGAGAGCGACTGATTAAGAATAAATATATAGACAACACTAATTGCTTAATATGTGCTGCATTTACAATGTAGTGGGCCTATACTGTGCTTAGGCCCAGAGCTGAATAAACATATCTACTTTACAACCTCATGGGTTGTGGAGTCTGTTTTCCTCACCTCAAAGGTAAGGAAAGACTTTCTACTTGTAGAAACCCTCGATTCCTCTCCTGCCAGATTCTGAAAAAACAACCCCACCAAACCTGAAGTAGGATCTTCTAACCCCTCCTAGTCTATCCTGAATATCATCTCTGCTAGGTAGAAAAATATATTAAATACCTTATTTAATGTACACTCGCCTAACTCCCAAGGTCTAGTAGTCATTTAACAGTCTATCAGAAGTGACAAGAATCATAGGTGCCTCCAAATATTTTCACTGGATTATTTAAAAGTCCTCATCCTGCCAGAATTCATCCTTAACCAGCACCAAACATGTGGGTGCAGGTCCATGTAGTCACCTCACACTTACCCCACTGTACTCAGAAACACAGTACAGACACCAGCAAACCAGGGTACGCTGCCATGAGATACCCAAGGACAACTCCAGTCCTTACCAGCATGAGGTGGAGGATTTGTGGTGCAGGGTTTGGCGATTCCTCTCCTGACCGGGTTGGGTCCCTAAGGTTTGTCACCGAAAGGGCTGGGTTTGGAGTGTTTTGCAGCTGCGCTTCCTAAAATATTTGCTCAGTGTCCACTGGAGCAGTTTGCAGAGCCATCAGCAATCACTCTAATCTTCCCGAGCAGGCTGAGTGAGCAGTGAAATGAAAGACTTCGGTAAGTGTCTTCAAATAACTGGTGAGATTAATCTTGTGGAGTGTAAACACTTCTTGACTCAGCAGTGGGGTGGGGTATGTGAGGCTGGTCTCTTTTTTGACAGACCCACGACTGCCAGTTTTCCCAGTTAGCACAGTAAAGACAGACACTATGTGGATGATATGGTAAGGCAACACGATGTTGGGGAGAAACCCAACCTGCAGAGCTGTGATGCTGAGGAGCAGCCTGTTTGTAAGCTCTCTATGTAAACAGATGTCTCTTCAGTAATGAGGAGCTTTCCTGGAAAGCAGAGCATGCAGGGAAAGGTCTCTGATCTCCCAAAGGCTTCTACCTTGCTCTTAGCAAACAAGTTCTTACAGTACTTAAAGGGAGCATATAGGCAGGAGGAGAATCAGCTTTTCACAAAGGTAGATTGTGGTAGGACAAGGGGGATGGATTGAGCCTGGAGGAGGGAAGGGTTAGGTTGGATATCAGGGGGAAGTTCTTCATGAAGAGAGCAGTGAGGTGCTGGAAGGGGCTGCCCAGAGAGGTAGGGGATGCCCCAACCCTGGAGGTATTCAAGGCCAAGTTGGATGGGGCCCTGGGAAACCTTGTCTAGCTCCAGGCCTGGAGGTTGGTAGCCCTGCCGGTGGCAAGGTGGGGTAGAACTCTATGATGGGTCCCTTCCAGCTCAGACCAGTCTGTGATTCCCGGAGGGAAGGGAGTGGGTGGAATATATATATATAGGCAATCCAATTTCCTGGCTATAGCAGAACACAATTGTGAAATGTCCCACCCTTTGCCCATGAGTCCAACTAATACAACCCAGTGACCTTGGGAAGCATGCACTAACTCTTTAACCCTTTAACAAGATCAACCCTGTTACAGACTTGCCATCTCCCAAGAGCCCAGATCTCATCGCCAAGCTAGGAACGTGACTAATTATCATCAGTGCCATATCCCAAGAAATGATTAACTCCAAGACTCAAGACAAACACATCAGTTCTGCAAAGCACTTCAGCACATAAACAGATCTCAGTGACTTCAACAGGCCTGAAGTGTGCAACAGGAGTTAAGGATGTGCAGAAGTGCTGTGTCACACAGTAGTATTGTGGTCAGTGGAATATCACAGGACCTGAACGGCCCTATAAACCTGATGCTTGGGGGCTCTCCCTTCTCCCCTTTCAGCTTAGTAGGATGCAGTAAATTAAGACAGTCTGAGTGACACCGAGGAATGCAAAGCACTCCAGTGAATCACTGCAACAGCTTATGCCTCTCAGCATTGCTTACACCAGACAAATAAGTACCTCAGCATCTCTCAAGCAATATCCTGAATTGGAGCCTTAAGCACAACTCTACCAGTTGGTGCCAACTATTGTGATAGCTGGAATGAGCCAAGAAAAGCAGGAATCTGGCTTGAAACCAAACACAGGTTCTGAAGATTAAGATATTTTAGCTAATGAGGAGGCATAGCAGAGAGAACAAGAGAAAGATACAGAGGCATTAGAAGAGAAAAAAAAGGCAGTAGCATGGCAGTCCCCAGGAACTCACAACGGGACAAGCTATGGTAGAGTTATTATGTTCTATTGTAAAAGGCCACAGCAGGACCAGGCAGCAAAGGAAAAGCTGTCCTTTGTAACATCGTTGACCTCCCTTCCATGAAATATCCTCTTTTCTGCCAAGGTGCCTGTGGCTGTAAGGCTGTAGCCCATTTGTCTGTCCTTTGCAAGTCATTATGTCTTTATGATGACCTGAGTTATGTAAGAAGTTTCACACTAAGAATAATCCACTTTCTCTCCAGGAGGGGATAAAACAAAGAAATACATTTGGGTCCCACATCTTTTTGTGTCAGTAGTATTGCAACTTTATTTACATTGTTGTACGGTACTTAGCACCTCATTATGCCCTCCTCCTTCGCAAGGAGGAATCAGGAGCCATCTCACTGCAGCCTCCCTGAAAGTCTTTTGACTCCTCTCAAAAGCGCTCACAAAACTGATTCCCCAAGCACTCAGTGGCTGAACCTTCTCCATCCAATGGTGCCTTCTCCTTAAGGCAACCTCCAAACACAAAACGTAACCTCCGCATCGCATTCACACAGACAGCCCACCCCCCATTTTACAAGTGAATCGCTCTTCAGGGCTTCTGGAGTGCCAGATCAAGAGATGAGTGATGGATGATGCATTACAGAACAGGTAACAGCATAAAACCTTCCCACCCCCAGCACAGTATGCAATAACCCGCAGCAGCTCTTTAAGTAGTTTGAGTTTTCCACTGACTCTCGCTGCCTTTTCGAGTGTTTCTGCAGCAGAAAACAAGCATGGCAAGTAGAAGTAATTGAAGTTGGAAGGACCTCTGCGGGTCGCTCAGTTCAACCCCTGACTCAAAGCAAGGACAACTTCAAAGTGACATTAGATAAGCCGATAATAGTGATTATTTAGGACCCCTGCTGTCTGTCTGCATAAAGACAGCTCAGGCTGGCTTGTTTTATTCCTCCTTTAGCCTTGCTCAAGTCAGACCACCTCTTTATCGCAGAGGACTGCATCGCCTCTCTAAGCAAAGGCACTCAGCTCCACAAGAGCACCAGTAACTGCATTTCCCACCAGTCTCTGAGTTTAGGTAATTCTCATAGCAGGGAGGAAAAATAAAAAAAGGCAGCCAAGAGGGAAGACCCTCTCGACCTGAGCCAGCGGGCAGAACCAGACTAGAGGAACCAGACTCCCTGCTTGCAACCAGCTGCGTACACGTCCTTCTCCCAGCAACAACCAGCTCCACAAAAGCACCAATATCCCATCAAAGACAAACTTTCCACTTACCATCAAGCCTTCCAGACTAACAAAGACCATGACTATGCTTTACCTGGCTACAGCTTTTGGTCTCCTCCAGCTCAGAGCAGACCGGAACCAGACACTGCCAGGAGAGAAGGTCCACAGCCAACTGCAAAGCTCCTCTTTAGAGCTAGCAGGGCTTGGTGCCTCCCCCTTTATAGGAAAGAGGCTAATCTAATTAGCACCTGAAAACAGCAGAAATGAGGTCACTTGCTTCCTGTGTAAAGCTTAATTTTGTATAATTTATTTTTACATTTTCTAATTGAATGAATATTAATTAACTGGAGTTTAATGCAGAAGATGAAGACATTAAACTCTCATTAACAAACACTGAATCCTATTCATCCCCAAACACTTCACATCTGCAGCATTAAGTTATCAAAGAAAAAATCTGCTATGATTTATGTCATTTTCCGGTGGAAAAAGGGGAGGCAATGAATCTGCTTTATCAGCTAATTATCTGCAGGGTGACACATGGCTCTGCAAGCACCCAGAGATGGGACAGAGTTTCTGGTGAGGTACCTGCACACAAAAGCCATGTTGTTCCCCTGATGCAGCAGCAGAGCTCTGAGTGACCAGGAGTACAGGCTAGGGAGCAAACCTGGGCAGCGTATGGCATTGTGTGAAGCTCAGGGAAATGGGCATCAGGGAGATGAATACAGCAGTGCTTCAGAACTGGTGTGAGCATGGAGCATCTCTGGTCTCCACCATGTGCAGTGGTTCATGTCAGAGGACTGCAAACCCTTCAGTGGATCAGCTGTTTCTTAGGCACAAGGCTATTTCTCCTCCAGCATGAGATGGAAGATGAAGGACACCGATTCTCCTCCCAATTGCAGAAGGTGTCCTCACCTGTTAAATCAGCTGCTGCTCATGGTGAGTTTGGGACCAGTCCAGGCAGAATACTGGACAGGGAAAGCTCTTAATGAATTGAGGAACGAGCCCACGCTGTTACCAGAGACTCCTGCAGCTCCTTCAGCAATCACCCTAGTTTCCCATGAAGGGAGATGTGTCAGATTCTTCTCTGGTTCAATTTACTTTAAATATAAACACTGGGAGATGTCACTCTGCTTCAGAAAATGGAGCAGAGCTGAAATGTACTAAAAGTGTCCCAAAAAGTTATCCAGTGATTTTAAAGTGTTTCTCTCACCGTGTCATTTATAATTTAATTAGTGGCAGGTTGTCAAGCAATAACTATAATCTATAGATTTATGCACTGGAGAAAAATAGCTATCTCATTCTTAAAGCAGCAGAGCAGCTCCTCCTGAGCTTGCTGCTGGTGGAGTTGCCATCTGCTGATGGCACCCTGGAATATAACCTGTGCCTTTAAGACAATTTATATAAATCACACAGAACGCCTTCAACACCTTATTTATTTATCATTATTCTCTGATATGTTTCAGTGAGTTTTACATTTCAATAGCTTTTTCATTTTTCCAATAGAAATCTTTCCTGAATGTGAAACCTGAGTTTATATCCAAAAGTAAATGTTACACTAGAAGTAGCAACAATAATCAAGGATAAATTGTGAAAATAATCTAGAGAATTGTGAGACCCCAAACCAGAGGTGATAGTGAAGACACTGAAAATCTTGGAAAACAGAGACCAGCCACAATACTCTGCAAATATACATCAGTTGAAGCAGAAAACTGAGCTGCTGATAAAAAATATGAAATTACCACCCAAACAATAACCTACTGTGATACCAGGAGCCTGAAAATGCAGAATTCCTCTACTGAACTCCTTTGGAGAGATCAAAAGAGAGCAGCAATTTAACCACACTCCAGTTTTACTAGTGTGTGCTGCGCAACCTGAAGAACATGGCAAGATGATGGACAGCAGCTTGGACTTTCTTGTGGACATTCTAATATATTGAGAGAGATTTTAGTTATTTTTTTTATCAAAAAAGGTGGATTTTCTGAACCCAAATAATTTAACATTAAATCATAAAAAGAATTCAGATTAACATTATAGTCCCAGAAAGTGATTCCTTGTTGATCAAAATAAAATATTCCAACCAACTGAAAACATTTTGTCTGTGACATTTCATTGAAAGGGGACTAAAAAAACTACACCAGAGAACCTTATCTGCCTCTGGATATATTTATTATCCTCTAAAGGGAGTTCCCCATGAAACACAATGTCTGTCTGTCCTTAACTTGACACAAAGCAGTGGTTCTCCCTCACTTCTTACAGTGATGCAGTCTGCTTGTTTTTAATGAAATATGAATAGCCTAAAGAAAGCATGTTAGCACTGGCACTGTAATCCCTGCTCCTAAAAATCACATCAAAGTGACTGCACACTTGCACTTGCCATCTCCTGGCTAGAAGCAAACACAGGCTGTTGCACCCGAGTTTCAGGATTTTACAGGACACCTCAAGGATGTTGTTACTGAACTGAATGGCAGTGAGGAAAATAAAATAAGGATGTTCTCTGCTGTAGTTTCACAAAGGTAATTGTATGATTCAAGGACTTGTTGAAGATGAGCTGCTAATAAAAGAGACCCAATAGAAAAAGGCAGGTAAAATCCTGTAGTTAAATGGAAAATTTGCCACCTACCAGCTTGTTCTGGACTTCTGGTGATAAATGTGCAGGATTAGGACAAGAGATACATGTTTGTAGTTGTCATGAGATAGGAGATCCTCCAAGAGCCAGTATCAGGTAAACTCATATTTCTGCAGATGACAGAAGTGTGGTGTAGAGTGTGGTCAGCAAAGGAGCCACCAGATCCCTCAGCATTGCTGAGCAGCCTGGAAGGGTACTACAACGAGTTTTCTCTCTGCAGCCAAATGATGTGCAGTTCTGCTCAGGTGATGGGTAGGGACCATTAGGTCACCTCTGGGCTAGGGCAGGCTTGACCTGGGACTAGGGATGGAGAGGAGTTAGATGGGAGGCTTAAACAGTGAAATGATGCTGCTGTTAACCACCACGGCTCAGTAATCCTGTGTGCACCACCACAAACGGGTGCAAGGCTGGGGCAGGACATTCCTGTTCTCATTTGGTAGTTGTATATCCCCACTGGTGTAAATGGCTGTGCAATCTGCTGGGCACCCAACCCACACCTCAGTGGCTTTTGCAGGTAAATCAGAAGAAGTTTTCATAAATGGCTGGTGGAAACCAAACTCCTCTTTTTTTTTTTGAGAGGCTGCTGGGTGATCACCCCAGCAAGCTCACAGCAGGGCTGGTGCCAACCCTCGGGGCAGGTATTAGAGGAGGAGAAAGAGCAGCCAGGCTCCCTGGAGTGGGGAGAAACAACAAGGATGGGAAGGAGTTTAACAAAGCCTGTGAAAGGAGAATTGAGGGGACAGAAAGGGTCACACAGGCAGAGCAGAATCCGTGGTTTTCTCTGTGAGATTCGAGAGGAGAGTTATAAAACAGTTTTGCTCAGTATGGGTCCTTGTTGCTCTCTCTCCCTGGTACTCCTCTCCAACCTTCCCTCTGCCCAGGGCAGCCCAGGGTAGGTCAGATGGCATGGTAGGGGGTGGACCTGCTCTACAGAAAACAGTGACCAGTATTTCTGCAAGAAAAAGGTTATTTTTGCCCTCCTGGGGGATGGAAAGCAGCTTTGTGCTTGGTAAAAGCAGGCCTGGAGCAAGCCCAGTTGCTACCTGTGAACTGGTGTTTTCAAAAGGTTTCAGGTGTTTTCAAAAGAGGAGAGAGCTACTGTGATGGGGCAGTGATTCCCCACCATAAAGACCACAAATAGACAATACAAAGCAGACATATACCTGGCAGATGTGTCTGGAGGTGACCCAAGGATGCACACAAGGCAGTGATAGTGTTCAAGTTGAAAGATTTGAGTATATGACATGGTACCTGGTGTCAGTGCTACACCAAATGAGGAATTATTGTAAGAGAAGAAAGGAGAGATTTTTATAAAGAGTGTAATTCTGGGTGATTTTTTTTTCCTTCTTCTTTTCCTTAAAGACAAACCCAACATGTGATTTTTTTTTTAAAATAAAGTTTCATAAAGCTCATGCAGCTGAGTTTTCAAAAGATGAAAAGCATTTCTGAAAATAAAAATTCAATTCAAAAGACAGAGCAAAAACTGGTTTTGTGTTTTCACAGGAAACTTCTTTTTAGCAGAAGGAGAGAGAGCTTTGAAAAAAATATGACTAACTCTGCCAATATGAAATATTAAAAAAAAGAAGAATTAACGACACATCTGTTAATCATGACACCTTGAATGTTTTCTTATCTCATTTTGATTTTATGTTACATCTCTTTTCCTCTAAATTTCATCTGCTTTTTCTGCCTGGCTTGTAAACTCTTCACAGCAGGGACTGTTTTCTTATAATGCATTTGTCCAGCACCTCATATGTTGTGAACACTAATGCAACGTGAATAATATATGTCACTTGTCTCTTGAGCAAAAGATAAAACTCAGAAGGAAAAGTAGATGATGATGACTTTGTGACAGTGAAAAACAAATTGAAGACAAACCTCACTGCAGCATGAGGTCTCCATTGTGGCTCATGAAAGTAAATGCCAAATGATCTTACTGTAACATAGATGGTCTCTAAATCATCTCAGGCTATGCAATTGCTACACATAATGATCCTAAAAAAAAAACCCCAACCAAAACTCTTCTCCATCTAAAAGTGTAGCACAAAGTTTGAGTTAGCTCCTGCCAAGAATAGCACAGAGCAGCCTGGATGCAACATCTGTTCACATGGAGTGAGAACAAAAACATCTGGCAAGAGCAGCTCACACCCCCACCTGCCTTACCTATGCTAGTTCTCTAAAAAGGTGGAAATAACAAGGCTTTTATAGTAATGCTGCAGTGGCTGGAAATAAATGGGGAGAAAATATTTTCTCTGAGGCACCAGACTCTGAAGAAAACTATGGCTTTCAAGGAAAACTTCACCTGGGTGGGTTTTTCTGTTACTATCTCACTACATACACCAAGCTCCTTGTGTCTTTTCCACTTGTCTTCATGGTTGATCTTGTGTGAAGTCTCCTCTGTCATCAGCAACAAGTCTGGGTCCCAAAACCATTGTCATCATGTAAGAGAGAAAAGTGCCTTCAGTATTGGAAGATAGAAAATATTGCTTCCTCTGACTTGGGAAGCAGTCTTGCTTCTGTTCCTAGTAAATTCACGTCTTGCTTTACGGATTATTGCTTCGTGTTTAAAAGGGGACGCAGGCAAGACAGACGTAAAACTGTTGTAGGAATCTTTGTTGCAAAAGGCTGTAACAGCTGTAGACATGATAGAATTTTTAACAAAAGATGGAGGAGGAAACAGTTCTCCTAATGCAACAGTGAGAGCTATCATTTAGCAAGGATTAATGAGTCTAAGATACCTTAAATTCATCCTGTTGTCTAATTCTGGAAGAAAACAGGTGACAACTATTGTAGAGTCAGTGTTTGGAAATATACAACAAAAGGAAAAAGCTTTATTAACCCTGGAAATGTACTCTTAGCTTGGATTTCCTTTTCAACACCCAGCTTGTTCATCTCACAGCTCAATGAACTGTTAACATCACATATTTCTTCTGTTCCAGCAGCAAGTCCAGTTACTTCAGTCTCCGCTAACTGCAGACAGATGAGATTCAGCCTTCCCAGGGAGACAGGGAGAGGGGGAGAGACATACAGGGTGGGAGGAAGGGCTTGGAGACACTGGGACTCAGTAGAGAGCAACACTGGTGACTTGCAAGTTGGACTTACTGAGATGTTACTGAGCTGAAAGCTGTAGCTTTTCTAGTCTTTGTATGTAACATGAATCTGGCTTTCTGCATTAAAGTGTTTTTAAATTGAGGAAATCCCTTCGTGTTCAGTAAGGCTGGAGAGCACTGTATAATGGCTAAATGGTGGGATAGTGCTTTGTGTTTGTATTCTGGACTGGACATATTCCTTCGTTTTTTAATAGCCCAATTCCATCTGCCCTTCCAAACAACTGGAAATGTCCTTATCCAGTTGAGCTTAAGTGCAATGGGCAACCGCTTCCCAGAATAAATTGTCAGACTCCTCAAGTTAAAATGAAGACAATATTCTGTAAATAGACAATAAATTAGAGCTGTAAATTACAGTTGTAAATAAAAAGTTCACAGTTTAGGTAGAGGAAAGATTCAAGGGCAGACACCGGCATTGTCTGTATTTCCAAATACTTTTATTTTTCTTTTATCCTCTGTCCTTTGCCACAGTGTTCTTTGTTGTATGTGTGTTTGAGCAATGAGAACACAGAGAAATTACACAATGCAGTCTGGTAAAGTTGGAAGAGGACAGCAGGTATCCTGACGGCCTTGTCCCTCCTTCATATCCACCTGGTGTCTGGGATGGTCCCGATAGCATCAGAACTGGTGAAAATCTGCTTAGCTCTGGGGATATCAGTTGTGGATTCAGTCTCTGGCCTCACTTCTTAGGCAGAAAGAAAATCTGAAGAGCAGCAGAAGAAAGAAAGGAGCAAGATTCTGGGCTCTCTTCTAGCAATAATGTAGGGTTTTTTTATACAAACTTAAATCAGTTTAACAAGGAGTGCTTGCTAAACATAAATGTGAGGTAAATGCAGAAGATTTCAGTTGACCTTGAACGGAGTTCGCAGGTGAAGCCAGCCTCTGGCTTTAATACTTTCTTCAAACCCTCCCTGATTTCCTGTCAGAATTTCTGTCTTGTGAGCCCTCATCTGGTAGTTATGCATGTGAAAATATGAATGAACTTTTATTTTCAAACAACAGCATCGGTCATGACCCACTGAACTTCTCATTGCCAATACTGTCTGCTTTTTACTCTCAGACCAGTCCCACGGTTTTTATGTCACTAAGCTGGGAAAGAGGTGGCTAATCTTTTATTTTTGATCACTGAATTGAAAAAAAAATGCTGTTAACATCCTACCCCTCTTCTACAGTGACATTTGACTGTGGTTTCATGCAGAAGATGGAATTCAGCATCATGTGGGAATTGCAAAAGATAATATTTTTTTCTAAACATTAGTTCCTCACACATTTCCCCCAGGAAGAGAGAGAAAAAAGAAGACACTTAACATTCAGGAGTGAAAAAAAAAATAAAAAGAAAAGATGAAATCTAATGAATTCTTCTTCCTCTTGGGGATTAGAGAACACTTCAACATTTCTGATTAAGGACAAGCGAAAGACGGCTATGCACGATGCCACAGCCGTTTGCGCTGCCCTTCTAACACAAAAGTGTTCAACATGCTGGAGGATAATCAAGAGAATAACAACACTACCAGCAGGCAAGAGTTTTGGACTTGTCATCTTACTTGGCTACATGCAGTTAGGTTTCAGTAAAGATGACTTGCTAAAAATCTAACTAACGTATCAAGGCTCATTGGGCTTCGCTAAGCTCCTACCTCTGTAATCACCATTTACCAAATTAGAACAGGGGGAAAATGAGCCACTTCATCTCTGTGTCATATAATGAACTTTTTTTTGTGTGTACCAGAGAGGGTGATTGCTGCTAGGTATAATTATTATAATAAAGATCAGTAAAAACTCAAGTTAAAAAGGAATTGGAGTTATTGAGCCCACCAGTGCGATTCAAATGGAACCGGTCCCCGTTATCTCACACAGACAAATTCAATCCACTGATCTCAACCACTGTAACAGCCCATGAAAACCAAAGCAACAATACTCTCCAATATTTGCTCATCTGTCTAGTGTAATTCAGATTATTGATTCTATCTGATATGAAATCCACTGATTTCACTCTATGTAATCAAATCAATTAATCCTATCAACTCCAGTCCTAGCCGTGAGTACAATCTAGTACATCTGACAGTGATTGGCCGGCAGACAGAGAACAAGGCCGGCATAAGGATGAATAATAAAAATCAATAGTTTTATAAATCACATCTATGGTGTTTTGCAAACAACTGTAAATAGCAAGGAGGTTGATATTGAGCCCATATACATTTTGTAGTAACACCAAAATTGGTAAAGTCTGACTGATCTGTATCATATTTGAGTTGGCTGGGGGTACATATTCCTGAGTTTTTAGGGTATGGCTGGTTAAAGTCACTCTAAATAGCCTTCGGGATTATTTAGGGATAATCATAAAGGACTTTAAGATGCATTTATAAAAGGCACTGTATAGAGTTGGTATTATCAAAATCTCTTGCCCTTTAACAGTGATGAACATTTTCTTCTATAAGAGGAAATCTTCTAAAAGTGTTTTTATTTGGGAATGGAACATTTCCCGGATGAAGAAAAAACTATTCTTTTTAACAGTTAAGAAGTTTTTCAGAGCAGGGTTTTTGTTTCCTAACTGGGGAGAGGAAGACAACCACAGTTAAAAAGGAGATCTACCACTTGTCTGTCCACTGCTTCCTGGACAGACAAGACTCTTAAACACAAGCACCATAAACAACCTAAAAAAAAAATCACAGAGGAGACTTTTTAAGGTGATAAGGTCAGCTAGGTGTACTTTTCTTATTGCTAACTGATCTAGCCTAAGTCCCTAGCTTCACATACTCCTTAAAAAAATAAAAATCCTCTTATAGAAAACGCATACTGAACATGAGAAAAATGAGAGACAGAAAGGCCGTGGTATAAAACAGTCACAATTCCATTAGAGGCCTGTTCTCTCACCCCTTTCAGAGTGTCTTTCCTTTAACTCTGTAATTAATAACATTATGTGTTAATAAAAGATCAAGAAAGTGGCAGCTGTACTCCAGCCTCTAATCCACTCAGAGGGTATTGATGCTGCTGCTCCTGGTACTCCATCTGCTTCTCTAATGTTTAATGTCTAATGTTCTCTAATGTCTCATGCTGCATTGCTGGAGATATTTGAAGCTAACATCTAAGATAGCCTACAAGAAGACAGGAAAAAGGAACCCTAGCCTTGTGCAATGGAGGAGAATGACCCAGCTATGTGGTTCTTTCTCCTTTGGACACTAGCATTGGGGATTCCCTGTGAGAAAGGACCAGATGGGACACTTTTGAAGGATAGAAAATACAGTGCAGGCCCTATGAATCAAATGTTCTGTTACCAGTTTGCTATGGCTCCATTTAGTCTAGGCCTGATAGACCCCCCATTGTTTCCTTTCAGATGCCCAGAACTCCCAAGAAGCATTGTCCTTCAGTTCCTCCATGTGTCCTTGAGTTTTCTGCTTGCCCGTGTGGACAAGCAGCCTTTTTGCTCATGTTTTTTTTTAATTATGTTTTATAATAAGGTCAAGAAATTATGCATTCTGGCCTTGATGGGAAGAGTGGCTCAGCCTCATTGTTGTAAATTGTTGTGAATTAGTGTGATACCAATGCTAATTGTCTTTTCCTTGCTTCACTGACTCTTTAAATAATTGCCCTCCTCCTTGGTCAGTTTTTTCCTTGCACCTCTGAGAAATTTGCACCTCAACTCTTATCAGTCTCCTTCCACCCAACCAATGTAAAGTACATTGTGGCCACTAAATCCAATTAATCCTCCCAGCACTCCCCAGTGAATGAAATTAGTTACATTTTACAGATGGGCAGTCAGGGGTGCAGGCAGCTTTCCCAGCAATGTCTGCATTATCTCTTCTCTACTGAAAACCTGACATGCCTCATGAATAGTTGGGTCTTCAGAGGTACCAAACACCTTCAGCTCCAGCAAAAGTCATGGTGAGGAATGGAACTGGAGCATCATGGTAAAAACAAGTGTTTTGGTTGCAACCAACTGCCAATCTGAGCTTGAGTAAATAGTTCTGTCTAGTCTTCCATGAGGGCTGAGAGGAGGCATTCATATTCCATCTTCAAATGCACACGAAAACCACCCACCTGCAAGGGCTAGTGTAAAAAAAAAAAAAAAACCAAAAAACCCCCCTCAAACCCAAACAAAAACCAACCATCAAGCCCACAAGACACAGTTTATCTATCGCTCCAGTTTTATACTAATGTTACTCATTCCTTTTCCACAGAAATGCATTTCCTTTGCAGGATAAGTGGAAAATGAGGTGTTGAGCTTTCATTCAAACAATGGACTTTGCTAGTGTAAAATCTTCAGTGTTGGATATAATAGATATTTGCAAAATTTTTTCTGTTAAAAAATAAGTTACCCCAGTGAACTGCAGACAACTTCCTCAGCTTCTGTCTTGAGTATATTCAAGTTTGATTTTTAAAAATTCTCCCAAGTGATTAGAAGCCATTGTAGGCTAATCAGCCAAGAAATTTAAACATAAAGTTTGCTGAAATCTCTCCTTAAACTACACCTAAAGCATATTTCACTTTTATTGCTCTGAGATATTTACATCTCTTTTAAATACAAAGAGCCAGATTCTCTCCTGGCACAAATCAGTGCAATGTTACTGGCTTTGTTATGATACACAACTTCAGGGCTTGGCCCTTTATTTTATGATCTGTCTTCTTTTACAATGATATTCTTTATTTTGCACACATCTTCCAGTGGATGAAAGGCATGGTAGATGCCTTAATACATCCCATGAACTACCCAGTGAGGTTTTCGATCCCCTGGGTATGTTATTATGTTATGATTACTTTTATGTTTGGAAAGCTAAGTGAACTAAGCACATGAATTGCAGAAAGAAGGAACCTTGGCTTTTAAGATATTTAACCTATTGGAACTCACTCCAGTCTTACTGAGTCAAATACTTTACAATGGGTAAATGCTTGCAGTGTACATAATGCCTCTCACTGTATAACATGCAGGAAAAAAAAAAAGTAAAAAGTGCTTGTGATAAATTTGTGACAGCTTTACTTCAAACAAGGAATGCTCAGTATCATCCAGAACAATTTCTAATTCAACCATATACTGAACCATGCTGGTAGGACACTGACATGGGAGTGTGTGTGTGTGGAAGTAGGGCTACTCAAAAAAAACTGGCAAAAGAATTTGATTAGGCTTGTGAAAGATGGAAAACCATTGGTATAATTAACACATTTCCTATCTCATGAGCTTTATTAACCTTAGTCAGAAGCAATGGGAAACAAACAAAAAGAATAAGAAAATGAGGGAAATGAATGGACTAGTGAAAGTGTTTGTGTCCTCCACCTTCCCATGCATAGGGTCAGGAAATCACAGCATCATGGTGAGGTGGCTGGGCTCTGGCTGAGTGTGCTGGCAGTAACGCTCGTGGTTGTTAGGAGCCCCATGGCCAGCAGAGAGCTGTTGGGCTTCAAAGAGCTTTTATTTAAGTGGGTTGCTTGTTGCATGGTAACCCAGTGGCCTATGAAGATTTTTGGGGTCTTTGGGGCATGCGTGAGTTATTTGTAGGCAAAACCCAAAGAGAGCAGTTAAGAGGACAGATGACAGCTCTTCTTATGGAATTAGCATGGATGCTTGGGATACAGAAACACAGGATTGCACGATGTTACAATCCACAAAACATTTTCTGGTATTTGGAAACTAAACCCTACAGTTCAAAAGGCCAAAAGCCACAAAAACTTCAATTTACCAGAGGAAGATGAGCAGATGAGACCGAGGGAATCAGCAGGCTCTTAGACTTCTGCCACAGGAGGAGGGAAAGAGTTATTCCTTTTGTTTCAAAAGGGGTCATTCTCATGTTTTAAGTTAAACCTGCCATTAAATATTTTGCTGGCCTGACCTTTGCTTTCCATCACCCCAAATGGACAGTTGCTCACTGATCCGTTATTAAGAACAACATACAATTTAAAGAGCAAACAAGACAAGTGAAATAGAGCAGGGAGGCCAGAGGACTGTTGCCACAAGCACCACCACCTTTGGCTCATAGCATGAACTTCAGTGCAAGAACCACCTTCTGCTGGGGCACTGTGCTGGCTGTCGATACAACTGCATATTGGCCCAGTCACGAGCTATTCATTGCTGGTTCTCTGACTAGGGCTGATGGGCCAGGTCCTCAGCTGGTGTCAGATGCCTCCAGACTACTGATAGCAATGTAGCCGTGCAGATCTTAAGGCTTCACATCATGTACTGGCTTCTTGTGAACAGTGTGGAGAGGCAGTCACTGCAAATCCCCATCAAGAAGTATTAGGATGGAAAGCAAAGTGAGATGAGAAGAGAGGAGCTGCCAAGCTAGAGTTCAGTATCAGTTCCCATCGATGCAGGTTCCCCAAAGCAACAAGTGGTGGAGCTTGTAGAGAAACAACAGCGAGACAACTGGGGGTGGATTACAACTGTGAACAGCAAGAGCTTTTCATTCTTTTCATCTTGCCAGACATGCTGTCCCTATTAAAAGCTAATGTCTGAAAATCATCTGTTTCTCTTAACCTCTATTTGTATTTGGCGAATGGAGCAGTGAATGTAACCAGTGCGGTGGCTGTGAGGGATGAACTCCTACCGGCATGGTCAGTATGAAGCCCGTGTGCTAATCGCTGACAAGCCACCTGCAATCCAATGCATTCATTTAAATAGGATTCGTTGTCCTCTCTGTTCAAGTGCTCTGCATCTCAGGCTATCTCCTTGATAATCCTTTTTAGATTAGTGTCAGAGCCCCAGATGAAATCCTTGCTCATTCTCTTGCCATGTTTACCAGGCTGATTTCCAACACTGTTTCATATGGATTAGGCAGAGCAACTTAGTGCTCATATGTTTTTCAGTGCATCTCAGTACCTCATGAAATTACATTATAGATTCATTGTATAAATAGAAGACTGAACACAATTACAGTCCAAAAGCCCCAAAGCGAAGGACTAGAATCTGAAAGTGGATGTGACCAGATCTTGCTGTGTGCAAATATCTCATAATAGATTGGTCACACACTTGTTTGTTTAATCTTTGTTTTCTAAATTTGTTCTTTTTTTTTTTTTTGCACAGAAAAATAACCTTTCTTTACACTTCGGCAGCAAGACAAAGGAAGAACGGTGCATGTTGCCAATAATCTCCAGGTCAAATCAAGGATGTCAGTGGTTCATCCCAACTAGGGAAAACAAACTGCATAAAGGCTATTTAAAGAAAACTTTTCATTGCTTTTCAAGGTCACGGCTTTTTAATCGTAGCTATTATCATCACTTCCCTCATAGCAAAAATTGGGTTGAAAAGGACAGCTGGAGGTCATCTCATCCAACCCCCGTTTCAAAGCAGGGCCAATTTTGAAATCAGATCCATCCAGAGGAGAATTAAACTGGCTGAAGTACTGCATGACACTGGCAGAATCATCCCTGAAGAGAATCTGAGCTTTTTATTGCTAGGAAATAAAAAGGATTGTGAAGGAAAGAAATAATATTGGGGTCTACATGCTTGAGGACACAGGAGGTCACACTCTTGATAGGAAACTGGGTTTTATGCAAATGCTGGGCTGTGCTGATAGACTCATAGTTTTAAACTACTAATTGATATTTGAAATTTCATTGCTGAAGATCATTGGGCTTCCAGTTGTTGCTACAAACACAGGCCTTCCCTGTTGATGAATATAGCTCCCTGAGTGGAGATTAGCAGAGACAGCTATCATTGGGCCTGTAGGTGAATGGATTATCCTTGATTTAATAAGAAGTAACAGGCCATTATTTCTAAAGCTACAGGATGGAAAATGACATCTGGATTCTCGATGTAAACATTATTCATCATGTCGGATGCTTTGCTATTCTTGCCAGTACACTGTGCTCTGACGAGGCTGTTAATTCTAGGGCAAACGAATGGTGAGTGCAGCATGGAATTATTCAGACTTATCTGTTCCACCTAAGATCTTGTTTCCCTCGATACAACTGCGTATTGGCCCAGTCAAGAGCTATTCATTGCTGGTTCTCTGACTAGGGCTGATGGGCCAGGTCCTCAGCTGGTGTCAGATGCCTCCAGACTACTGATAGCAATGTAGCTGTGCAGATCTTAAGACTTCACATCATGTACTGGCTTCTTGTGAACAGTGTGGAGAGGCAGTCACTGCAAATCCCCATCAAGAAGTATTAGGATGGAAAGCAAAGTGAGATGAGAAGAGAGGAGCTGCCAAGCTAGAGTTCGGTGTGGCAGGTGTGATGAGCAAGGACTGCATGACTTTTGCTACTGCAGACAAGGGGCTTTCAGGTTCATGTCACAAAATCCACAACTGCTTTTTGGAAAAAAAATTTGGAAGGTTGAACTAGATGATCTTTCAAGGTCCCTTCCAATTACTAATATTCTGTGATTCCGTGAAATCCCATTGATCTTTGTTTACAGTGAACACCCAATGAACCTATTGTGCTGTAGGTTATTTGTATATGGCCTGTCAGTTGAAAGGCCTCAAGATGGTAGACCACAATATGTGGCACTTCCAGCACATATTTCTGACCTCACATAATGGTAAATTAAATTGAGGTAGCCCATTCACTTCTGTGGGAGATGGAAGTCTTCAGGGTCTCTTTAAACTCAGGTAGTCCAAGGAATCAGAAATGATCAACAGAGCAGTTTGAGTTTTCTTGTCCTGTTCCTCCCCCTCCCCACAAAAAAACCCCACCCCAACTTATTTGAAATTTAGCTATAAATAATTTTACTTTTTCTTTCTTCTCTAACATGCAAACAAAGCAAATGAAACATCAATACAATCATTTCTCTTCCTTTTTTTTCTCCCCAGAGTGGAAAATTCCGGAGGAAAAAAGATGAGGGGATAAAGGAATAAAAAACATACCGACAGCAGTTGCAAAACTAAAAGTGAAAATATTTTGCAGGAATTTTCCAATAATAATTAAAAAGATTTTGCAAAGGAAAACACAGTTTTCTATGTTTCTTCAGCTGCAGTTTTTCAGCAGCATGGAGAAAATTTTTTAAACTGGACCTATTGTGAAATGAAATGCTGAAAGGGATCCTGAAAGTTCCATTCTGCAGGAATATCTACTTACAAGCTTGCTGCTAACCCTACCAGAACCAGATAAATCAGTCACTTTATTAAAATTTGGCTTGTGCTGAGTTATCTTTTGTTCGTGCTGGAGGTTTGTATATTCAGGCTCCAGCGCTGGTGAGAAGAGAGGTGTTGATGTGAGATCTCTATCCATGCCTCCCTCATTGTATCAGCAGATAAGAAGTGTTGAGTGACTGCTTTCCTGGATATAATTTCCCACAAGCTCTGCCCATGAGGGGAGATCAGAAATTACAGGTGTTTCAGAAGCCTTTTGTGGTGGTGTTTGCAGAAGGTGTGCTCTGCATATTAGACCACTGCAATTCCAGATAAAGGCCACAAATGTTTCCATCTCACACAAACACCTCCTTGAACACTGAAATGCCACCAGACTGCAATCACTTATAACAGCACAAGCTTGTTCACATCTCCTGCCCTCCCCCCTGCCCCAGTATTACTGTCAGTGTGTGGTAATGAATTCATTGATTTTACCATTTTTTATCAAAACAGTTCTTTCAGAGATAAATCTCCTTCATTTGCAGTTATTAAATCTGCCATGTCCAGGACTGCTGTTGGAATAATTGTCCTATGTGGACAGAAAAATAAAACATCCCTTTTCTGGGAATGTTAATTAAGATGGGTGGTCTGACCTGGGAACAGCCTTCTGGAGTCAAGGACCCTGCTTCATCCATCCTATTCCATCTGGATATGAGCAAATGGGGAAAATGTAGCATTTCCCAGCAAGGAGCAAAGCCAGCCCCATCCTCCCTGGCTGCTCTTGGCTTTTTTTGCTTTTACTTACCTGGGTATCAAGTTCTTCCTAGTCAAGGAGAACAGACTGATAGTGATAAGTGGTTGGTTTCACATGGTGGACATGGAATTGTTCTAAAGGACACAGCCTGTGCAGCATGATAATGTGGCAATGGTACTTTGTGAGCTGCTCTGGGACTGATGCATCCTTGTGTTTTGCTACCCAAAGGAGCCTATTCCTCCCTGAATGTCTGTGCTCTGGGCTGCCTGTTTGTGGCTGAGACACAAAACCCAGAAAAGCTGTTGCCTGCAAAGGTCTCTTTCTCAGGAGATATGTGGTGTCCCTTCAGTAAAGGAGTAACCAGAGGCCAGCACTTATGCAATCCTGATTCTTTACTGCTGAAACCTTTGTTCAAGTCATATTTTTCCCTTAACCCATTGTCTGCCCATTAAAAACCCCTCCAGTTTTCAACCAAAGGTTTCCCACAGGATTCAGTGAGATGGCCAGCCAAGAGGTAATTACCTGAAGCTGGAGCACTGTGGATGCCTCCTCCCATGGCACAGTGAGGTTACCAGATGGACTAAGGCAGACACTGACCTCAAATCGATAGCAACTACCCTCAAACTGACAGTGATGTCTCGCCCAACTGCAGGAATGATTCCTCGTGATGACAGTGGTGGTCTACTTAGTCTGCAGCTTTGCTATGTGATGTAGGTAGGATGCTTAGCTTGTCAGGAAAATATTTACCACCCTGAGGCTCAATTCATGCTTTCTGAAGTCCCTGGAAAGGTGACATTACACCTCCTGCAACATGTCTAGGAGGAAAACTGAAAGTTGAATAAGTTGATGGTGAGAAAATTCTTTGGAATCACCTATTGTTCAGAAATGTCAGAGGTGTGGTAAGAGGATTGGTTCTGCTGTTTGATTTAATACCCAGGGTTCTTCTTCCAGTGTCCAAGTCTTACCACCACAAGGTAAGATCTTAAAAGATCATCTAAGGTAAGATAATGAGTTGCACTCAAGAGCAACCTCAGGGCACCAGAGAAAGAACCCTGGATCTTCCAGCAGAATGAAAACCTTCTGGCCACAAGGCCAGAGCAGAATGACAAAACTCTGCTCCTGACTTCTGTGTAAGTACAGTTAAATTTGCCAATCCCTTAAAACCTGCAAACAGGTAGGAAGGAGTCCATGGCATTGCTGAGGGCCAGGAGTCTGGGTGTAGGCTCCCTTCAGCTGGGGAGGGGGAGCAGGAGAAAAAAGCTGCCTGAAGACCAGCAGTGACATGTGCTCAGCGACTGAGCAAAATGTCTCTTCTGAGCGAGACCCAGTTCCACATTGTTAACCTCTTGCTATTGTTGAACAGTTGGAAGCTGAATGTTGCAAATTAAAATTACTTCCTTGACTAGCCAGAACGATCCTTCAGCTCTTCAAGGCTCTGATCCTTTCCACAGGAAAAGGCAGTGAGTTCTTTTTAATAAGGCTGGGAACATCACACAGGATGGTTCCAGAGCTAAGCAAATCACCACAGGTGCTCTGAAGGCTGTTTCCTGCACCATTGCCACCTCTACATAAGGTTCACTCCTCAGCCACACACCCTCATTCTACTGAGCTGAAAGGATGGAAACACAGAAAGGCTGAGAGGGGCTTGGAAACATCACCTTGTTGTGAGGAATGAGTATATCCCAGGGTGAAAACCCTTCTCTACCGTCCAAGGCCAGCAAGTCATTTGTGTGTCTGTTCCTCACAAGTGCAGCTCGCAAGCTGGAAGACTTCAGTTCAATTTGGACCTTGTCTGGAGCTGGACCACATCCATTACAGGCCCACAGTGAAGTGGTGGTACAGGCTGTTCCTGCTGCACATGGAAATAGTTGTGAAGACGGCAGCCAAGCCTGCTGTGGAAATGAAAGGCTGCTGAAAAAGAAACAGCAGTTTTCTACCTGAAGGGCTGAACATGTGTGTATGACATGACCCTGAGACCAGTCCCATCAGTGAGGAACAGTGAGAGCATGAGACAGGAGCAGAAGACCATTCTCAGTTGCTTTGCCTTTGTCAGAAAGGAGGACACATCTTCAGTGTACCTATAAGCCACAGACCTTTCAGGGTGAAAGGGATCTTTCCAAGATGAGGCATCAAACCAAATGAAAGAGACAACAAGGATTGAGCTTTATTTCTCTGTGATTCCTCTCAGGCTGGTAAACCTTTACAGTTTTGTCCTCTTAACCTCAGAAATGTTTTGCATACATGAGCTCTAGGAAAGACCTGCCAAGGGCCTGATGCAGGTGAATGACAGGACTGTCCACCTGGAATGATCTGGCAGTAGCAGACTTGAGGTCTTTTGTCAGCTTATGGCCTTGTGTGTGTTTGCAGTCAAATCTCATCTCTCTGGTGCCATTTTTCCTTATACTTTTAACCTGTCCTGTCTCATTTGCTCATCAGATCCAGACTGTCCCTTGCCATGTGCCTTCCATTGCTTTGGCTGGATCCCAGCTGTGGCCAGGGCCTGGACATCCTTTGGTATTTAGCCTGGAGAGCCTGGCTGTCTCACCTACTGCATGGCTTCTGTGTGAAATATGTGGCCTGGGCAGAAAAATTGCAGGCTTCTCTCCAAACAAGTGTCCATGTGAAGACAGCAAGGCTGATGTTATCATTTGGCTTAGGGTCAGCACATCATTCCCAGGTCACTGCACCTCTCAGAGATGAATATTGCTTCTGAAAGCTAATCAAGTCCCTCACTCAGCAAGAGTGTAGGCCATACATGCAGGCTGGTGGTCATGCCACCGACAGCCTCAGATAGAAACAACCACAGATCCCTGTCCCCTTCCAAATCTTCATTCCCCACTCCTCTTGCTGTAGCAATCAAGTCAGTATATGACAACATGGGATTACATCCCTCTGATGATGCTCTAGGCTGATACCAAGAAATGCAGGAATTGTAATGCACAGCTACACAAGCAAGAAATAAATAAATAAGTGCATACTGATGCCTGTGCAAGGAAAATTCCGCATATTCATCTCCCTGTTTCCTTTATCACTTATTCTGTAACAGCTGTTTAATTAATTGCTTGAGTGATTTCCTAATACATCTTATTTACATACAAAATTACAGAATAATGGTTTGCCTTTGAGTCGAGTGAGAATTTAATGTCTGCTCGCCATGCCTCATGGAATAGGGTTACTCAACAAGAAAGAAAAGTTCTGGTTGGTTTTGGATGCTTTTTTGTTTGGTTTGTTTTTTTTTTTTTAATTTTCTTTAAAAAAAAAAACCCATATCCTTTTCCTCCACAGGTTTTGTTGTTGTTTTTACAGGCATTGCTGAATGATGTGAGAATGATAGCAGCAAGGAGGGGGAAGGGGACTCAAATCCTGGAGGAAAAAATAAAAATAAAACATAATGTAAGTGAATAGGATGGCTTCTACTGAAAAAGAAAAAGTCATCTAGCATCAGTGGAAACAATACAACTTTATCTCTGCTGTTCAGGTTTATTCCCTGGCTGCCAGAGCTTGTCCTGCAAGAACAGAGCTGTGTAACTGGTAAGTGTCCCGCTTTGGTGGGCTTTTCACTAAAGGACGCCCCTTTTACCTTCTAACACAGAAACCTTTTCACTGGATCACAAGAGCATCAGGCAACCGTGTCGCTGTTGATGATAAGCTGGTGTCAACCCATGTTTTTCTTTCGTGAACCCAATTGCATTCAGTCAGCAGCTGTACTCATGGACTCAAACCCCAGAGCTGAAAATGCCCTCCCAGAGAAACCCTGGGCAAGCACACCCCCGGTAAGTGCTTTGGTTTGGGGTTTCTTTACTTGTCAAAGCTTAACAGTCGCCTGAGATCACTTGGGGCAGATCGTGTGCCTGGATTAAGGGACTAATTCAGTATGTTCTCTTGTTTAGTCAATAAAAATCTAGACACCCCAAGGTCTCATTTGCCCTCTGGACATGTCACAGTCTCTGCTGGCTACAGTGCAAAACTTGAGCATTTATGTTTCCATCTTAGATGCCTAAAACTGCAGTCATTTAAAAGACCTGTGGAGACCCTCATGCTTATGCTACACCAGCATGTATAACATATCTGGCCTTGGCTCTCTCTGCTCAACACTCCGGACCATGTCACAGGTTTACAAGTCATGAGCCAAGTTATGGACTGGCTGCACTGGAAAGCTCATGAATCTAGACAAAATTAGGAGCTAGGTTGCACAGTGGAAAACCATCCCAAATACAGTGTTTCACGTAACACTTCCCATAGGATTGCTGCTGCAATCCAGCCCAAGGTCCCAAGGCAACAACTAGTCTTTTTGGTCAGGTTTCTCTTGAATCCCAGCCTCCATTCCAGGCAACAGCAGGGAAGGATGGATCTCCAGGGCTCAAGGCTGGGATGAGGGAGATGGCTTAGTCACAGGGCTGTGCTTGGCAGTCAGCCCTGATAGTACAATGCAAGTACACATTTAAGCACCTTGCTGAACCTGGTTCTTAAATACTGGAAATCAATGGTTTGTACATAGATACCACCATTAATCACATCCTCTGTGATTTCCTAGAGACCTGCACTTTGGGACTGTAGAAGAAGAAATGCCTTCTATTTGCTCCCAGATCTCACAGTTGAAATCTTACTGCTGTCTACTCAAAGTCTTCAAAATCATTTTGTTTGTTAATGGTCTGGTGCTAGTATTTAAAAAGTTCCTGTATACACCACGGCTGTGAGAGTCTTCTTCTCACCACTCTTAGTGCAGCTGCTGTTAAATCCATATCAAGAACTATTGCACTTTTTACTAAGTGTAAATGGTGAAAAATATTACTGTTCATTTGTGTTACTCTTTCTTTCTAACTACATTCACTTAATAAGGTATTTGCTTGCAACACAGCCTGTTATATATTCTGTGTTTTATAAAGTATCTCCTGGGAAAAATAACCAAGGAAACACAATTTTTCGGCACCATCTCCTTTTATTAAGAATAATGAAAAGGAAACAAGAGTCATTCCAGCAGTCAAACATCCTTCTACTCTTTCTTATTGGTCTTTTTATGATAACTGGGTCTCTCAGCACATAATCTGAGCTGCCTGAATTTGTTTGTGTATTTACATTTGTCCTTTTAGTGTGTGCATCAATGTAGAGACAACATATAACGGTCATATAACCCATCCAACATCTATATCCACACACAGAGATAATAGAGATCTATCATAAATACTGGACAGGATAATCTCAGCAGTGAGGTCTAGCTTCATCCCCAAATTTCAAAGCTTGAACAGAGAGTTCGATTATTTTACTTGCTCTGTATATCAGCTCCCTCCTGGATTCATGGTGTAACAAGAACTGCTGCAGCCTGCTCTCTCTGGGCTGCAGCAGTCACTGCTTGGGCTAGTGCAATTAATTGCACACATGTAGGAATACATCCCAACAGCCCACTCCTGTACCCCCTTTCAGTGGGTTTTGTATCTTCGTTATTTTAGTTACAGCACCTCCCAGGACTACTAACAGCAGGAGAAAACAACACAGCCCCTCTCTGGAGTGTTTGCAATACAGTCACAAGCTGGAGGAACACTCCTGCCTCTATGACTGTCTCAGTGTGATGAAAGAATGTGTTAGTGCTCGTGAAACACCAAATGGGCAGCGTCTGGCACTCGCAGATCCCATTTCAAGCCATCGGGTACCTATCGTATATTCAAGCTGTAATTTATACACTGGGCTGGTACTCAGGCTTGTTTTTTAAAGCATCAGTCATTCCTGAGTAGTCACAGATGATTCAGGCTGTGGGTTCTTCTGCCAGATATTGATTCTGAAGACATTAATTATCAATTACAAAAGGTTTATTTCTCGCAACATTCATGACTAAAAGATCTGCATATTTATTTTGCCTAGTGATTTATTGATGCATCATTATACATTTAATGGAAAACTGCATTATATAGATGGCAGTGGGGAGAAAAGTCTCCAAAAACTCCACTTCAATTAGAAGATAGCACTCAAAGAGCAAAACACAGTTTTTCTTTGGTTTACCTTAAATATGAAGACTGAAAATACCTTCCAGCTCACCCATACCCACTGGGGAGCTGTCTTGCAGCTAAAGCAGCATATATAACACACTGGTTTATAAAAACAGTGGTCCCTACCACAGGTTGCCCTAATGAAAGGACTAGAGGTGACACATGCCTTGCTCTGGGATGGTCATATGCTAAGGAATGGCTTGGAAGATGCAATGTCTTCTACAAGAAGGTAGCTGGAGTCATCAAACAGATCACATTATCAAGTGATTTCCTCATTTTTCCTAAAATGCTTAATTCCTAATACCCCAATATTTTCTAAAAGCTGCCACTCTTAAGAGGCATGAAAGTGAAAACTAGTGTCTGTGTTAAGGTGAGAAGATGCTTTCTTATTCCTCCTTTTTTGGTATATTCACCAAAGCTTCTGTCTTTTTTTTTTTTAATAAAGGTTGTTGCAATGTGTCTTAGCAGCTTGAAGGCTTCTTGTAACTAAAGGCCTGACCCTTGTCTTCTTGTTTAGTGTAATGCAGTGACAGGGTAAAGGTTAATATCTTTCATTGCCCATAAACACCCCTTGCATAAAAAGCCAATGTATCATCTCTTCTAGCACACAGCTCTCTCCACTGGACCGTACCATGTTCCCTGACTGTGCTCCTCCACATTGACTATTAAATATGTTGCTAAACATTTGTGGTAACTGGTCTTCAAATGATATAAGAAAAAAAAGAGGACAGAATAACTGTAATGCAGTAGATGTAGCAATTCCTCAGTGTCCACTCTTCTTATTTGCATCATTAATTATTGTCTGATTAAAAATCATTATGAAGCTGAAAACAAGTTAAAACAGAAAAATAAAACCTGGTGTGGTAGGAGAGATAGGACTTTATAAATCACAGTGAAAGCTTAAGCAGATTCCAATCTACAAACCAGAAATCATTCCTCTTAATAAATAGAGAGAAATGAGGATGCCTAAACATAGACCTTACACAGTACAAAAGGTTAAAATAGAGAGATAGAGAGTCCTGTAAACTGAACCAGGAAAAGGACGGGAAATCACTGTATGCTAAACTGGCCTGGAAGTCTGAGCCTTGAAGATAAGATATATTCTACCATGTCCCTGGAGACCCTACTGAAGCAATGAATTATCTAGAGAGGAGTTTAATGGAAACCTGGGTTCCTGCTCTTGCTCCTGCTGCTGCCACATGCCAGCTGGTGGCTCTTTCCAGCACAAGAGTTTGCTTCAAACTTGGACCCTAAGATGAAAGTTCTCAATTGCCTCACAACAGCCCATGAGGTGAGAGAGCACAGACCAGGTGATTGGAAAGTACAGCTCTCAGATTGAAATTAAGGCTTTTTTTTTTGCTACACCTCAGCAGCTTATTCTTTCAGTGCCTCCCTCTTCAATGTCTCAGTGCCACATTATGTTTCTTCCCAAGGGAACCCCGGAACTTCCTTGCTGTGTTTTGGGGGACCAAGCCCACTGCTCCCACAGAACTACCCAGCTCATGGAACTGAGACCTTCCTGCCATGGACATTAGCATCCATTAGCATACCCTCCTTGGTGAGTTTTTCACTGAACAATGCTGGTTTACAAAAGAAAAATCACAATAAAAATGTTTTTATAAACCTCTGGACAGAATGTAAATATAATTTTAGGGGAGAGTATATAAGTGTAAATAGATATGTGAAGCCATCAAAAGGTTAATAATCCCAACACAAAAATTCTTAGACAAACTCTCCTGCCGTTGAGCTGTTAGCAAAGCTATTAAATTTAATTGCAGTATAATTACATAGCCATATACCTAGCTGATACCCAGCTATCAAGCACACACAGTGCAGGTTTAACCACATGCACACAATACATGGGGGTTTGCCTCAGGTGCTACAAGCATCCTGCAGCCAGATGTGCTTCTGCCTTCCCAGTCAGGTTTTATCTCAGTTACAGACATATTCAGGAATAGATGGGGAGCTTCAGTCCAGGATGCATTAGTGCAAAGAGGGTCAAGCTGCTTTGCAGAGCAAGGAGGGAAGGAAGATTTTATGCCTTTATAACAGCTGTGGTGGCACTATTTGCAGTGAATAAAGTTAACACACCTCTCGGTCTTTGCAGGATCAGGGCCAAAGCAAACAACACGTTTCACCCTCCTGGACTGGTCAGATATGCTGACATTTTCCTGAGGGAAGCTGCTGTCTCCTGATTCCCTCTCTGCCCGAGGGCAATGAGCCCAGAATCACGGCTGCGTGCGCCCCCACCGTGTCTCCTGAGGATGGGCTCTGCAAACATTCCACCCGGCTTCACAGAGCAGGAGATGGTTTGTGAGGGAGATGCCTCAGGAAGGGGGGTGTGAGGGAGGGTACTGGGCTGCAAACTGCTGCTGGGATGTCACATCCCTGTGAGAGCTATCACAGAGGATGGCAAGTACATGGTAAGCGGGTGCAGCTTTCTGGGGTGCCCAAGAACCCGAAGGACTGGGGAATGGCTGTAGAGCAGACCTGAAATCAGCCCTGATATAGACAGTTGAGCACACCTCAAGTTTTGGTGAATAAGACTGCTGCAGACCTGCATATCTAACCCCCATCGAATCTAAATCAGGCTCCTGAGATGGGGAGAGGAAACTCCTCCTTTCCTTTTAAGCACTGCTTTCATCTGACTTGGTCTTTCTTAGATCCAGATGAAAAGCAAGGGACTGAAATGTCTCTGAACAAGGGTGTTTTCATATTTCCAACCCATACAGAAATGCCTCAGGAAGCTGTGGAAAGATTGTGAAGAAACATATTTCCTGTACAGAGTCTCAACTTTGCAGGTGCTGGAAGCTTGGGGAATGTAACCCCCAAGGCTTCTGGGTGCTCATCACAGTCCACTGGTCACACAGGGAAGGTGTTCCTTGCTTTCTGGCCTTTGTCCCTATACAACAGATCATCATACCACTTTTAGGATGGGACAAGGAAGCTCCAGCAGTTCATCTGGATGACTTCATGGTGCATCTGATCACTTCCTGGAGATGTTCCTCTGGGATGGTGGCAAGCTAGGCTTGCTGCATGATGTCTGGGCACATGAACACGTACGATCTGTGGACCTCATGAAATACATCAAGAATCATAGAATCATAGAATTTT
>VXBZ01009128.1:209024-238010 GCA_013399135.1 Heliornis fulica
TCCCTCAGCCTCCTCGTAGGGCCTGTTCTTCAGACCCTTCACCATCCTCATTGCCCTTCTCTGGACACGCTCCAGCACCTCAACATCCTTCTTGAAGTGAGGGGCCCAAAACTGAACACAATACTCGAGGTGAGGCCTCACCAGTGCAGAATACAGGGGGATTATCACCTCCCTGCTCCTGCTGGCCACACCTTTCCTGATACAAGCCAGGATGCCATTGGCCCTCTTGGCCACCTGGGCACACTGCTGGCTCATGTTTAGGGGGCTGTGGACCAACACCCCCAGGTTCCTTTCCGCCAGGCTGCTCTCCAGCCACTCCTGCCCAAGCCTGTAATGTTTCCTGGGGTTGTTGTGACCAACACTTACATTATGTGTGATAGGCCATGATTTGCCAAGTGGCCATGGAGACTCCTTTAGCAAAAGGGAGTGAGCTTTAGTTCTGGGCTTAACAGGAACTTTTGGAAAGCGTCAGCAGCGCTGAGCAGTGAAATCCCTGATGTGGCTGTGGATCTCTTACAGTGGGCACAGTAGGTCAAACTCTCCGGCTCCCTCTGGGCTTTCATTTTACGGTTTTAAACAAACAATTACATTTAAATAAAGGAAATGGCTGGAAGCAGCTACTTTGCTAGGAACTCACTGAGCTCATCAATTATTGAATACGAATGCATGTGGAAAATGTGCCGAACTCCATTTTCCTTGGGGGAGCTACCAGGAGAGCTTAGCCTTCTGCATTAAGTGGGAGCACAGGATTTGTCCTGTCTCCTGAGATCACCCAAGCATTTTGCATTGTTTCCTGCCTTTAGCAGTGGCCAGTCTGTGATGATTCAGAGGAAAACGACCTCTACCCTTAAGCCATTTTTCACTAGACTAATTGTGCAATGCATGGAAAGAAATTACTTCCAGATTCCTGTGGGAATCCACTAATGCCTTGAAGCTCTGCTATCTTTTGCTTTGGCACAGGTTACGGATAACAGTACAGCAAACCCCACTGGCAGCTCAGAACACCCTTTGGTTTTCTGTATTTTTGGCATCTGGATCATTTTGCCACCAAGACCCACTGCTAGCTACAAGTGTTGTTAGCATCCATTAAATCCTTCCCCACCTTTTCAGTCCCTCAGTTATTGCATTTGATCCTTAAGTGAAAGGATAAAACACTGCTGAGTACTATATGCCACACTGGGAACTCAATTGCTCCTTGGTCAATCTGACACTAGTCAAATAAATGAAGACTTAAAAAAAAAAAAAAAGTAAAAGGGAAAATTCAGCCCACGGGTATGCCCACAGTGGGCAAGGACAAAGCAATGTGCAGCTACAAAATAAAGAGGGGGATAGGTTTTCTCCATGCTGTTTGTTTGAATAAGCCCCTACTACAATAATACTGTAGAAAGCAGTGCTTTCATTGCAAAAAGCATGCGTGAGAGCACCAAAGAAGTAATACCAGGGGTTTTAGGAGAAAACGAGGGGTTCCCTGCTGCAAGATAATGGTATTGATAAAATGAGATTTGGGCTGAATAAGAGCTGGGGGAAGGTTCCTGCTGCCTGCGTGGGGCACACAATCGGAATCAGTAATTGCATGGTGAAACTCGTGGTGTCCACACACTCCCTGCTCTTCCTCTGCATGAGGCAGAGGACACCAACTACTGGAAGTTCAGATTTTCTCCATTTTGGCCCCAGAAGTCACCTAACCTGCTGTTTCTCCTTTTCTATCTCACAAGCTGATTTTTATGATCACAGAAGCTTGCTTTTGGGTTTGTTTTTTTTTTTTCTTTTCTTTTCCCTTGCCTCACCTTTCCTTTAAGCTTAATAAAAATGATAGCTGAAGCAGCTTTTCTGCCCAATGCCTGTCTGTTCTATTTGAAGGACCCCTTCTGCAGCCTAAGCCCCAAGCCAAGCCCCTCAGACTTGGCACATAGAAATATTTAGCTTCTTTGTGACTCAAAGATTGAAAGTGCCTTAAACTGGTCATTTGCAGCTGATTATTCTTGAAATAGCTAGCTGTCTATCCATCCCAAAATTCAAGGTCTGGAAATGAACCTGCTTTATTTTTTTTTTCCTATCAGTGCCCTGGAGATTTGTATGTTAGCTACAGATTTGCTAGATTTTAAACATCTTGCAAAGCCGTGTTTTCAATTTGGTTGGCAATATCAGCTCTGCTCTCTGAGAGCTCTTAATGCAGCTCTGCTTTCCACAGAGGGGATCAGGAGAGTTGCAGACAGAAAAAGCCAGTGTGATCTGGGTATTTTATGTAGGTGTTGAATCTGCAGGCACCTGGCTTCACAAAAGCAATTAGGATCCTACGTGTCATGGACTTCATTACACACATAAGCTTGTGTCTGCTGCAAATATATAGGAAAGTGCTCTGTATTCCTGTGTTTGCTTACGAATGGATTGTGTGTGTGTTGTTCTTATGTTTCCATGTCAGAATGTACACATGAAGAGGAAGGTGCATGCAGGTTTTGCCCAAATTGCCACTGCACATCTGGATATCAGGCTGAAAGGTTGTCGTGGTTTCACCCCAGGCGAGAAACCAACACCACACAATCACTTTCTCTGAATTGGGAGGGGGCGGGAAGGAAAGGAAAGAAAACCAACAAAATAAGACAAACCTGGTGGGCTGGGATAGAAGAGTTTACTAGCACAGCAGAGGGAGATAACAATAACATTACAGTAAAATATACAAAACTGGTGATACAGGATACAACTTCTCACCAAACTGCACAACTCAGGCCACACAGCTCAGAGCTGTCTCAGAACTGGACCACCCCCTAAACCTCATGTCCTGAAGCTGTGCCCTCCTCCCCCTTCAGTCACCCTTTATACTGAGCATGATGTAGTTGGCATGGGATACCCTTTTTGGCCATTTTGGGTCACCTGTCCTGGCCATGTCTACTCCCAGCTTCCTCAGTGCTCCCCCCACCCCACCAGTCCTCAATAGCAGGGCAGTATGAACAACTGAGAAGTCCTTGACTGCTTGGCCACAACTAAACCATCAGTGTGTAACCAGCCCTGCTCTCATCCTAACTCCCAAACAGGGCACTCCACCAGCTGCTAGAAAGAAAACTAACTCTATGGGGAAACTTCTAGACAAAACCAAGGTATGCATGCATTATGGGCCACGCATATATATGCATGTTATGTAAAGCTCTGTACCACAAGTTAGCATGATTGCAAAGACTGTAACCATACCTGCAGCCACACAGATGCCTAGCTACATGCAGCCCTGATCAGATGGCTTGAAACCCCTCAACTGTTTTGTCTTTTGCAGGGCTGGGGTGGAGATCTCTCGAGCTGAATGCTGGGAGCTGGAAGAGTGTTTCCATGCTGTGTATTTATCGACAGGGAGGCACAAATGTAAAGACCTGAATGTCAATATGCACATGTTGTGTGGTGTTGTTGTATGCAAACACAACTTGTTTTGTTGTGGAAACTGTACCTTAGTCTTGAAAAATAGGAAACAGGAGAACTGTGGAGACAGCATGTATAGGAATTAGCCAAAAAGACTGGTCCTATCCAAAGCCTGCAAACAGAGTGTTCAGCTCTCCATAGCAGGAGGTGGGAGGAGCTGGCACAACAGAGGGGACAGCTTTAGCACTTCAGCTCTATGTTTTTCAAGCACTTGTTTTTTTCAGGTGTTACAGCACTGAGGTATGAATCTGCCCCTGGGATCCTGACAATTTTTCAGTGCACATAAGTACTACACCTATAAGCACGGATTATTCAGACTCTTTGAAGTATGCAGGGGAATTTAAGGTACAGGTCTTTTGGGAACCCCGAAACATATGGTGAACATATTAATGGTGATCCTCTACTGTGAACCTGTACCTTCTGGGCAATGTAGTGTTGTTCTATGATATTCATTGTGTGATACATACTGAAAAGTCAAAAATCTGTTTATCATGCAAGTGTATACTTGATGTAGTGGGAATATAGGTCATTCTGCATTCATGTCTGTGATTGATCAAACACACTAGAACTTGTGGTGAAATGCAGAGAGTAAGAGCCTTCTGTGTCTCAAACCAGATTGGCAATGTTATGAAAAGCATTGGAGAATCCAGAGCCCACAATGACCCACGTGTAAAGCTGATATGAGTAGAAAGCACTAAGATGACTTCTTTGTCACAAAAATTTCCTCTGGTCCTGTATAAATGATTGGTCAGAGAAGGGACTTTGACTAATTGCTCTCAACGTGCTGGCATGCTTTCAGCGGAGCCAGGTACTTGAGCCAAGCAGCATTTATCAGGTATGAACACTCTGTAGTATATAACAACACCCATTTATTTGTGACTGGTTTTGGAAGCAAACTAAGACCTGTATAATAATGTATGTTGGTGGGACATGTGCTGAACAATAAAGGGTAAAAATCACTTTCATATTGTAATTCACAACACTGCCCTTCATCTGTCCCCTCCCTCTCCCAAGCCCCTTCTCTTTCTCTCCACCTCCCCGTTGATGGATTAGGAGCACGATAAATCTGGAGGAGCAAACAATGAGCAGAGCAAACAAGGATTTGCAATGGAGTGGTGCTGCTCTATATTACCTGAGGTCTTTCTCAAACATAGTCCAGATTTACTCACCAGCTACATGGTTAATAACTTCAGCTGTTGAGTGTCCACCATGTCAGAAGAGTCCACACATGTGAGGACTTGAGGGAGCCTTAAATCAGTGCTTGGGCTATTCCTCCCCTGCCAGTATAAAAGATAGACAAGGGTGTCTTCAAGGCAGCAAGTTTGTCCACAGCCTCCAAGGCAGAGGTAAATTTTAGCCAATGCTCAAGCTGGTCGTATTTTTATTCTTGTTTTCCTTTATTTTATTAACTGGTCTTTCTTTCATCATTCCCAGCTCAACAATTGTCTGTGGTTCAGTGAGTGAGAAAACAGAGTGGACAAAAACTATGTACCTAGTGTGTGCAAGGAGAGCTGGGGTTGCCTGGCAAAGGGTCTATCACAAAGTACTTTGCTCTGCTAATGGTGGCCAGTCACAAACAGGGTGCATTTTTAGGCAAACATAAAATGCTCTGCCAGAGGTAGGATCCTCCTGGGATAAACATGGTCAGAAGACATCTGGAGAAGTGTAATGAAGACATTTGCTGAGCAATATTAAAGAGAGTGTGAAAATACATTTCAGAGAGTGCTCAGCCAGTGAATGTCTGCTGAGACAATAGGCTATGCAGGGGTCTTTGGTAGTTGTCTGGGGAAATCAAAGCGCTCACCGGCTCCGTGCACTTCTGCTCTTGCAGTCCATCAGTATATGCAGCTGCCTGTTTCACCCCAGGCATGACAGCCATGGGCAAAATGATCTCGCTGTGAGCTGTGTCAGCCTTTCAGGGCCAGGGCACAGGTATATGTATCTGTACAGATTTAAGCAGGATGTTGGTGAACTGCTCCTGAAGGACTGCAGCTCTCCCCTGCAGGTACCTGTGTCCTGTGACCACCTCTCCTGTCTGGTGAGGAGGATGCAGAGGGGCATTCCCCAAAACAGCCTAAAGCTTGCACTTCTCTTCTGCAATCCATAGCTTTGTTTTACTGCTGAACACCTTTCAGTGTGTGGACTCCTTTCTCCCTTTGCCTTGCCTTGTCTTCCCTTCTTTTCCCTTACTTTATCACTTCCCCTTATCTTTTTCACCCCTTTCCTTTCCCCCCTTTCCTTTTCCCCTTTCCTCTTTTCATTTCTGGTTTCCCTTTCCCTTTTTTCTCCTCCCTTTTCCCTCCATTTTCCTTTCCCTTTTCCCTCCTTCCCCTTGGGATTCCATACGTACTGGCAATTCAATTACAGGAGTTCAGTCACAGGGTAGTGATGCGCAGTAAAGGTAATAAATAATTAAACAGTGGTCTATGAGTGGAGCTGAAAGAAGGATGAACTCAAGCCCATTATTTGCTTCCCTTGGTGCTTTGTCCACCAGGATACAGAGGAATGGGTGCCAACCAAGCTGCTGGGGAAGCGAATGGGTGAATTCAATAAGCCACTTTTCCAATGCTGTTCAGAAAATGTCAGGCTTGTGATGGAGGCTTGTTGGGGCTTCTGGAGGTAACTGAGCCCAGGAGAGAACATTTGGTTGGGTACTGAGGATGCTGAGTGTGTGGGAAGCTGCAGCCAGCACACAACCATGGGAAACCATCAAAGCAGACCATCACTGGTCTCTGGTCACCTCCCTCCCTACCTCCTCTGTCTTGTCTTTGCCATGAGAGGAAAACAAATCTAACTTCATCTCCCAGGCAGACAATAATAATGAAATACAGTTGTCCTTAAGGTTGCCTATGAATCCAGAGGCAGGTGTGCAGTGCCCAAACCTCCTGCAAAAGCCAGTTTTTCACAGACATTGGTTTCCATGTAGGCTGAATTTCTTCCAGCAGAAGGTGTTGTGCAACTCTACTAGTTAATCCATGTTAATTAAATTGTTATCAATTTACTAGAAAAGCTTGGGTTTGGCGTTTAGCCTTTTTTTTTTTTTTAACTAGAAAAACACAGCTTTTGCAAAATAAAAAATTGCCCTGTGAACATGTTAACTTTATTAATTTTTAGTCATAAGGGAAAGCGAACTGCTGGAGTTTGATTTGCTGTTTTGAAACCAGGCTATTTCAATCGGCTCAAACCAAGTAATGTTGTTTCAATGTTTTATTTATTACATTTCTGGATCTGATTCAACATCAGCTGTATATTTCCTACGAAGCTGTCACATGGAAATTGTGTCTTTGGGATCTCCTCTGCCCCACAGCACTGACCTTGCTGGCCAAAGCAGCTTCCCCAGTGCAGGGTGGTCTCCCCTTGGATGGAGGTGGGTGATGCCTTCTCAATGCCACACACCCGCAGGTGCATCCCGTGCTCTTTGCAGCTTGTCAAAACATTGTCACATCTCTTGTCTATGCACTGTTCAATAACATGTTCACACTTGCTTCTCTGAAGAGCTCTAAATTATCCAAAGCTTAAAAAAATCTGCCAAAGCCCCAAACTTAGCTGAAAGGTTAAAATTAGGCCAGTACACCCAGCTAGGAAACTTTTCCATATTGTAAACTGTGTATTGAACTCCAATGCAAAGCAGGAGCATTTTATGGTTGCTAGTGCCTTCAAGACCTGGACTTGCACTCACAAAAGCATCTGACTTTCTCCTTTTAATCAGTAGATGATCTCAAGGTTTTACTGGTGGCTGAGTTCTATCCAAGCACAGAACTGACTCAATTCTCTCTGATGTGATTACATCCTGTATCCCAGAATTATCCCTCTTTTGATATTACACCTTTTTGATAAGTCTTTGTCAAGCACAGTGGTAATTGCAGGATCTGAAGTTATTCTCGCTGGTATCACTGCTTGCTCTTTGCATGGCACAGCAGGAGATGTCACAAGGAGTATATCTAAACTGGATTGGATACTGGATTCAGATTGGATACTAGGAAAAAATTCTTCACTGAATTCTTCACCACTGAGAGTGGTGAAGCATTGGAAGTGGTGTCACCATCCCTGGGGATGTTTAAAATGGGTAGACGAGGTGCCTTGGGAGATGGCTTAGTGGTTACAGTGGTATAGAGCTAACAGATGGACTTGATGATCTTGAGATCTCTTCCAACATGATTCTGTGATTCTAAATGAAATTCTGCCTACTGAGTGTCCCACTGGCTGGTCCATGGGGGTATCTGGCCACAAGGAGTGGGTGATTTTGGTAGAAAGTAAGCCACCTAAGCAACAGTCACCCCAAACGGGCTATAAAGCAAGTGTGATATCACTGTATAAGTGAATAGGAAGTGTGTGGCTTTGGAAAATTTATTTTCTATGGCTTAAACCTTCAATCAGCCCATCATTTACTTGACAGCTGGCAGAAGAGGGGAAAAAAATCCACCCTTTTGTGATAGATTGAAGATTGTGTGACAAAAAGGAGACCAAATCCTGGTCTTTTCTAAGCAGAGACAGCGTCCAACTAACCCTCATGTCAATTTGGTCACCTAGATCTCATATCCATGTAAATGAGAATGTGCTGGACTCCCTAATGCTGCCTCTGTTAGCTTTACATCACCATTCAGATCTGCTTGCTTTGCCACTGTCCCCAATTCCTTTTCTCAGCAGAACGGTTAGCTGCCTCGAACTAATTCACTTTACTTGCTTCAGTGATTGTACCTGGCATCCTCTCCCATATCTTCGCTTGGGCTTTCCTTTAATTCTCTCTTCTCTTCGACTTTCTTAGAATATGTTCTCCCTGGTATTAAGGATGGATTTACTTCTGAGCAGGGAAAACTACAAAGTCATGAAAATCCTTTACAGTTCTAATTAGACTTGAGTAATGTATGTAGACAAAAACGGCCTTACCTGTACGGGTAAATGGAGGATCTGGGAATCTGACTGTCTTTTGTTTTATTACTCAGTGGAGAACTACAAAACTATTCTATTTAATTATGACCAGGGACAAAGGAAGCAACGAGCAACCAGCACTGCACAGTGCTGTGGGCATGTTGAGTATAAACAGAGGATTTGGGGATCAGCCAGTCCTCATGGCTTATTGTGCCTCAGGGGTTTTTTTCCTTTGACTTCAGACAAGCCACTTAAATTTCTCTGCCTCTGCGTCTTGGCCCATCAAAGGCAAGAGGAATGCATATGTGCCTTGTGTGATAAATGGGATGAAGTGTTTTAAACGGTGGTGAGTTTTATTAGAAATCTTGTCACTGGTGCCTAGATACAAGGATGAAGGATGTAGGAGAAATAGGAAGAGGCAGCAGACTGGTCTCGGACCGGTGGTGCCTTTTCTTTCCCAAGCAATTCCCACGAGAGCGCATTCAAGGAGGTTTATTCTGTGCCTCAGTTTCCCATCTCTCAAATGGGGACTCCAGACAATATTGCTTCTTCACTGTGTCCCTTTTTCCTTCTGCTTTCCAAGGCCTGTTTTCCTTTTTAGGGGGTATGTAGACTAAGACTAATGCCTTGATCAAACCCCAAAGCTTTGGAAATTAAATACCCTACCATCCAGTAAGTTACTTGCTTCACCAATAAACAACTTTATCTGGTAATGGAATAAAGTAGACAAAAATGTATCAGAAAGGAAGGGTGGTAATAGGTTAAAATGAATCCTCCCACCTTTCCAGAAGTGAACACTGATTTATCTGAATTGCTTGATTGGAGTTGGTTATGTAAATGGATTGTTAATATCTACACATGCTTTATTCTGTTACAATGAAGTCACAAATCAAATTAGGACAAAGATTTCTCTTTAATTTCTGTGCTTTTCTTCTCCTTTTTTTTTAAATTACTGCACTTTGTGTAATTTTTCATCTCGATCTGACAGCTTATTAACAGGCTTGAAACCCACAAATTAGCATTTTTTAAAGCCCACAATGAGAATAAATGCAAACAGTCCATCAATATATATATTCCCTCCCTATTTCTGTGATCCAGTGACAGATATTTAAACCTTAGCCTCATGTTTCTCCCCAGCCAACTTTAGGGCAAATCCACCTCCTTTTCTTACAAAGTTGAGTTCTAACAAAGTCACACTGAGGGGGGCAAACTCATTACCATGGCTGGTACCGTGGTGGGATTCTGTCAGCTTAAAGCAGGTACAGACATTTGAATAGATGGTGGAGAGGACTGGAGAGCACAGCACCTCGAGGACACCACAGGAAACGAATATTCCCCTCTCCCTACCTGTCTGTATATAAAAAATTAAATAAAATGGTAAAAAAAAGAAAAAAAGAAGGGTTGTGTTTGCAGCAGATATTAGCTGTGCTTTCCAAAGACCAAATCAGTCCCAGAGAGTTCAAATGGGGGGATATTGTGTGAGTGGCTTCAGTGTACCCTATGGAATGGATAACAACTCGAAGAATAATTTAGATGTAGAAGGCATGCTGAGAAATACAATTTCCATTGCAGCAAATCTGGGGGGAAAGGACTCAGTGTGATGCTGTTTGTTCCCTAACTGCAGAAAGGCTTTCAAGGGGGATTGCATCAATTGCTGGTGCAGTGATCTTGTACGCTTTTGAAATGAGAACCCGCTCTCTTTATGGAAGGGGATGTCGCAGCCGGACAAAGGATCTCAGCAGATTAGATCGGGCTTCTTCCAGACTCTAAGTCTTCTTTATTTCCTTGCTGATAAATTCTTCCTCCAACACAGCAGACCTCACTTTTTTCCTACTCTCTTACTATCCCCATGGGCATTTTCATTTGGATTTCTGTGGAATACATTTTGGAAACCCAGCTGATTCTTCAGTCAGGTGAAATCAAGTATGCAAGAGAACTTGAGAAATAACTGGAATAAGAAAACTCAAGGTAGATTATTCGTGACCATGTCATAAATTTTGTCTGTTAGTTTCTATCTGCTTTGAAATCTCTGTAAAGCAAGGTGCTTTACTCTTTCAAAGGATGCTTTATAATCACTTCACCATTATAATCAAATTTTTGTTCTCAAAAGGCTATGAAGAAGAAGCAAATGTGTGGTTTCATCTGTGGGGGCTGTGGAACCAGCCTAGGCAGACTAAGTTCACTCCAAGCCCCATTGTGGTGTGGTGCCTGTGGGCTGGCTTCTAGCCTCCAAAGTGAGCAGCCAGGGACACTCTGCCAGTCTCCTCTGCATGTGGCCAGGGATCTGAAGGAACTGAAATGACATTCCCACATTTCCATGGTAAATCAGTTTGGGTTTTTTTGGTGCAAAAATTGTTTCACTGAGAATTGCTTGAATTACTGGCTATTTGTAACTGTCTCTCAAACGTCACTCCAAGTGAGGTCCACCCAGCTGTATCTCTGACATCACTTTTAAGTTGGGTGTCAGGAAGAAGTTCTTTCCTGAGAGGGGGTGTTGGGCACTGGGACAGGCTCCCTAGGGAAGTGGCCACAGCACCCAGATGAACTGAGACCAAGAAGTGTCTGGACGATGTGCTCAGTCCCCTGCTCTGAATTGGCTGGTCCTGTGTGGAGCCAGGAGTTGGACTTGATGGTCTTTATGAGTCCCTTCTAACTTAGGAGAGTCTGGGATTCTATGATTTTACAGGTGTCTTTGCAGGCATAAAGATCCTGTGTCTTTTAGTGTGTCTTCACGGGAGATTTGGGTCTTATCAGTAATGCAAAGTTAAGAGCAGATGAATAAGTGACTGTGACTGCAGCATAAGACGCCCATCACTGACAATCCCTCCGTGTGTTCATGGCCAGAAGGCCAACAGCCAGGCATGAACAGCACTGCACACATCTTCTTGTGCTTCTTTGTTGTCTTTTTTTGTTTGTTTGTTTGTTTGTGTGTGCTGCATCAGCAAGAGCTTTGGGGTGTGTTTGGTTCCTTTACAAAAACAACACAGGGTAAAAGAACATTTCCCTCTTTCAGAAGTGAGGTTTTTACTTGCTGACCTAATTTGTGCTGGTGTCTACTCTGTATGTGAAAGAAAACAAGTCTGTGCTGGTGACTGACTATACCTGTGTTTTCTTTGTGTGCATGGACAGGAATTTGTAGGGTTACAGAGTTAGCTTTCCTCTCTGTGTCCAGTTTAGAGAGACAACAGAGAATCTGGGTTGCAGTGTGAGAATTCTTTGGAGCTGTGTTTGGCTCACCTTGTTTTGTACTGCTGCAAGATCCTGGAACAATTGGCATAATTAGACATGCAATACTATTTGAGCAGCAATACCTAGTCACAATGGAGCAATTAAGACAATTACTGTACGTTTTATGTAACAGGACAAATGGATCTCACTCTTAAAGTCTTTGAAAATCTCCTATAAAAGCCGTAATAATGCATTAATATATTAATCCTCCTAATCCTGTCAAACTACCCAAGTATTTCTGTGAAGGGGTTGACAGGAGATCTCAATACTGAGAGGAGTAACAGGAACCACTTGCTGGAGTTGCTTTTTTAACTATTTACCTATGTCAGGTGTTGCAAATTGCTTCAGTTTAGTGGGTGAAGGGTGGGATAAGGGAGCAGAGAAATTTTGGAAAAGCCTCTCTTGATCTCTGACTTGGAAAAGGTTCCCTGACTGGTGCACATTGTCATTCCTATTGAATCCGGTAAAAATACAACAGTTTCCCCTAAGTCACAGAACTAAAAGGAGAGTACTCCAGCCAGGAGTAAACTAGGAGGGCTTGGTGGTATGGAATGGCCCCAGCCAAGGAGCAGTGCCCAGTCTGTACCTCTTATCACAGAGGTGATAACCTGCCACGTCTGCAATCCAGACCCTGAGGAGACTTCAGAGACTGAACTCTGAGACATGGGCTAGACAGCCAAACAAGAACTAAATATAAAAATAAATGCACATTGGAAAAGAAAAAGCAAAATGAGGGCAGAGGTAGCACAGTTGCAGTATCACGGAGAAAGGAGGAGAGAGAAAAAAAAGAAAACTGTGTTTCTATTTACCGATGCTTAGATCAAGAGACTCCTCTGATTCTCCATTATCCAGCTGGCAAGCCATTTGCAATACCTACTTAATCATGTGCCTATGTCTCCTGCTCTTAGGCAAAGCCTGTATTCTTAGATTGCCATCAGGGGAGAGGATGCTGATTTGGATAGACAAGTTTTGGTGGAGGTTTTTTTAACTCATTTTAAATCCTGCCTGATATTCTGTTCCAACTGCAGTCTCCCTCCACATGGATGTCTTTGATTCCCAGCATAACTTCAAATCAGTTTTAACCCTCCACCCACCAGACTACTGACTGCCTCAATTCGTTAGTAACTCCTTAACGAGTTGTTAACCTATTGTAAGATAACATACTCTTTTCTGCCTGGCATGGCAATGCTGAAATCTCAGTGTGAAGCCTTTTTCACAAAGCCAACCTTGCATTTCATAGCAACCAAAAATTGACAATCACATTTATACAGTATTATACATCTCACTGATACAAGTAGCTCATTAATAGCTCTTAATTGAGACTAGGCTCAATGGCTAAGCATCCACTTTTGAGAAGATAATGGGTGTGAGGTGAGCGACCCCTGCTCAGTCTTTGTGGGATTTCATAGTACCTGGATTTTCCGAATAGCCTAGGGAAATTAGACACAAAATAGCTTTCGTATTTCACTGAGAATGGGATAACTACTCTGGCTTAGAAAATCAAATTCTCAACTTTCAACTTCCTGTATTTTAGGTCTCGATCTTACATCCAAGGCTAATGTTTCTTTTCCTAATTTGGAGGTTCAAGGATCCCTTAAGGTCGGTGAATTATGTAGATGTTCGTTTAGTTGGGGATACTTAAGTACTGTCTGAAAGCCCAGGACAAAACAGAGTCTGTGCCTGCTGTTAGCTCCACCATGTGGGGCAACACAAAAGGTTGAAACCCACCCCCCCTTTACCTGTAGTAAAGAGCCTGCAATCAGAGTGCCCCCCTCTCTGTGGGCAGTTCTGTCTGATCCTTACCTGGTTTGCAACAGAGGAGTTTCTGTCTCTTCATGCCTAAACATTTTAGAGACATGAAGCAGGGAATTAAAATGGGCTGGGGGTGGGGGGTGGCAGGGAGGTTATGCCCTTTTCTGTGAACATTTTTGAAGGGAAAATTTCTCAACAAAGCGCTGACGTTTCTGCTAAGGGATGGTGTGAAATTGTTTCTGGAGAAATGCAAAGCAGGGGGTGTGCAGTGCTGGGGGGAGCACAGCCCCTGCCCCGTGAGAGCAGCCTGGCAACCAGCAAGGGCAAGAGCTGCCTGAGATGGAGGCATTAAGGTTACATCTCTGAACTGGTCAGGCGAGGAGTTTCCCATACCAGGCTGGGGTTGGGTAAAGGGCTGGGGATGGAGACTTGGCAGCCCGATGTCCCCAGCTCAGCGATCTTCTCTAGCAGGAGAGCAGTAGCAGCCCAGCAACTGACAGTCATCCATCTACCCTCCAACCCTTAATTAAGGTAAAAACTCAGTTCTCCAGGCAGAGCAATGCATTGCCAGCATGGGTCTTTGAATAGCAGGCGATGTGCAGTCCAGGTGATGAGTCAGCCGGGGCACCACAGGGCTTGGGAGGTTGGGGTTGGTGATTCAGATTAACAAATCTCCCCCTGTCAGGAGTAGGTTGTAACACCCAGACCAACCTTTGGCATACACCAAAAAATATGTTTGTGAAGCTTAATTTAAGTAACAGGCTATGGGAAGGCTGGTGACCCAACTCCTCATTCTGATGAGGAATATGTTTACTAAAATTAAGGTTATCTATTGCAGTGATTCTTTTCAATCGGCCTATTAATGCTCGTTTTATGTAACAGGACAAATAGATCACGGTGTAAAGTCTCTGAAAATCCCTTGTGAAAGCTGTAATAATGCTTTAATGTATTAATCCCCTTAATCCTGTCAGACTCCCAAAGAATTTCTGTAAAGGCTGACAGGAAATCTCAATACTAACAGCAGAACGAGCAACAGACACTTTTCAATAGGTGGTTTTAACTATTTGTCAGTCTTTTAGCTTTAACATACCCCTCAGCCAAGGTGAAGAGAACTACAGTTTGTGAAGTGCAAGGAAAGGTCTTAAGCAGTTTTGTGGGTTGGACTGTCCTTTAATTTACATCATGTGAAACCTAAACTACTGCTGGATGCTGGATGAGGGTGAGGATCAGCATTTTGCATCCTCTTTTTCTGTATCTCCCTCTTTTTTTGCCATGCTTCATATGCTTGCACTTTGCTCCTGACATCTTTCCTTGGGTTTTGCCAAGCACTTGTGTACTCCAGTGCCTTCCCATGTGCTGTGGTGATATACACCATTGTCTCCTGGGCTCTAATTGCATTGCACGCTTCTGTGGGTTCAACGTGCTCTGCAAGCAGGCTGGGGGTACTGGTTCTTGGGGTTGCAGGATATAAATGCCAGTTTGCCCATGTATCTCTTTACTCAAGTGCTGGAATGTAAGGAATAACTTTGAAAAGAGGGTAAAAAAATCAGATAGTGCCATGTTAGGAACATAATGGCAGTGCTCCTTTGAAAGGTGGCACCTTCAATTTCAGGGGTGTTCTTAGCAGTCTATAATTTAGATGGAGCTGAAGCGTTTAGTCTGTAGGACTTTGTTTTTCTTCTTTCACCTTTTCTTTAACTAGTAAAGAAAATGACATTCTATGTAAAATGTAATAACCAATAATGAATCCTTTAAAGTGCAACATTATCTTTTCAGCACACATTTCCCCTGCACCTCTCCTAATTATTTGATTAAATATGTGCCTTAGCGGGTTTAATGTTTACCGGAGTGATGGGGATGAATTCATTTTCCTTGTAGTGAACAGAAGATAGTGTGTTTGAGGATCCTGTGCAGTTACCTGCCTTTGTGATATGGGAGGAGAAACCCAAACAACGACAGCTATGTGGGATCAGCACAGCCCATGTATTAACTCCAAGTCTGCTTTTGATTTCATTTACAGCAGTGGAAGCGGAGGGTAATTTCAGGAAAGCAGGAGACTTGATCTGAACATAAAATTAGGAACTATGAGCTCCTTGATGCTATGCCTAGCATGGCTGGTGTCTCAGCATCTTCTTGGATGGCTAGTTTGGAACCAGATTTTTCTGTTTAGGGTAAAACCAGTGGAAAATGAAGTCCTCTTTTAGCACTGACACGCTGAGGAAAAAGCCCTTCTCCCTGACCACAGTTTTCCTGATGGAGCAGTGGTGAATGAAGAGAAGGTAACTTCTCTATCTGGAGTGGTATAGGCAAACTTTGTATTCAGAAATCGAAATCCACTGGTTGAGGATCAATTGGTGCATTGTTGTTGGCTCCTTTCACGTCCCTGTATCTTCTTTGGTCTGGACTCCTCACCTGGACACAAAATTTTTTATGTGCTTCAGCTGGGAATTCCACTGATGAACAATGGCAAACAGCCAAGCAATGAAATTGCAGTGTGCTGGGGGAAATGTAGTCCACCCACTGAGCATACCCCACACAGGAGACTTAAAACATAGCAAAGACAGTGTAGAAATGCCTGTGAAGTATTGTAGCATCATTTATTAATCTCTGGTTTGGTGTACATGATGTGCAAAAGTGTACAGTTTAGAGGTTTTCATGTAAAGATCAATGTTTTCCCTGGGTAGGAGGAATAATTATTTTCTGACAAGCTGAACCTCTGAGTCACCACCAAAGCACAAAGCTGGGATCCTGGAAGGTAGCTCACATGACAGCATCTCCAACGGGAGGGCTCTCCGGGTGCTCTGGGCAGAGCCTGGGTGCTGTGTGTGGCTTCCCACTCTCCCCAGCAGACACGATGGCTTAGCCTGACTCATGCATTTCCCACTTTATCCTGTGCATTGATAGTTTATTTGAGCTACTTTTGCAAGAATAGCATTCAACATTTTCACGCTTAATCCCTTGGCAACAGCATTTTTTACCTTTTTTTTTTTTTTTTTTACTAGTACAAGATGCTGTGCCAAGAAAAATCTAATGCTTCTGCAGAAAGGATTAACTAGATATCATAGCAATATCCGTCAGTTTACCCACAGAAGAATGGAAATAGTTTCCTTTTGTGTAACAGAGTTTAGAGAGTATTTCACCTTAACTTATATGCTGAGACAGTTTTTAGTCCAGAGATAAGTCTTTGCAAGGAAATCGATAATAATTCATGCATGCACAACTCACATCAGCTTCCACAGGACATTAGGTTTTGTATTAACATAACTGAAAATTGGAAAGTTCTTTTTTTTCAATAGAGTAGAGATAACTACTGTTAAGTGCTTTTTTCACATGTGTGTGTGAGTCCCATCAGAGGAGGCAGACTATTGAATACAGCTTTGTTGGTACGTTGTTTCATACAAGCTTTGCATTGCAAGTGTTTCCAAAAGATAGCATCAGAAATTCATGACACATTAGACTAGCTTCATTAGAGACACACAGAGATGTAGGTTTCATCTAGAGAATTGAAAACGACCAATTTGTCATTTCTTTACCTGTTGATCAAATGAGGATGAGAAAGAAGGGAATTCGTGGGTCTGGGACTGAAAGAGAAGGAATGTCTCTTTGGTGCCATAAAATGTGTCTCTAATTAGTGGGGGAATGTCAACAGAACGTAGAACCTCATGAACAGGAATTCAAGGGAGAGTAAATATCATATAAAACATGGGCAGCATTGGCCTAGGGATTACGGACTCCCCCAACTCTTTTAAATGGTACCTCTACTCTGTCACCGATGCTTGAGTTGACTGTCCTGCTGAATAATGAAATAAATTATATTTGTGGCTAAAAGGATAAAAGATAAAATATGGAGTCTTTCACTGTTTTGTGATGGGTTTAAAATCTGGGCCAGGCTTGCAATGATCTGTGACAGGTCAGTTCTGTAGCTCAGGTTTATTATGCTGAAAATCTGCACTGCGAGGCATATTCCAACATAAAAGAAAAGCACTGCTACAGCTAGAATTGAAACCAAAGAAAAATAAGCTTTCTATCAGTAAATGTTCATGCTTTCCTACCATAAGATATAAAATAAATAAACCAATCCATCAAGGTTCCCTTTAAGGTACAGGGGCAAATCTAGCTACTGGTCCCAATTTCGTGCTCCTTGCCGCTGATGACTGCTGAGATTGGAGGACTGGCAGTCACAGTCCTCTGGTCAGACTCAGCCTGTGGACCAGGTTCACCACAGCTCTTTCTGTCATGGCTGCCTGCTATGCTAGGGGAGGTGATGGGGTTTACCTCATGTCAGTCCTGAGGAGAGCTTGAGCTGATGCTCAGAGCTTGCATTCAACCCACGGTGCTAGGGGGGAAAATAAAAAAATTAATTAAAAAAAAAAATATATATATACACACACATATATATTCTCTGGTGGTGCCCAGGGCTGTGTACAGACACTTTGTGAGGGTTGTGTATGTGTGTGGGCAGGTAACAGCACTGCCACTCTCCATCATGTAAGCTAAATTTGTGCCACGCTGTGTCATGCTACAGGGGTATCCCACAGACTTGGCTGGCCCTGTGTGGAGCCAGGAGTTGGACTCAATGATTCTTATGGGTCCCTTCCATCTCAGGAGATTCTGGGATTCTGTGATACCTGATGACCCCCTCCACCCCCAGGTAAGACCACCCTTGTGTGTACCTGTGAATTCTGGGTGAACTGGTGGGACACTTGATGGTATTTCTGCTTGGAAAAGCAGTGAGTGCTTGGTTGAATGTGAGCCCATCTTAGGGGCCTGTACCTGTCTTCATTCACAGATGTGAGAGCATGAGTGTTTAATTTCTTTGGAGAGGGTTTTAACCTACTGCTGGGTATGTATTGGATGAGGTTTATCATTTTATCAAATAATGAAAAGTCAGAACACTCTGGAATCTGTTGTTGACCTGACTGGTACAACTTATTGCTCTCTGAGCTCCTTATTGATGGAAAATCTAAATCAGAAAAGCTGTTGTCTTGCTTGGCATGAATGGACTCATTTGTCATCATTTTCACTGGGGAAACCAGCTCCCGAACTGGCTGAACTCTGACGAGCAGCCTCTCGAAACTGGGGTTGTTGAACATGGTGAGGGGAACCTCTTAGTAATATTGACACTGGTGTTCTGTTGGTTGCCAAGCTAGGAGCTTTCAGAAGCAGCTCATGACAGAGCCTTTCTCACACTTCACATTTGTAGTTGGAAACATATTGGAAGTGTCTGATTCGGGGTACCCACAACCCTGAAATTTAGGTTATTAATGGAGATATACCAAATTCTCCACAAAAAAAAGAGAACATAGTCCATATCCTTTATTCTTTTTGAAAATCCTGGCTGTGGATTTTCACTCTGACAAAGATTCACAAGCCATGTTAGGCTTGTGAATGTTAGGAAACTCTATGCATGAAATCGTATGATCCTGCAATGGAAAAATATTTATGTTCCAGAGATGATCAGTTCTGTGGTATATTTACACTATTTTATAGAAACATGCATGTGGGGATATATATTTACTTCAGTAATTATATGCTCCATAGTGGTCTGAGAAGAAAAAACATGCCAAGAATAATTCAAATAAATATTAAGGCCTCGACATAACTAGTACTGCAGTGATGTAGTTTTCTAAGTGCAAAATTTTTCCCAGCTCTTTGGTATGCCATGAAGGAATAATGAATGCAAATACTGTTGATAGTCATTAAAATTCTGCAAATGAAAAATGACTCACCCCTTCGTTAATTCTAGCCCATTGCATAGAGAACCTGTGAATGCCTTTGTCAGTGACACTGTTAGCTTTGGAAAATGAGAAGAGGGTTCCTGAGTAGCTTTCCTGTTCTTGGGAAACTTTGTCCTTGTATGGTAGCAAGTCTTCTGACTGCCAAAATGATGAAAGCCATTTAACCACCTTAGATGTGTGAAATGGCTCCAAAAATAACAGCTCCATATGACAGTGAGATTGGGACGTGGTATGAAAGGGTCAGTGACGGTGATGATCATTATGATTAAGCAAGGACTATCACCTATGTTCCTGAGGGAATTTGGGACTCCATTGTGCTGACTTCTAAATAAAATGTCTCTGGAGAACTTGTAATATAAATAGGAAAGACTGACAAAAGATGAGAACTATTTTAGGAAGGGAGAATTGAAAAAGTGAAGGATTATTGTTAATCTTGAATCACGCTGAAGTCCTGCTCCTGGTCTGGGGACCTTGTGGTGGATGCTCTATCAATAGGGAGTATCTTCAGAATTGTGGGTGCCACAGGGTCATCCTAGTGGGAATCTATGAGGTCCATGGCAGGCAAGGGAAAATGGGACATGTGAGAGCCTTGCTTTGGCATTGCCCTTAGGGCAACGTGTCATTGCCCTTGGAGCAACGTGTCTTTACTGCTTGTAGGGCATTTCTCGGTAGCTGCAGTGGTGTAAAGAAACCAGAAGTGGGGGACAAGTTGGCTGAAAGCAGCAGTAGGAATAATTTGTCTTTGACAGAGCTCAAGTCCTTCATTTTCATTTAATTGGATAACGTGAGCTACAACCTTGCGATTTGCTAATTTGTTGCACCGGAATATGATTAGAAGATGTTTTGAGACTGGGTGATGAGGAATTTTAATAAGACATTTCTGAGGTGGGGCTGTTCTGACACCAAGGATTTTGTTACAGTATTTTAAGCTCATTGTGACTCTAATGATGTTACAAATGTGGAAGTGAGATAAATATAAATGAATTGCTATTGAACCAATCAAACGACAAACTTTTTAAGTGTCGTGGGACATATGTAAATGAATATGTAAATTAAACGGTTTGGGTTACAAAAGGACATGTCTGAGGAATGGCTCTTTGGAGGTTCGTTGGATCAGCATCAAGGATGCTGATCATTTGGAGCTTTTACATATGTTAATCATCTTGTTCTTCCAGGCCAAAGAGGCTATGAATATAAAAGTGCTAACAGCCTATTACCAAGTTGTTTGCAAGAGTCCTCATAATAGAAACATTAACTCTATAGCTTAATTTCTACTTAAATAAACCTGCAGTTTTCTGTAATAACTGGAGCATGATTGGTTGGAATTGGATCTATCTGAAGTAACCAGTGTCATTAGGGTGCCTTATCGCAGTTTAGTCTGACAGTCAACAAAAGATTTGACATGGAAACAAGTTGTTTGAGGGGTGAAGTAGCTAAGGGATGGTAACAGGAAAGCATGAAGGGGTCAGAGTGATGGGTAGGGAAAGTGGTTTGTCACAGCATCTTGAATTGAGAGGAACTGCTCAAATTGTAGCTTTCCAAGCCAAAAGAAAAGCTCAAAAAAATCAGGATACGAGATGAGGAGAGGGGCTTGCTTGACTTGGCTAAGGTCAGAGAATGACCCTATGGGCTAGCTAAGGATAGCATGAAAATTTGAAAGGTTTTCTAGCAGTAAGTGATGGTTTGAAAGCTCACAGACTTCTTCTAAGGGAAAGACCATTTCTTGCAATTCTTGGTGTAATACTGAAAAAAACCCCAAACTCTGTGATGCGTATGCAGCTCGGTTGCCCTTGCAGCAGCTCTCCTCACTGCTGCTGGCACGCTTTAGAAACACCCTGGCATGTCTCTCATGCTGGATCCCCCACCCTCCTGATGTTTCCTCATACACTTGCTGTGATAGAATCCAATGGAAGAATACCTCTCCCAACTAGCTTTTAATCTCTTAACTCCTTGCTCACAACAAGGAAAGAGCAGCTGCAATACTGTTCCAGAACTATGGGGAATGTAGACTTGCCTTTTGCAGTTCCAGTTCTCAAGTGTGAGTGTTTTATTCTTATCACTTTATTTTTGCACCCTACTGAGGAGGATTGCTCTTAGAGCTGTTGGTCACGAGGGGTGGGAAGAGAAACTCAAGTTTTTCCCACTTGGAGATCACTAAGGCAAGGAGTGATGCTACTGATGTTTCCTTACAACATATTTTTTTTAGTCTTTCGAGGTGCACTGCTCCCCTGAGCTGGGCTTTTCAAAGTAATAACATCTAATCTCATTTCTGATGTATTTAACTGAAATCTAATTTCCATTTTTTGTGTCCTGTAAGGAGCAACTGGCTCTGGGGATCCCTGATAAAGCTGTGGGAGGGACCCCCTGCTTCCATATGCAAGGAAGTAATCAATCTGCTGCCAGGAGTTTACACTAATATCTGTGATTGCAGCTCACGTATAATGAAGACAAATCCTGTTCTAGCTAAAGATCAATAATTCAAGGGGGGAAAGGGGGAGCCAGGAATGGGGGATGGAGACTGCAGGAGCATCTGCCAATGAAATGCTTTTTGAAAACAATGAGATTTAAAAGCAGAGTGTAGGACAATTACTGAGAATTACCGAATGTCCTATGGGTATGAAGAGGACCCTGTGAATACAAAATATCCTCTCCCACCCCTTCCAAACTCCATTTCCTTTTAGGAGCTCCTAGGAGAGGTATTTAGAGCCTATTAGAGTGGCAGGAAGCCAGCTGTTAATCAGCATGCTAATTCTGGGATGGCATCATATGGACCAGTAGTGCTACCTGCATATGTTAAGGGCGAGGAAGCTGAGCTGGCAGCTTTGGCCTGATTTCCTCAGCATGCAGCACTGCAAAGATCTGGCATCTTCTGGGGACTAGAAGGCACCCAGGGAAGATGGAGCAAGGCTGGGATGCAGATGTAGAGTCTCTGTGTTTAATTTGTAGCACCAATCCTTCTTGACGAGGCGAGGACAGTGATGCGTTTGCTCATCGCAAGTACAGGCAGCAGAATGAGGACAGAGAAGTGAGCAGACCCGTGAGACAACTTATCTGCTATTTTGGATGTGTTGGTGGGCCTACCATGCCAGTTAAGGGATGCATCAGATGAGACATGGGCACCTGGGGCTGGGCTGAGACATCTCTTGTCTCCAGGCTCCCACGGGCTCATCTCCACGCAGGCACCGTACCGCTTGATTACACTTGCCACGGGTCTTAATATTTTACCAAACATGTCTCATACTTTAAAATATTTATTGGACATGTGCTCAGGCTGTTGTCACAGCATCTTGAATCAGAGCAGAGAGGTGATGTTAACAAGCATGTCAAAGCAGAGATTGGACTCTTAGGGTTGTTAGTTCTCCTCCTCTTTAGATCGTGAAAGGGTTAAAGAGCCGCCTGAGACTCTCCTTTTGCTGAGACAAGAGAACTAAGGGTGTATCGATTTCAGCCCCCTCCCCCCTTTTTCTTTTTGAGTGCTATGAGCTCTGTTTTTTGCTTGCCCTGCAAAAGAGATTATTCAACATAAATACAGACAGTTTATGGTGTTTACAAGTTAGCTGATGTAGCAAGTCTGCTTGTCATGTGCTCCTGGAATACAGGGTAGGGTCGATGCTTCCAACCTTGAGCATTCAGGAACCACAAGTTAAATGCTTCTAGAAATCATAAGATTGGATCCAAAATCATGAGTTTGTTTTTGGTGGGTTTTTTTTTTTGTTTGTTTGGGGGTTTTTTGTTGTTTGTTTTTTGTTTGTTTTTTTTTTTTTCCTGAAGAAAGGAAAAGGTCCAGAGGCTTGTTGCTGTATCTTTGCAGAGCCTGGAAGGGATCATCACATGGTCCTAATGTAAAAGATTTTCTCCTCCTGTAAAAGGGATGAGGCATTTGAGTTGTCTTCCTTTGGTTTCTGAGTCTTAGCACATGGCCCTGGAAGCTGGAGTTTCAAAATTAAAACCTGCCAAACAGTGTGAGACAACAGGACTGAGAGCTGATGTCATGGCATCAACTCAGCTGCATCTCGATCCTCTTTGAGTATCAAAACTAAAGGGGTAGGAAAGTTCTGTTTCCCTCTCAGGAATATTTTAGTGTGAAGTAAAATATTCTGTGCAGTCAACTGAAAATACAAAGAAATATAGAGCACTCATGTTGTTTATACCCCCTAGTACTTCACCCTTAAAACTGAAGGTAGGAGTAAAATGATGTGTGTCTTCACGTAAGAGAGGGATGACAAGCCTGTACGAGAGGCTCCCCAGAAGCAGAACCATCACCCCTGGCAGAGTCAGTGCAGGGGGGGGGCAGGGAGAGAGGCTTGAAAGATGGACATGCCAGAGAACATGCTGCCTCTCTCCCTGCCCGAATAAGAGAGGAATTCAGTAGTGCTTCATCTCCTGGGATGTCAGTGGAGAGAAAGGCTTGTCAAGGCATGGTGAGGCTTTGGTGGGTGTACTTTGTGCTGGATGTGTGCTGTGCTGGATGTGTGTTGTACTGGATGTGTGCTGTACTGGATGTGTGCTGAACTGGATGTGTGCTGTACTGGATGTGTGCTGTACTGGATGTGTGTTGTACTGGATGTGTGCTGTACTGGATGTGTGCTGTACTGGATGTACATTGCTATGCTGGATGTGTGCTGTACTGGATGTGTGCTGTGCTGGATGTGTGCTGTGCTGGATGTGTGTTGTACTGGTTGTGTGCTGTACTGGATGTGTGCTGTGCTGGATGTGTGCTGTACTGGATGTGTGTTGTACTGGATGTGTGTTGTACTGGTTGTGTGCTGTACTGGATGTGTGTTGTGCTGGATGTGTGCTGTCCTGGATGTGCATTGTGCTGTATGTACACTGTAGATTGTGCTGGATGTATGCTGCTTTGATGGACGTGTGCTGTGCTGGATGTGTGCTGTGCTGGATGTACACTGTGCTGGATGTACATTGTGCTGTATGTACACTGCTGGATGTGCATTGTGCTGGATGTACATTGTGCTGGATGTATGCTTGCTGTAGCTTCACAGAGGCTCTGTTGGAGGCATCCAGGAGCCTGAACTGTGGCTCTTTTGGACACATTGATCCCTGAGCAGTCCTCTGCTCCAGGAGGGATTTCATGCCCTGATCTCTATCGAGGAGGAAATGTAATTTCTTTTGGGTGGGTATCAGGGCAGCATGGATGGTTTGGAAGGGATGGAAAAGAGACTGGAACCTGCTCTCATCTCCCCAGAACATTTCTGGTATGTTTTCTATCGATGTGTAAACTGAGATCATTTTCATTAGAGATTAAGCCAGGCTAACAAGTTTCATATCTTGAGCTCCTCAATCTCTCTGCTCTCTGGCTGTGACTGCCCTTGGGGCATCATTCTCTGATAAAATCTCCCGAGCCTCTCGGATCAGTGTTCAGGGTCTGGCACAGCCACAGCCTTGCCCCTCAGCCACTGCCACCTCAGAGAGCTCCTTCCAGGGAAAGCTGAGAAGTCTGAAAGTCAGCTCTCTCCATCACAGCATGGCCCCACAGCAGAAGGGGCTGGTGGAGGAGGTCGTGTCTGAGCAGGAAACAGTGTTGTGTCCTTCCTCCTAGCTGAGGTCAGACTGAGTGTGCTGGTGAGCATCTCTGGGAAACCATCATCTCCTGTCCCTGCTGTAACAGCTTGTAGCTGAAAGAACATCACGTTCCCAGGATTGGCAATCCAGGAACTTTAAGCAGAGCTAAATTCACTTCGATAATAATCCTCAATGAATCAGGTGGGAAATATTTCACAGGCTTAAACCACGGAAGAACCTACAGGATTCTCTTAAATGGAAACCCATGAAAGTGAGCATTGCCAATTTATTCTGAGGGGACACTGGGAAAGAGATAGCAGCAATTTTATAACATTGCAAAGCTGTGGCTTTGTGGTGGAGGGAAACATTACAACGTTCATGAGCGAGGTCCTGTTAATTTTCTTTTTCACCACTTTAATACTGCAATCTTTTTTACTGGATGAAGGAAGAACTAGAGGCCAGCATCCCATCTGCCTCTGCTGAATGTGAGGCTGATGTATGCAAAATGGGAGCTAGCTGGAAACCCAGTGGACTTGCATGGGATACAGAGACACAGCAAAGGCACATATGCTGCAGCTCCAACTATGTCATTTTACTGCTATATGTAAAACACCATCTGTGGTGCAGAGACCTCTGCTATGAGGGAGATGCACATTCAACCCAGAAAATTGTCAACTGAAGTGCTATAAAGTTCTCTGTAAGTGTCTTCATCACTCATTTCTAGAGAAAAGCACCTAATACCATGGAACACTGTAGCAAGAACTAATGTAGATGTATCAAGCCAAAACCAACACTGGTGTAAATGGCTGCAGCTTGACTGCCTTTAGCAGCAGAAGTGGGTCCAAGCTCCTTGGATCTCACAGATGAAAAGGGGTGTAACTCTGCTGGGTAACATGGTGGTGGTGACTCAGTGAAACACCATTTAAAAATGCAATGAGGAGGTTGGCCTTTGTTTTCCACATGATTTAAATTGGGCCATAATCTTTTTGCTTAAAGCCAAATTTTTTTGGCAAACAGGAGGCCAGAGGTGCCAGACTCGATCCTCCCCTAGCAGGACTGTGTAATTCTCCATGGCAATTCAAGGTTAGTCCCTTAAACTGCACCTTCATGTCTTACTCCAGAAAGAGAAGCTTGAAGGCACAAGCTGTCTCCCACACAGGGTCCAGCAACTCCAAAGACAGTAACAACCTACTACTGTGAATGTTTGTCTTGCAAGCACTACGGTAAACAGCTGTGTTTTCCTGAGATGTGCAATACCACTCATTGTCACAACGTGACCTCATGCAGTGTCAGTGAATTTAAAAGGTGCTCAGGTACAAAACCGAGCAAGGAGGGAGAAAAAAATTAAATAATCCATTCCCTTCAGGTAAGAGTGGCTGCAAACCACCTGCTTTTACCATGGAATGACTTGAGTGTGCTGTGCTGGGCTCCCCTCACTGTGCTGCTCCCCCCTTCCAAGGCCTGGCAAGCGAGGTCCTGTGCCATTGCCAGCAGGAGGGCTCCTGCCAAGGAAGAGGCTCATTAGTGGTGCCAGCAGTGGGAACTTGCTGTTTAGTTGCTTTCCTCTTGTCCATAGACTGGACTTGCTGCCGAGCTCAGAGCTCATAAAAGCAGCAGGAAGTTTTGAGACATTTACCTCTTGCCAACAGGCAGAGGTTTGTTCATCGTAGACCTGGAGAGCTCTTGGGCAGTGGTGCAACCACAACCAGGGGGAAAAAGGGCCAGGGAAAGCAGGGAGCTGGCAGGATGCTTGCACCCATGTCAAGAGTGCAGTGGTAGAGCAGAGAGGAAAGGAAGGGGGAAGATGCTCTTTTTCCTGCCAGTATTTGCACTCATATTTATTGGGGTTCTTCACTGTAATTGGTAGAAACAAAGAAAAGACAGAGATACCAGCATAGGGTTCAGAGGGAGAAGGAATACTGGGGCTTAGTCTTTTTATATCTGGATATTTGAAATGTGTTCTATGTAGTCTATAACCATATAATCATAGAGTGTGTTAGGTTGGGAGGGATCTTTAAAGACCCTACATTACATAGGGTTATCTTCACTAGATCAGGTTGCTCAGAGCCCCATCAATCCTGATTTACTGCTGGAAGGATCTAGAAAGACCAAGATAACTTGAGCATGGAGTTAACCTCTAACCATTAAATACCTTCAGGGCCCCAGGAGGAGTGGGTGTGCATTAGATCGTGTATAAAACCCAGTGGTATCTTTGATGGAGGAAGCTCAATATTGTATCTAGAAGAGCTCAGAAAGAGGGAAGAGACCATAAATTCTGGTCTGGGGCCACAAGAGAGGGAGATGCAGGACGGTGCAGATGGGACTCCTCATGGCACCACAGCTGAGGTACTCAGTGCCTGCCAAGGTACCTATTGCTCCTCCTGCTTCACTTCTGGACTCATTCCTGAGCTGCCCTTCTGTACCAGGAGCTCTTTCCCCACTTAAGGGTGAATCCTATCCTCAAATTAAGCAAAGGCAGCATGTTCACTGAGGTAAAGAGAGGTGTTGCAGAGTAAAGATAAGTTTTTTCTGGAAAAGTGCACAGCTCCAGTGCCTCACATCCTCTCTGAAGCACACGAATTTTGACCTTAGCTGCAAAAGCTGCTTTACCATTGTTAAAATATGTAGGCAAATGACCCTGAGTTTTCAGCCTCTTCCATTTTCCCCACTGTGGTTTTTCAATCTTCTTTCTCCTCGTTTGTATCGTGGTCTCCAAAGGACATGGGACTGTACTCTTGCTTGTCTCTCCATAGCATGGAGAGAAGCATCAGAACCAAGCCTATAATCAAACTACAATAATCCTCTTGAGCTGTAACCAGACTCCCTTGTTCCTGCAGAAGACACAGCACTGCCAGCCTGGGGGCTAGCAGGGTGACAAATTCCCCGTGCAAGCTTCCCCAGCCCAGGGAACAGGCATGCAGGAATTCACACTCCCATTTGTTATAGAGTATTGTGATGGCAGCTGGAGATGCTGCTCCAGATCAGAGTACACGAGATGTTCACAGCTCCTGCCAGAAAGTAATTTGCCACGAGTGTACAATGGAAAAGGCAGAACTGTCCCTCAATTTACCGCTGGAGGAATTGAAGTCCTGAACACTCTAAAGGAATCTGGAGGCAGAATCAGGGGTTAAACTCACTTCTTTCAAGCTCCAGCACAACGTCTTTGCTACAACACTCTCTTTCCCAAGCATGTGATATTGAGGACAGTTATGAGACAAAATTTACCATTTGTGTGCTTTTTCATTGCATTTTTGCTCTGCCTGCCATTACAGTCGTCAGGGAAGAAAGGCTGTTTTGTGCAGTGAATATACCCACAAGGTAACTTAGGCTGAAATCTAAATGTTTTGGTCTTTCTACACCAGAATACAAAATAGTTCAAACTTCTTTCCTAGTTTCTTGCTAGCAGAGCTGAATGCTTCCATCTGAACTGGAAATGTAGCATGGTTACAATGTGGACACCCTCCTGCTCCACCTTGATCCAATGTCAACCCCAGCAAGGTTATCTCAGGCCATAACCCATGGAACTGCCAGTACATTCATCTCCTGATGGACAATCTGGCACAGGGGCTGGACCTGTTCCTTGATCACCAGCTTATTTTATGTCATCAAGTTTTGTTTTGCTTTTCCCCTTCTGTAAATTTTGCAAACCATTCATAGCTTGCATCCCAATCCTCACATGCTTTAACCTGCACCTGGAATTTAACATGAATTCAAGCAGTAAATGTGAGTGTATAGTCCTTCACCCAGTGCTGGTGCAATGCACAGCAGCCTGATTTCTCCTCTGTGCAGGGTAGTGGTCAGTTAAGTTTTGTCCAGCTTTATCTCAATCCCCTGTAAAAGGCACTTTTACAAGGTCTTAGGGCAGTGTTTTAGTGACTGTCACGGTAATATTCAACACTTTATGAACATTTAATTTTGAGTGATGGAAAATACAACCTGTGCATGCAGTCTGAGGGAGAAACAGATCTGGGTTGGTGCTTGCTCTGTGCTTGTTGACAACTCACTGGTCAACACTCTAAGTAAATGCCATGCATGGAAATGTAGCAGATTAAATGCACCTTTAATGCTTCTATAGCATGTACCTAGAAAAGTCACGAAAGATAGATAGGTAGAGTCCCTTGGCACCATCCCTAATTTGTGTGTTTGTGACTTTAATCCTTAGCTTGATGGTGTTTTAATTGACAGAATGTAAATTCCTTGTTGTGGTAATCCTTCTGGTGCCTGGAGATGTGGACAGATGCTCTCAGTTCACAGACAGCGAGTGGGAACAGGCAGGAGGGGCTGGCAATGCACGAGTATTTACACAAATATTTCCTGGTTATTTATTTTCATGTACTTCAACTCACACTATCCCACTGAAGTTCACCAAGATTGTGTCTCTGTCTCTCTCTCTCTTTCCAAAATTGCTGCAATAGAGCTCTAACTTTTTTTTTTTTTTTTTTTTTTTTCTCCTGGGTCTTTTTGTGGTGCTCCT
>VXBZ01009128.1:238047-408407 GCA_013399135.1 Heliornis fulica
TCAAGTGTGGAAAACAGGGAAAAAAAAAGCTGAATGTACATGTGAAGGGAAAAAAAAAAAAGAGGAAGCCATATCTGACTTTTCACTGAAGAATACACTCTCTTTTCCAGCAGCTTTTAGCCAAGAGAAATGATTCACTGCATGTCCTTTCCACTGGGATGAGAATACCTGCCCCTACAGCTTTGTGCTGTGAGAAGATGCTCAGCTATGAAAGGGACAGGCAGTACTGAGCCCTGAGCTGGAGAGAGGAAGGCATCAACAGCCAGACACCCTCCAACCTCCCTCCAGCTCTGTGTACAGACATATCCTCTGGTAATTTAGATTCAGATTAACTTGGTGACCCACCAGTGCTTTCAATGTTTGCAATACCAGTGGAGATCTTATAAGGGAAGGAGTTCTTGGTTGATGTGTGAAGCTTAGCATACCAGCCCTTGCTGTGCTCCTGGACCAGCTGAACCAGAGACTGGAGACATGCCTAAAAATGGAATAAGCTTTAATAAACCATTTAAAAAAAAGAAATTGGCTTTTCAAGGCTTCAGGAAGTGTGGTGTTCAGAAAATTTTTAAATTTACTGTCATTTGTGGTAGTTTGGTCTACACAGCTTGTGTAAGCATATTTACTTCTAAACCCAGTGTTTTCTTTTAGGACTTACCCATAATAACCGACTGCTTTAGTTACTTGTCATACCAAAAGGTCCCCCACTGAGTTCAATCAGGGTTTTGGTGCAGAGAGAAATAAATAGCGCCTGGGTAAGAACTTCATCTAATGATACAAGAGTTAATGGGGTTCTATTTAAATATCTAAGCATTTACCAGTCTGGGAATATGAATAATAATTCTGAGGTGTTCAGACAGTTAGACTGTGATATTTCCACCTCCCCTGCTCTTCCCAATCTCTCCTTTTTTTTTTTTTTTTTTTTTTTTTTTTTCCCAGACACTGTCCACATTCCCTGCACCAGAGAAGCCAGAGCTAAGCCAGAGAAGCTCCAAAACAACTGGTTTCTTCTTCTGGGATGTATCAGGATGTGTTCCTGCCACACATAATTACATTTCTCTGAATTCCCTTTTCCCCAGGTAGTTGCAGTTTGTGTGACTCCACACCAGAAGATGGGGGCTCGGGAGCGGTCGGCAGTGAGGGGCAGGGGGCTGCTCACTGAGGATGCGGTGCTGGCTGCAGCCTCTGCTCTGACCTCCCAGAGCTCACATGCTCAGTGATAGAGAAGGACAACTACAACTTGCATGTCCTTTCACTTTATTTCTGCTTGATTTACTTGCCCTAGATTCAAAACTTTGACTACTTCTCAAGTTGCTGCTGAAAAACAAGTTCCATATGCATTACCCTTCATCTGCATTAGACACAGAATAAAAAAGATACTTTTCTGTCCCAAGCTGTGTCATCTGAATTAACTTGCTGAGTGCCTGACTGGAAATGCAGGGTTTGTGTGGGTCCCTTCTCTTTCTGAAATGTCATTTTAACTCTCTGAGATGCTGCTGGGTACCAGTGAAGACAGGACACCAGTGCCATCACACCTCTTCTCAGGGATCTGTGGGAGCCAATCAACTGAAAATCCTCTTTCAGTAAATCGTGAAAGACCGACCTACACTTCCAAGCATGAATCTGAAGAGCAAAAGTCAAACAAGCTCCAGTGAGGATTTATTTCCTCTGATACAATCACTCAGGGATCAGAGGGTTTGTCCACTATTTCTTTAGCTACCCTCAGCCAAGCTCTATACCTTTCTTCATCTGTAAATACCGCATTGCTGTGTGCATCCCAGCACCCTGCATGCTCTGGGCTGAAGGACTTCTCTGGAGCCTGGACCAAATCCCCTTTAATGTCCTTGGGGTAGTTTTTTCTTGCAGCAGCTGGCAGGGGGTGTTTGTACTTTCTAACCCACTGCAGCCCCTCGCTGCTGAAGCTGTGTCTACCTGTGCTTGCTGGGCTAGTGACAGGAGGGAATACAAAGGGATGGGGGGTGCCACAGGGGAAAGGTGGTGGGTTGATGGGTAGAGTATCTATGAGTGCTGCTGTTGGGTGGGCTGACTTGGGGTGGATTGTCTGACTACCTTCTGTTTGTGCAAACATAGAACAGAGTTCTGTCTGCCTCAGTACTGCTGCCCTGCTTACCTAATGCTTACAGTGACAGGGACTGTCATTCACAGCAAAACACAGGCATTTTTGACAGAAAGACATAATTTCTACTTAGATACACTCAGCAAGTCTCAAGGAGTCTGATATTTGCCACTCTCACGAGGTTCAAAACTGTCTGGAATCAGAGCAATGAACCATCAGTCTCATGGTACACAATCTCCTTAAGTGTGACTCAGCTTTCATCAGGGTCTGGCCTGGGGAAATTTCCCTAACGAGCCATTTGCATGACCGGCTGTTTTTTCCCAACCTCAGGAATCTGAGCAGACAAGTGAGATTAGAGACAGATCAGGTGCAGTAAAATTTCACCCCCCTCAAATCTCAAGCTAGAGTTCTGCAATCCCAGCCTTCCATGCAGCACTTCTCAGGCTCATTACTTCTGACATGTAACAACTTCAGTTTTTTTTGCCTGGTAACCTCAAGTTGCCTTCCCTTGGCATCTACAAAACCCATCTGCTGTTCTGATCCCAAGCCTCTCCCAGACAAGAATTCAAAAGCTGCTTGATTTCAGGAAGCAGAGATGGACCCATGAGGACATGCTGATTTGCCAAGCTTTAAATGCAGGAAGATGCTCTTCATCCCACAACGTGGTGTTTGAAACAAGCGTCCTCCCTGCATTAGAAGACTTGTGCTGCTGACCTTATGGGAGTTCAGGTTCCTTTGCCTTTGTGAGCATTGCTTTGCCATGACTGTGCAAGGTGCAAAATCCAAACCAGACTTGTTTGTGTTCAGAAGTCCACCAGCTCAGCAGTGCTCTGGGTCCTGATCAGAGCTCTGCCACAAAGCTGTTGGTGTGCAACTTGAATTCTCCTGTCGATAAAGCAATATATTCCACATCCAGGTCAAACAGAAACATTTTATTCAAGACTAGAAGACTTTCTGTTTCTCTTGCAGTCATTCTAGGGTGAATTTTGCTGGCCTATTAAATAACATTTGTAAATTTTACCTATCAGGACTAAACTTTTTGACAGGTTTACAGTTTCTCAAAACATTCCCCAACTGTGTTTGCATTAAGCAAAGCCTAAGGCAGACAGACATTGTGAGTAAAGCCTGATGGACAAGTTTGGAGAGCAGTGGCTCAGTATCTCATTTGACCCCATGTAAACTGTTCAGTTCTCCAGTTTCCTGCTCACAATATTAACAGCAGAGGGAAACTCTAGGAGAGAAATGTCATGGAAGTTGCACTATGTCCTAGTTGCAATGAAAAGCTCCCTGCCTAACACCTTGAAAGGTAACTGTAATATATGAAGAGTGATTTAGTTTCTCGATGTTTATTGGACCAAGTACTGCTGAATATAAACCCTCACTGATCATGGACTTTACAGCATGGGTTTATTTGTATCATTTTGGGAGACTTCAATGGCTTTTGCATTTTCATTTCATAATGATAAATTACCTGAAATCATTCCTCTCGGAACAGATTCCTCAAGCTTTGGCTCCTGCTAGGATGTTTCATTTTGTGTTGAAAATTGCAATAGAAAATTTCCTTGAGCTGTTGATATGTCAGAATAGAGTTTATTATCACTCGCAGTCCCAGCGTATTGGAGCTGTGTGAAAGGTTTTGTAAATAATATGACACGGGTAGGAACTCATTTGATGCTGTGATAGGTGGGGAATATTCCTAGCCAGGCAGGCAGGGTGAAATGAAGTAGCTGGAAGTGTGAGTTGTGAGAGGCTTTCTCACTCTGTAATGTATATTGGTGATTAATTAGAAATTTTAGTGAAGGAAACTGGATAATGGCCTGATGTGTTGTCCTGTCCTCGTGTTAGTCTGTTTGTTGTTCATACACATCTATGATGAACTAGAAAATGGCTTATGCATGTGGTCTCTAAAATTCTGCTTCAGGTCCTGCAACAAGCATGTTTTCTGAGAGTGTAGGAAACTGCTGGTTTACACATTGGAAATCAGAGGGTCCCAAAGGCAGTGTCACCTCTTGGATCACTTGGGTGAACTAGAGAGCTGACCTGTTCCACATGCCAGTTTTGTATTAAGTGTATGTATTATGTATTAAGTACTTTCATTAAGTATCAGGATAATTAGAGTTAGGAACCTCACCATCAATTCAAATGTGTTTGTTTCAACCACGGTCCCCTTAAAGCTGGTGGTTGCTCCAAAATCCACTCTTGAAATAATCTGCATAATGCTTTTGGAATGGCAAATGAAAGGAGCTGTCTGATGGTGCCTTCCTTAGAGCTAACAAATTTGTCTAAACATTGAAAACCTAGTCTGGATTGTCCTAAAGCTCATACTCAGCTCTCATTAAAACCTGGCTAAATCCATTCATCTTTTAGCTTTCAGGTGTATGGAGCAGAAGGAAATTAATTTTAAAATATCCATGATTTGCCCAAGTGTCATTATCTTGGTGTCTAATCATAGCTCTTAATTTACATATGAGGAAATTGACACACGAAGAGGTAAATTTTCTCATTATCAGATGAATGCCTGAGTTAGGCTGTAGCTATTGATTGCCAGTTTTAACCTTGATGTGCCAAGTGTCAGGTTTCTCCTTGGTGTAACAGCGTCAGGATTTACCACCTCTCACAGAAGGACTCCTGATTCTTTCAGATCCTCGCTGCTGCATCTGTGGAGTTGTTTCCAAACTGTTTGTTTCAGGTCTTGTGTGCTCACTATTTGTGGTGTGCTTCTCTCAGGACATTCCTCTTGGGCAGTTAGTTGTTCCAATTATTTTTAGAGAAGTTTTGTGCACGGCTCAGTTCTGTATCTTTTCCTCTGCTCAGGGGTTCCACTTCCCAGTGGTTTCTGCATTAGTTTGTATGCAGACAGAGTACAGATTTAGCCCTCCTTCCCTAGGTTTTTGGCTGATATATTTTTTTTTTGTCATAGCCCAAGTGGTGTTTCCAACTGGATGCTGCTAATCGTTTACTATTCAGCCCAGCTAAGAATGAGATTTTATTTTTAGGTTCTGTCACTCTGTGTCTTTCCATTTTAAGATAAATCCATCTCTGATGTCTCCTGTTTCTGAGCTACAAAAATCTGGGTTTCATTTCCATCTCCAAACTGTTATTTCATTCATGTATTAACTTAGTCATTTAAATCTCTTGCTATTATTTATCAGACATTTCCAGAAGTTGTTTAATTTCACCAAGCCTCAGCAGAACCTCTGGCTGGCTCTGTTGCAGCCCTCATATTGCAAGAGGACTCCGATTGTTGACCATGTTACTTCATTACCTACAAATAACCTTTACTTAGATCCAGAGAGCTGATATAAGTGCATTCAATGGGACCAGTTTATCTCAGGGAAACTGAGGCATGAAGTGCTGGTGTGTGTGTGGACACTCTTGTTGATGCTGGGAGGGAAGGGGTGGGTGGAAGGGAAGGGTTGGTAGTTCCATCTTACTACCAGCCTAAAATCTCCCCAGTAGAAGTCTGTCTTATTTACATCCAAATGTTTCTCAGGAGAGAAAGAGGAGGATAAGCAAAGGGCTGGAGAGTTTCAATATAAACAAATCTCTTTTTTTAGACATGTTTTCCTCTCCAGACCTCAGTTTTGGAAATTATTATGATTTAATAATGTAGAATCATGTTTGTTTTTTTTTTTTTTTGATGAATCTTTTCCCTAGTTCCACTGCAAGCAAGATTTAGACACGGCAGTGAAGAAGAACAATAAACTGAGAGGGGTGTGTTAGACTACACCAACCACAGTGATGGAAAAATGCCAGAGAAGTTTCATTTCTTGTGTGTCTCAAATGAAGGCTGCAGAAGAGGTCAGACAGGTGGAACCAGCAAGAAGGAAAAGAGATCTCATGGAGCCAGGCAGGAGCGGATGGTTCACTGAAAGCTTTGTAAATATTTGCAAGTTTGGCCTTAGCTTCAGATTTATTGAAGAGCCCAGATCACCTAAGCTCCTCTGATTGTACTGTGAGCAGCTGTATACATCTCGATGTGGTGTGGTGGAGCTTGCTCTGCTACTTGTAATAGCTTTTCTAACATGACTGAAAAGCTTTTCTCCTTGTTGCCATTCTCTTCTTATATTTTATTTTTATTGTATTTCACGGAGGGGGGAACTATCCTTATCTTGTACCATTCTAACGTTGTCATGGGAAACTGGTTTCAAAAAGGCAATTTCTCTCCCTCTCCTTCCCTCTTCCCTGCAGATGCAAGTGTGTCTGCACAGGCTGTGCCCTCCTCTCTGCGCCCTCAGCTCTTCCAGGAGAGCAAATCAATTAGAGGCAGTTGGAACTACCCATATCTGCCCAGCACTGGTAAGGGAAATGGAACGTTCCCATATGAAACCTACCAAAAGTTACTTGTTTATTTGACTGTTTCTGTGCTCTGCTGAGGAATTGTGTGGCTTAATGCACTTGTCGCAAATATTTAGGACCTCGGACCCTTTATGGTCCCAGTGTTTCTCAAGGGTCAAACTTTTAAATGAAAATAATTTATAGACGACACTTTTCCTTCAGCAGACGACTTGCTACAGCCCTGTGAGTTACACATTGTCCAATTGCCAGTTTGGGAACTGTCAGAGCAGACAATAAAAGAACCGATCTGGGAGTCATAAGACACGCTTTTCTTTCTGGTTTCCCAATTGATAATTTGGGATAAGTCACCCCATCACTCCATGCCTCAGTTTCCCTATGTGCAATAGGAGAGAACTTGCCTTTTTTATAAATCCCTCTGACAGCTACAGTTAAGAGGCCCCTAATAAAAATGCACAGGAGCTGTGATCATTATTGCTGCCGTTCGGGCACCGGGTTTCCTCCGTGCGTTTGCTGTCAGATTTATTCTTGGTGGCTGTGTTGTCACCGGTTTCAAATTCCACACTTTGAGCCTTTTGTTTTGTGCTCCACAGCCTGGTAGAAATTTCCCTTCAGACAGTCATACCAAGGGCTCATTTACTCATTTAAAACCTGACTCAAGTTCCTTTATGCTTTTCCCCCACCCTGTCTAATCTCCTTTTATTCTGACTTTATGTGCTTATCCATGTGCTTTGTGAGTGGCTTGTATCCCTGTTCGGCGCCGTGCTTTGACTCTTGTGAAAGGCACTATATTAAATCTCAATAAAGTGTGTGGAAGCTATTCCTGTCACACACTGCACTAGGGAGCACAGTCCATTATGTAAATGGTCAGTGCAAGCTTCCTATAAACTACCCACACTCAAAGGGCACTGCCTTTATATTACCATCGGCCAGCGGAGAGATGAGAGAGGAATCGGGTGGGTATGGAAAGGGAGATGTTTTCTATCAGGTTCCTGCAATTTCTTCCTTTCAATAAGAAAAAAGCATCCTCAGGAGACCAAGCAAGGGCTTTCTGCCTCCAGGTTAATATTGGCCTCGCTGGCCTGAACTCAGTGAAACTCCCTGTCACCGAGTCCGACGGATCTCAGGGGTTATAGCAGAAAATGTCTTAGGCTCATTAGCCAGGAAAGCAGCCGGTGAGGTGTGGACTTCAGCAGGGGTTTAAATGCCTGCAAGGGCAAACTGTGCCCTTGATTTCAGTGCTGTGGTCATCCAGGCTGCATGGTGTGGAGCTAAGTTGGAGGTGCCCGCTGGTGTCAGCATCCAGGTAGGCCTGACCTGTCAGTGTGGCTGTGATGGTGGATCACACAGATCTGCTTTTAGCTATTCTGCAGCAAGTATTGCCAAAGCCATGCTGGTGTGGTTTTGACCCATCTGAGCTGAACACCAGAGCTCTCTCTAAATGGAGGGTTGGGGAAAGGGGGAGAAAAGAAAACCAACAAAAAGGACAAACCTGGTGGGCTGGGATAAGAACAGTTTACTAGGACAGCAGAGAGAGGTAACAATAATAGGGCTTTATAGTAAAATATACAAAACTGNCCCCCCGAACTTCTCATTAGCAGGGCAGTATGAACAACTGATTAGTCCTTGACTGCTTGGCCACAACTAAACCATCAGTGTGTAACCAGCCCTGCTCTCATCCTAACTCCCAAACAGGGCACTCCACCAGCTTCTAGAAAGAAATTTAACTCTGTCCTGGCTGAAACCAGGACACATGCTAAGCAGATTTCTGATATCCTTAATATCCACAGTGGATTCCAAACCATCTCATCCAGTTGGGAAAGAGACACATCACAGGACTCAGGGAATTGCTCATATCAGATCATGTTTAGTGTGATGCACACGCACCAACAACAGAACCTTCAGAAATGGCCCATGATTAGACACATAAGTGATTGTCCACTGACGAGTTCCAAATAATAGATACATTTGAGAAAATAACAATATGCTGGCAGAAAGTTTGCAAACAGACAAGGAGATAAAATCCATCAGCTAAATGATTCATTATGACTTCCTCTGACTTTTTCATGGCGAAAACAAACTCTGCATAGCTCCACCAGGCAGCTTCTGAGCTTTGCAATTTCTTTCTGTGATTGTCATGCATCTAATATCTTATTACATTTGATATTAATGGCAGCATGGTGCTCAGGTATTGAAAATCCATATGGCCTGTATAATATTTACAGTATGACAAAGTAATAAGTCACAGCGACAGCCTGCTGTCGTGTGCTTCTAGCATTTCGCTCCAAGCAAAGGCAGAGATGTACCATGATGTTTGTTGGGTTGTAGATGAGCCTGGCTTTTAATTAGTTGGATCTGTGGCTTACAGTGGGGGAGCTGCAGAGGGTGGGTGTTGCTTTGCATATGTTATCATGGCATGAAGAGTGATAGCAGAGGAATAGTTCAAGTGCAGCTTGAAGGCTGCAGTTATTTTTTTGGCCTCGCTGCGTGCTGACGAAACAGATGGGGGGACACGGTGAAAACACCCTGCTCTTCTTGGTGGGATGCCCTGTTTGGTGGGGACATGAGGAAGGGAAGTGGTTCTGCACTGAGCTGGGTCTGGGAACATCAAGGAAGCAGTTTCAGGAAAGGAGCACTGGGCTGTGACCTTGGAAGAGCTCGGGAACTATGGAGACCAACCAGGAGCAGTGTAACAGGGTGCAGATGGTTGTCAGTGGCATCTTGGTAATGCACCTGCCAAGAAGAGACAGAGTGTGAAGTTTGTGCTGTCAAGAATTGGGGATAGGATGAGGATGTTAGTGAGAGTTTCAGCAATAATCTAGATCTGAGAAAGGAAAAGCCAAACAAACCCTGAGTTTTATATACAGCTCTGTGTGGCCTGGGAGGGGAGGGAAAAGGGGGAGGTCAGGGATGACTGATGGGGACTGAACCTGAGCAATGGGAAGAAAATTGCTATTGTGAATAGGAGACAGCGATTGGAGGCTACAGACACAGCCTCGAGGGGGAAAGGTCAGGAATACAGAGCTACATGATGAGCATGGCTAAAGCTCCAGCTCCCAGGGAGGCAAAATTAGTGGTGTTGCTTTGTCCTTGTGCTCCCTACACGTTTTACACAAGGTACCTGGTACTTCTTTTTTTCCCCAAAGCCATGGGAAGCAGTCCCCACACCTCTGTGACCTGCAACTGTGTTTATCCTTTCCACCCTGCAATTTGCATCTCACCAAGTCAGCTCTGCCCCATGGAGCCTGCAAAGGTACTGAGCTTCTTTGTGCTGGTCAGGGGCTGCAGTGCCTCCTCACCTTCCTGCTCTCCCTTTCAGATACAGGAGGGGTTTTAAGCCATGGGGGATAGAAACCTGCTGGCATCTGTCACTTAGGTTTTGCTCTCATTTCCAGCCATAAGATTTCTTATAACAGTGAAAACTTATCAACCTGAAAAACTTTCCAGAGACTCTATTTCTTGCAGGATGGAGTGGAAATGGGATCTCCTCCTCCAGGACGTGATGGCCTTTTCCAGGCGACACTTTAATCTTTTAGAGACAGATGAATATGAGACTCAATAATCCAGTAATACAAGCAGAAGATGAGGGGAGATGGAGAGAATTTCAATAAAGCAGCTGAAAGTAAAGAACCTGGAGCTGCTGTAACTTCCCTTCAAAGACCTTGCTTGATGAACTTGGGGTGGAGCTGGCCCAGGGCAGGTGGCAAAGTGTTGGCTCAAGGGCAAAACTGCTTTATAATAAAGTAGCTAGTCCATTCCCTCCTTCACTGCCTCATCTGCCTTTCCAACTCAATTGCTTCCCCCCAGTCCAATTCCTCAATTTTGCTTGCTTTTCAGTAACTCCATCCCCCTGTAGTTCCCAGGCACTGTACTCTCGCTTTTTCCTCCTACATGTTCCCACCTCATCCTGTGCTCTTGTGGAGGCCTTTCCTTTCCTTGGCAAGTGCTTGCACAAGAGCTGTGTGCTGGGTTTCTGCTGGCTGTCAGCAAAGGAGAGGGGTTCATCTGGGTAAAAGAAATGGGTGGGGGGAGAACACCACTGATTTCTGTTTGCATTGTGCTCATCTCTCAGTAACAGTGTTCCAGGCACTGAAAACCAACTAAAAGGCTGTGCATGAAGAAGATGCTCACTGCTTACTGTTTCCTCTGCTATTACCAAACAGAGCTGGTCCTCTGCTACTTGCTGTAGCACTTGAGGCAGGGAGATGTCCCACTGGTGACCACATGTATGAGTTACAGAAATGTCACTTTGCTATGCCCAACCCAAAATCCCTCTGCACAAGAGCCCCTTTCTGTAACCCCACCACAAAACTGGGCCTTTAGGGTTGTTTTTATTCTAGTAGAGATGTCACGTCTGACAGTTGCTGTCACCCTATGATTAGACCAGCAATCAGCCCTAGCTTCTTTTGATAGAATATGAGCCCTGACTGATTAACAAAGTGGCCTTTGGCCTCAGGTTAATAACAGATTTCACAGCACTGCTATGGAGTAATTATTATTTAAAAAGGTCTTAGTATAAGTTTGATATTCTCCTACAGGCTTCTGTCCATCTGAATGCAGAATCAGAAAGTAACAATTATGGGCATGAACACCAGCTCAACAAGAGGTCTCATAGTCCTGTTACATCAGTATTCTTGATGCATCTGTCACATTTCTGTATTAGATGGACTAATGTATCAGGTTTGCTCCTTTTATGACACCTCAGTGTATTAATCAACCAAAGTATAAAGTTGTCTCAGTCCATCAGTTATCTGAGTTATCAAGTTATCTTGTGTCTCACTTTTCTCCATCTGTCAGTTGTCTCACTATGTCAGCTAGTGAAGTCCCCTGGTAGGTCTGTCTTGCAGGTGTATCTCATTCCCTTACTTTAGATTGTCATGGAGATATCAATCTCCAAAGCATAATTCAGTCTCCTTTTTTAGTTATCTGAGTTTATTAGATTTCTGGGTGGGTATTTTTCCTTGGTGGCAAAAGCAGCACAGACTTGCCTTGTGAGTAGTGCTGTGCTATAAACACATAGATCAACTGTAGACCACTGGCTACAGCACATGGACTGCAGATATGAGCTGTTTATGCCTCACTGAAACACCTTGGTGCCTCAGGCTTTAGTACAGCAATCTCACATTATTCCAGCTTGGTACAGAAGTACTGTTACTGTTATGTCTCCAAGGGTGACCTGTGAATTGTCACTCTAAGGGCCAGACTTGTAAAGTGATAGATCTGAGATTCTGTTAAAAACCAATATGACTTGAATGACTTAGATGTCCAAGTGACATATTCAGAGTGCTGTATTGAATTAGGATCTTAAGCTTAACTGAAAGTTAATAGACTTGATTTCCTAAGTCTTATGTATTGCAGGACTTTGCAAGAGCAATGCCTAAGTGTTGCACTTAAGGAGCTTACTGGGAGACTGACAGGAAGATTGAAGTGAAGTAGGGAACTGATCTTGGGTCTCCTATCTCTCAGGCCAACTTTCCTCCCTGTTCCATCCTTTCCCTGGTAAAAAGAGGGAAACAGAGCAGCAATGCCTATTTCACCAGTAATGCTCATCTCAGAATCCAGACCCAAAGAGCAGGAAAAGGTCGTGTTAATGCCAGTAGAGAAGGTATGGTGATTTCTTCACCTACATGCTGAAAGACCTCATTGAATGTGTTCCTTTACCTGCAGACCTCTTCAGCTGAGCAAATGTTTTTGCCAATTAAAGGGTTTCCTGCTGCTGTGGTTGATCCACACAAATGGAAATAGAGGGGAGGCGTGGAGGAAGGAATCATTAAATCAGCAGAACAAAGGCATAGGGGCAAGTTAAAAGACCTGATCTGAATAAAGGAAGCTCCTCAAAATATCAGCTTCTTTGTCCTGCCTGTCCTTCATCCATCCAATTCTCCTGAATGCTTTAGAGAGGCTTTGTCATTCTCAATGACATGGCGAGAGGAACCAGTTCTTCAGCACATTGCCTAAAATAGCAACTGATAAGAGACAAAGTGCTCAGAGGTTCGGCTCTGTCTATGAATGCTCAGAATTCCAGGGCCAGATCTGGATTATTCAGTCCTCTCAATAAGCTTCCTCATCACAGATACTTGGTGCTTTGTAGACTGAGCTATAAAGATGGCCTCATTCATGGTTGCCTCTCTCACAGTCCTTATCTATTTAAGTTAATATGTGTGAGACAGGTGAGGTGCCAATACCAGAGTGGTATTGCAATTCCAAACTGGGACCAAATGGTTAGGATGTCTTTAGCAGGATGTCTTATGTACCCTTGACAAACCTGGTTCCGTTTTTCTTCATCTACAAAATTCCTCATCCTTTAGACAGTGACTCCAGCATCCTTATAACTTCTTTCCAGGTCCTTGTATGAAGTTTATCACCATGATGTTTGAGCAGCTTCTGCTGTGTGAGTGAGTGACTTAGGAGCATCTGAGCACTGAGAGTATTGCAGCTCTACATTTGTATTATCAGAATTTCCCTTACTGCTGCCTTTTTCTCCTATCCTTTCCTCTCCTATTTATCTAGTAATTCACCCCTTGGGTCTGAGAGATATGACCTGTGAGAGGATCTCAGACTGAAACTGCCAGTTCAAGAACTCTGATTGAGTTACCTTCCCATAACTATTAATATTAAACCTCCAAAACTTGTGTACAGGACATTGCAACATGCCCTTACTTGCATTGTCAGCAGCTTGCAATACTGATACAGGACTTTCTGTCCTCACAAAACACTTGTGCTGAGAAGCTTTTATATTGCTTGCTAGTGGTCTCCTTCCACATGAGAAAGCAACTGTAAGCAGTGCAATTGCATCACTCCTATGGACCTTCTCCACTCCATTGTCCAGTACATGCTTTTGTGCACCTAAAACATGGGTCATGTGTCTGTGAATAGAATAGAACAAGTCTGCTGAAGTCACTGTGTTTCAGATGGATAGACCAAACCATGGAAAACAACATCTTTTGTGCTGCATTCCTGCAAAATTTTGCTGTTTGTGCCCCCCCTGCCATATCTATCTGCCTTGCATGGAAGCTAGCAACCTACTGTTCACAACAATGAAAGTGTTACTTTTTCAGTCCAGTGGAAGATGGGGAGATTCAAATCCCACAGATGCTCCATTTTCGAAGCTGAGCCTTCTGCTAGAGATTGCATTTTTTTTTGTCAGTTCACCAGCAGAGCCTGGCAGGTAGCTGGCTTGTAACTACCACTACTTTCTGAGAAGCACCAGGGTTAAATGGGCCTTGCTGTGGAGGAAGGCTGTGTGTGCATAAGCTTTTTCAAAGTCCCTGAGCATTTATCATCATTCCTGTCTCCCAGCTAATGAGCAGCTAAAGTGATTTTCTATTGCTTGTAATTCACCAAAATTGTTCTAACTGTTGGAAGAGCCAAAATTGACAGGCTAATGTGGCCGCTCGCCTGACTGTCTCAATGGCTCATCGAAGGGTGAGCTGATTGCTGCCTCGGTGATCAGCCGAGGTGCTTCAGACAACATCATTTCTGTAATACATCAACAATCTGAAAGCTGAAAACAAAGGCCAGAGGAGAGCAATCATCAGTCACAACACAACGCTTAAGGCTAAAATAGGTCAGGACTGAATACTAAAGAGTACAAGAGGAAAAAAGTATCCTCCTGTTCACTGTTTTTCTTTCTCTCTCTGTGTCTCAGGCTCCAGGCAGTGTCCTGGTAGTTCTGGACCTCTCCTTCCTTAAGCAGATTAGACTGAGGTGGAATTGAGGATGGAGTGGGCACGTTGGGTTACTATTGCCCTGGTTGTTACTGGATCTTGGAGGACTGAAAGGTGGAAGGAGCAGACACTGATTACAGGCGAGAGCATTGGAGAAGACACCAGCCTGAGACAAGTCCTCCATATCTTAGAGATAGAATTTGCTGCTCACTCCCCTCATCTTCAGGAATTAATATTCTCTGGAGTGCAAAAAGAAAGGTCCAACACTGCCAGCCCTTGGCATTTGAGCCCTAAGTCGGACTATACAGCTAAAACTTAGAGAACACACAGTTAGCTTAAAAAATCTGTTATTTTTGTGTTTACAGATGTATGAGTAGACACATGTTGATGGAAAAATATTTCAAAATTTTGAGTTTTTAAAGCATTCCTTGGGTTGTATTTCTGTTGTTATTTTTCCCCTCATGTCATGAAGTAGAGAGTTAACTGAAAGCAACCAGCACAGAGCTGAAAAGGCAGTGAGTGTGCCCCGCTTCCCACACCCTGAGTCTCTCCAATGTCCAAAGTGTTGTGAGCCCCTGTTGATACCTTGTAGTTGAGACCTTCAGTGGCTCTACTGTATGAGAATTCTCTGGTACCTAATAACACAGTTGACCTCATATTCCAGATATTCCCTGAGTAAAGTCATAAGGTCTCAGCCTTCTAATAGGCCACCTATTGTCACAAAATCTACAGGAGTATAATGTCTTTTAAAGTGCTTTACCTTTATGGGCAGCTGGTTTAAAAATAGCCAACACATTCTAACATTATTGTTGGGAGAGGGTGAACAACAAACAGAGTGAAGGCATGGTTCTTGTTTCTTTAGGAAATAAAAACATGAAAAAAACCCTGAATTCAGTTCTCACTTGGTTTTAGGAGCTGAATTTTTCAGAGAACTCCCTAAATAGTTGGACTCAATAAAAAAATGCCTCAAGATTTGGAAAACTGAGGCTACAGAGGAGTCTAACCAAGCCAAAGCAAGGCTTTTAGCGTCCTGTATCCATCTCTATTTTCTTGCTCACAGCATGAGTAAGAATTCAAACTTGTTTTTTTTTTTTTGTAGGAATGTAAACTTGTTTGTTGTCCAGATCCCCCACTGCAAACTTAGCAGACCAGGAGATGCCTTTTTTTCTGTCTCCTTGCAGACATAGGTGTCTCTATTGGAAGTTAAAGACTCTGCTAGTGGCTTTCAGGATCACTGGAACTCAAAAGCTTTCTTGCATCATCAAGTGCAGACCCCAGGGAAGTCATTTTAACATGGTGCTTATGCACTCAGCCCTCTATATCTGAGCTAGACAGCTTGAAACCTTGAAATACTATGGCAATTCTTCTATGTCCAGTCCAGTGTCTCATCACTGTTAAGCACAACTGCAGATGAAATTTGAAGGGATTTATCCAGCCACTCTCATCAAAGCTAGCCACTAGAAAGAGCCCTGAATATATACCCCATGCTGTGTTTATTTATTTACCCAAAAAAACCAACCCCAAACACATATCTTTGGAGTACAAATTAGCTTTTGAACCTAATTTTCAGTGTGCTCTTTGTTTGGTGTGTAAAATCTGACTCTGAGCAAGCTGGCCACTGGGCTGTACTAGCAAATGCCACCTTATCCTCAATAGAAGGGATAATTACACAAATTTAACCTGGTAGAATGATGGCTCTGCCTTCAAACTCGAGAGATGACTGGGAAACAAACCTAATGCTTTTTAAAACCAAAGGTCCTGGCTTCAATTCTTATATTTTGGCCCAAGAACAGGCATTGGGCTGTGACTTAAGGGGTAAAAATAGCCAGGGACATAGGGGAACAGGTTCCCTGTCCCAGGAACATGAATAACTTGTGCTACACATATGTTCAGGATCCTTAGATACCATATGGTTGATCTGTGCAAACATAAAGCATGAAGAGCCTGTAGCAAAGGCGTGATTTGAACCTGTATCTTCTGAATCCCCAGAAAAGGTGTTGGCTGCAGAATAACATAAATAGCATCACTAATTGCTTTTCTGGGACTTGTTTGCACAGGTCTTGATTTTAGTGGTGGTTGAGGACACTCAGGAGAATTCTTGAAGGACTTATTTATGCGCTAATCTTTCTTGGCTTTTAGTGTAGATAGAGGATGGCTCATCTAGAAGCTGGCAGAGGAGCTGGGTTGCTGCTGAATTACTGATTTAAGGAACCTACCTTGCTCTGTTGACTACTGAGTGAACCTAAAGATTTCACTCTCACTATCCTAAAGCTAAGAAAAAAGCTAACAAGAAAAGTTGTCAGCATCATCCTCATTTATTCGGAGATAAAACCCTCTCATGGTAATTGTCCACATCTCCATCTTCTTTGGCTAGCTTGCCTTCCAAATTATTTGTTTTTATATAGTTGGATTCACAGGATGTTGATAACAAAGAGAGAGGCAGAAAAGACAGAAAGCACATCTGAAAAGGAGACTTAAATAGATGCTTAGATTTAAAGAATTGTCCCCATATCCAATAGTGACGCATTAAATCAGTGAAGTTTCAATAACTCATACAGTATCTCCATGGAGATGTGCACCATATGGAGTTAATTAGTACAACAACAAAACAATCAATTAGTTCCTTAATTAGTTTTACTAAGAAATGATAACAAACACAAACAATTTATTCAAACAAATGCCTGGACCACAATGGTGGTTTAATGGCCCCTGTGAAACTGGCTCCATGCTGAGCCCTTTAGAGTTAATGTTGGTTGATCTTGTAGCTATAGAGGGTAAATGTTAGCCTTGGTCCAGCCAAAATGTTTTATCAGTCTGATAAATTATTTACAGTATTAGAGAACAGAGAGGAGATTCCTGGGTGGTTTTCATTTAAAAAAATGAAAAAAAAAGAGAGAGAGAAAACCTTAAATAATAGGTTTGCATTATGCCAGTGTTTAGCCTGGTAACAATATGTGGGGATTAAGACAATAAGGATTTGCTCTGCATGCCACAGTATTATTTGATCCCAGAAATAAACTTGTTTTCTATGTTGTATCCAGATTGGTATTTTTGGTATATGTGTTACCTAGAAAATCAGGAATCCACAGGTCACCTGTTAACTCGGACATATTTCAAACAAAGCAGTGCTGGGAAGTGGGTGATTGGTGGCAAAGCAGTTGGGTGCAGATCGTGGAAGCCAGAATGTGCCAGGGGGATTTGCTGGTTCCCTTTTTTCATGCTGATATGTATAACAGGTACTTGTATGAAACTTCTTTTTTTGTGTGAAGGGGAACATCTCTACATATCACACCTGACTTCTACTGATATCAAGAAGGACTTGAGAGCTCTGGAGAATGCATTACCTATGCCACCAAGGAAAGTAAATATCAAAATTAGCTCCTTTGCTGCACTTAGAAGCTGTGATTAATTGCTTGTTAACAAGATGTTCGAAGTACAACGATTTATCTGAGTTTGATCAGGCAGATTATGGGATATAACATTTTAATAAATTCATCATGACTATAGATATATGTTAAAATGATAAATAGGTTAAGATAACATAGATATTTTAGATTCAATGAGGTTATTTTTAGAGTGTGTTTATGTGATGGACTAACCTATTATTTAGCCAGCTGCATTTTTATGAACTAATCATTTTCTTTAAAAAAATACCCAGGCTTTCGAATGGTGTTTTATTACTACCATCTTCTCCATAATTCTTCTTTCCCCAATAAATAGATTTTCTTTTATTTTTTGGAAGGAAGGGAAAAAAAAAAAAAAGAAATCCTATCTTTACAACTTCAGAGGAGGCTCAGGCCTTGCAGCCAGAGGCTGTGTGGGAACGATGCTCAGGATGCAGATTGTGAACAGTCATACCTGGAGGGGGCACATCTGGCAATGCTCTTTGGGGGAAACTCATGCACTGAACAGCCTCTCCCAGAGTTGACACTTACAGCAGGGGACCAGGCAGTGAAAACTGCTGGCAGAGAGAAATTCAAACTCTTGTGTAAGTCACCAAAGCCCCTGTCAAACCACTCATCATTTCTTTGACTGATGAAGTGTGTGTGTATGTGTGTCTGTGTCTGAGTCTTCCTGCTAAATCACAGAGCAAAATGAAGACCATCTCTCTTTTTGATGCCCTTGCAGCTCCTTTTGCCAGCCAAGCAGGCTGTAGGTGGGTTTCCAAGGTATCCTTTGTTTCAGGAAACTGGTTCAGGACTGTCTCCTAGCCTGCAAAGGGGTAGGTGGCACTATCAGCTTTGTTTCTGATGTGGTGGCTATCACTGCAGTCCCTAAAGATGCTGAATTCAGAAAAAATCTCATACATTCTTTACAAGTCTCTGTACCTGTGGTGTCTTTACAGCACCTTCACTTTGCTCTGCTCCTATTTTTGGAGGCCATATTAAATAGCTATTCTAACCTTGTGGATGCAGCTTATTATTTTGCTAAAGAGGAGGAATAAAATGTCATTTTCAGGACTGTGCAGACAAACTGTTCCCCTTGGCCTTGCCCCACGGGTCATTGCGAGGTGTTCCAGTAACAGAGCCACAGTCTCCAGCGCCCCGGCAGCCTCCGGTTGGCGGATGAGTAGAGGAGGATAAATTGCTGCTTGCAGCCAGGCTGCTGGTTAGAATGTAAATGTCTAAACTTTGGAGAAGTGACCTCTGTTAAGTGGTTTAATGCAATCTATTGCCAGGAGCTCATGAATTCTGTATTACAGCAAGTAGTTCCATGAGATTGCAACTATCTTACTAATAATACAACCTCAACATATTTATCACAATAACTCAGATATAGAGAAAGTATAAATATCTTTGATACTGGGAAATAAACTGGCTGTCTATAGGCATCCTTATTGCTTTACTGATTTAACCCTTCACAGGCATCTCTCTCTGGGAATGGTGCAAACTTGGTGCAAAGAAACTGATTTAAAGGCATTAAACAGCAATGCTTTGTGTTTGCACAATATACTTGTTTCAACCTGATTTTGAGTGTTTTACAGACATTATCAGCAGAGCTACTGGTTAGATATGAGAAGGCTCACTTCACAAACTGCTGGGATGCAGCCCTGTGTGCATTTGGGGAAGAGCAAGCTGGATTTCTCTCCCTCAGCTGGATATTTAGGAGAGGGAGCAAAGAAAACTGTCGAGCTGAGGCACTATGAATGATTTTAGGGAGGCAGATTGGCTCAGGCCGTTGGGCACAGCACACTGCATGGGATTGTCTTGTGCTTTCTGACCCCCTGTGCAGGACCCTGCTGGCCAGAGGATGTTGGGGGGGGTTGCAACTGGTGTAAGGTGCCAAAAGGTGAGAATAACAACAGTGATCTTTTGAAAGTGCAGCAATATGTCAAGGGACTGTTTTTCTGTTTTTCTTATACAATACATGAACCCGGATGAATCAGCTACCAAGGAATTGTTATCAATGACCTTGGTTTTAAGTCCATCCCATCACTCCCCAGGACATCAAGGTCTTCTTTCTGTTGTGTTGGAGGATGAGAGACCCAGCAGACCCTTACTGAACATAACCACCATTCACTGTATCTCTGATCCCAACACTAACCCTGCCTGACGTACGTTACCTGATGTGATCAGAGACCGTAGTGCCACCGGATAGATTTTACAGCACATGGACATGGTCAGGTAGAGTTAGTTCCTCCATCCCCACGGGATTTAGGACAGGGAGAATTAGAAGTTATTATGCACTAGCTAAAATCTTTGTGATCAAGTCTATGTGATAAAGATAGTCATGTTCTGGAGTGATAAAAGCCTAATTTCACGGGCCATCCACACTGGTTTTCTGGAGATAGATAGTGTTCCTACCACACACATTTATCCATCTTCTTTTTTTTTGGTTAAGATCTCCTTTTGATTTTTTTTTTAAATGAAGTAAAACTTTGGAGGTGTTGAGAAGTACTACTTTTATGGTCATTTTACCCCAAAAAAGGGTCTTCCAATATTTCAAGCAGCAGCAAACTTTGGAGAACAACAACAACAACAAAAAAGTTTTTGAGGTTATTTTCCTTTGAAATATGGACTGGTTACAGACAGGAGAAGGTCAGGGCTGTGACGCCTGAGACAGCAGGGGAGGAGAAAATGTCAGGGCTGCTTTTTATTGTTTTTATGATACTACTTAGACCCAATAAAATGTGTCAATTTTGGATATAAACAACTAGAGACAGGTCCAGAAAAAAAAATATGATGACATTATTGAAATGTGCTCTATCCTGCTGAGTTGCATTTCTCCCTGTAGCTTCAATCCCTGATGGGGGCACAGACCCTCCCTCCAGTTTGGGGGAATCACTCTTCGAGTGTGCATTGTGCTCGATGCGCGGATTTAACTCTTATGTATTTATTTGCCGCGGGAGAGTGTTTTTAGCTGTGAAATCCCTGTGAAATTGAGATTTCACTGCATGTTGAACTTCATGCCCTCTCTATAACCAGGGTCCTGTTGCAGTGGTGCAATGTGCTTTGCAGGCAGCTGGATCTTCAGCTGGAGCATGCGCTCAGCATGCTCAGGGCACCGATCCTGCTAGACACCAGGCACTTCTCTACTTCTGAGCAATCCTCATTGCACCTCCCTCTCTGCTCATGGTTTACTTCAAAGGAAGGAAAAAAGCTCCCATTGTCTATATGCTCACCTCTATTTCACATCTGAGTAATGTCTGCTGGCAGGGAAATAAGTCCCAAAATCAGACCCATGTGTATGATTTTAGTATGACTTTTAATAACCTTCGTCATCCCTGGCAAAATGGATTCGAGGTGCCTGTGGACTTTGCTCTGCAGTGGGTACTGTAGAGATGGGAAGGGGCACAGTCTGCAAGAAACTACTGAGATGAGAGAAGATGAAATCTCTTTTGCCAGTTTTTCCACAGCCTGCCCACAGATGTATGTTTGCTTAGTCACCTTTTTCAAGGCAAACGTTGGCTGAGGATCTACAGCCACATTACAAAAGGAAAGCACTTCCTGATAGTGTTGTAACTGCCTCTAATTAAAGTACATGGTAGGGGATCCTAAATCCAGGTGACCTTGCCACAGCCTCATCCCTGCCAGTGGAGACCTCTCAGTCTTGCAACTTGTCTCTCCCTTGTCTATTTATATTTTTTTTTCCCCCAAGACTCTCAGATTGATGAAACCTCAATTATCTTAAACTCAATGCTAGGCAAACTGAGACAGCTGTCTGAGGACAGGACTGCTCTTGCCCATTTAGATCAGACACTTTCTCTCTAATCTTTTCAAATTTTTCTAACATGCACTTTATTTTTTAATGTCCAACTTTTTTTTTTTTTTCCTCCCCTGGAGCTGCAATCATCTACACCACTGACAACAAATATCCTTTTACTGTCTCTGGTCCATGCTGTTTTCCCAGCCCAGAGACATCTGCAAAAGTAAGCAGCCCCACTGAAGACTGATCTCTCTTTGCATAAATACAGTGGTTATGGAAAGGTGTTCATTCTATTTTCCACAACCTGTCATGTTGACTTTATAATGAACCGGTTACTCAGCTCTGGAAAGCAGATGGAAACCTCTTCTGACAGCCCCTGTCAAAGGAATAGGCAGGAGGAAGGAGAAAAGAATTGCTGGATATGAACTCCTAGTACTTACATGGACAGTGGCAGGAGCTGAGGAAAGATGTAGGTTTTGAACAGGATTTAAAGGCTTGATCAATCGTAACGATGATGGAAATGCTGCCATCAAATAATAATAAAAAGATATATAACTGGTTTTATGCCATCAATTATTTCCTTCCCTAGTGAAAGCCATGCAAAGGTGGTGTTTTGGAAACAGGCTCAAGAAGCAGGTAATCAGTCTATTTACATACTCCAAGCCAAAGGAAATAATATTAAAAAAACCCCAAAACACCCAAGGAAACAGGAGAAATGAGCATTAGTAAAACTGATCTAATCTCTGGTGTTATTAGTTGCACAAGCCAGGCTGTTTGATAGATATACATATATATTGCTTCTCTCCTTCTCCAGCCACAGCCTCATATAACATCTGTCATCTTGCCTGTCCCCAGTGACAGCGACAGCCCTGCTGAGCATGCCCTGCAGACTCAGCTCCCAAGGATCATTTTTCCCAGGCCATTCAAGTATCCTTCCCTCCCTGGATGGGGCAGGGTGCAGCAGTGAGTTGTGCTTGCACAAAGGAGTTAGCAGGACATGCTCACTGTATGTTATGAAAGACTGGGCACTATAGGAGGTTGTAGAGACTGAACCCATGAGTTTTGGTTTTGTTTCCTGGGGAATTGAGATTTCAGTGATATGGTGTCCTGGCATCTATCAGACCCCACACTGCAACCTTGAAACCTGATGGCTTATGTGAAGCAAACTTGGTAAATGGGTTAAGCTCTCAAAAAACTTAAATTCCTGTGAAAACAGATGGATGGAAGAGAGGAGGAGCCCTGGCAGCACCCCCAGGCTGCAGTGTTAGGTCAGTCCTTCTAGATACCAGAAATTTTAAAGGGGCATTGAGTTCTGAGACATAAATCCTTCCCTTGCCCAACTCCATTGGTTGTGCTTCTCAGGGAGCTGCTGCTTTAATCTGGCAGTGTTTCTAAAATTTAAAACCCTTAGGAGAGCTTCCAGGCAGTTTCATTCATGCTAAACACACTTACTTTCCCCCCTCCTAGATGATATAGTTAGAGCTGAAATCCCTTGAAAATAAAAACTAAAAAGATGATGACATTTGATGTGATAAATCCTAATGTTAAGTGGCAGAGGCAGCCGCAGCCTTCCTGATGACAATCAACAACCTCAAACAGAGATGACGACCAGCATTAAGCAGTACAACAGCCAGATGATTGTCTTCTGTAATTCTGTTGAGGACTGCAAACAGCAGGAGAAATCCAAAGGGGGTGGGGGTGGGTGGGTGTCTGTCAGGGAAGCTGCTGCCTTGTTGTGATGGAGTCAGGGGCCTCTCTTCAGTCATCCTAATGTCAAGGTCAGAGATCAGCACATACTGATGGCATCAGGAGAGCGTGATGAAGGCAATCCAGCATCTATAGCCAGCATCCTGCCAAGGTTTATACAGCCAGCATCATCCCTCTCTGCCTTTGACTTTCCAAGTGAATAATCAATAACTGTTTATAGCTGAAGGCAGCCTTGAAATCCACGTCTAGACCCAGAGGATGACACTTTACCCTTTTCCCACCACGCCTGTTAGTTACACATGCAAAATCAATTGTCAGTGTGAGATGATGGGATTTATTGTTGTAGAAGTGTAAGGGGAAGAGGGTTCAACTACAGCTGACAGAAGACCACACAGGAGGATTTTATCAACTGAAAGACAGAGCTGTGGATGGAGGAATCCTATCCCTAAGTCAGGCTCCCATGGAGGTGCCTTCTGTGTCTGAAATAGCTTTTTTTCTTATCTTGCCCTTACCTGACTCCACTACAAAAGTGACCTCTGGGCTGTTACACTGCTGCTGGCACTGAGGTCCTTTGCATGTAGCACTCAGGCTCACATTTGGCAGTAAGGTGAGGAGAAAGGCAGACAAAATCCCAGGAAATCCTTTCCTACATGTTTACTGATCTGTTCCATATATTATTTCCCAGTGGACTACAAAAGCCTCCTGGAAAGGCCTCCATGAAAGAGCAATGCAGGAAATCTTGATAGGGCACCGGAGGGCTGGAAGTCTCCTGTATCAGGACTAGAATGGGCCATGACATGGGTAAACTCAGTATTTTCCCTATTTTTCCACCAGCCAAATCAAGTCATCTAGCTCCAGCATGCCAGAGAAAAGGCATTTTTGGCACAACCAGGGTTGTAATGAGGGACCACACTCAGGTGGCACAAATTGACTTGCATGTTGAAGAAGAAGAGAAGTAGGGCTGGGGTGAGTGTCCATCCCAGCAGAATGTGGATTTCTCAGTACTGTGGGTGGAGGTTGACTCATAGATGGTTGGAGTTACTGTGCTCCTCACAGTGAAAGGAGCTGAGACGTGGATAGCAGCTCTGGACAGGGTGGAGGCAGCAGGTCCTGATGAGACATGGTGAAACTGCCTACTTTGACGTGCAACTTCTTACACATCAAACAATGAGACAGCGCTGGAAAACTGAGCTTGGAATAAATATACCACTGAACCTGGGAGGGCTTCAAAGGAGCCTGAGAGCTGGGTGCCTGGATCCTATAAATAAATCAGGCTTGAACACCTAGCTGCCCCTACGATGCCTTTTGAAAGTATGAGCCAAAAGCCAACACCCCCTTGAAGAAAGTCAGAGGAGGATTAGAGAGGGCAGCTGAAGGAAGAGAGCTGTGGGAAGAAGGACTCTTTTACTTCTTTGTAAGGAAAGAGCATCTGCCAGCACTTTAATCCAGGCTGATTGGTTCTCCTGGGCTGAGTGGGAGCTGTTTCTGGTGTGCAAAGCTGGTGTGTACAGACGAAAGTGCTTTCAAATATTTTTTAAAGAGCCCTGAAGAGAAATGTGATTTTTCTGTGAAACTCCTGAGAGTTTTTAAGCATGGATTTGTTTGGGTAAATTGTGAGTGAGTGCCCTCCTGTGAGCACATGGGAATGGCTGTTTAATTGGCCTACACCTGGTGTTGATTATGATGCTGCTTTTTTTTTTTTTTTTTGCCTTTTTTCCCCCCTAATTCCCTTCACTGTATCTCATTTCGATCATCTTTGCTGCTGTACCCCACAGCTTGGGTTTGGCACACCCAGTGTAAAGCATAAAGAGTGCTGGAAAAATGATGAAAAGGTCTCAGCACCGTGATGTGATTCAGAGTGGGAAAGCGATGGCACAAGTCCTTCAGCCCAGTTGGGAGGTTCTTGATTTGGAGAGGAGAGGAGCAGAGGACCTTGCTGTAGCTAAAGGTGTGTCTCCTAACCAAGGCTTCCCCTCCACTCTCTAATAAGGGAAAAATGATATTTAAGTGAAAATAAACTGTGTCCCTCATTGCTGGCCACTACTGGTGATGGTGGCAGGGAAATGCAGTGTGCTGTACAAAGGCTGGACCTGGCCACATCACAGCCCTGTCTTGCCTACCAGTTAATTGCCCCATGGGCAACTAATTGGGCCTTGATGTGCCTCAGTCAAGCTGGGTAAGTCCTAAGACATGGTGTGGTGTAAATGCAGAGGGTCCTTTTTTCTTTATTTCAGTCAGAGTTCTGGGTGCTCGTGTGAGAATCAAAATTCATCTCGTGTCTAAACTGGGACGTTCCCGTTCCGGAATCGTATGTATTGGGCTCCCAACTGTCTCTGTATCTGCAGAGGCAGAAAGAATAGGCTTTCACTTGACACTGCCAGGGTGTGAACTGAAAGGAGGGAAAGAAGCACTAGCAGCTTCTTCAAATATTGTCATTTCATTTTTTCCAGGGCTGTAGAGCTAAAATAATCTGACTTTGAATTTGAATAGAATCTGAAAAGCAGGAGAATTTGGGAAGGGGTGGTACTCATGCAAGGCATTAGCTGTTAAATTATAGCCTTGCTATGAAAAGCAGTTGTGTGTCTGTGTAAGTGTGTGGAGAGAGGTTAGAGTGGGGAGGGGGTGTGGGCAGGAACGTACATTTGATTTAATACACAGATTTTGCTCAGTCCTTCACAGACCACTTTTGGTTCAAGAAAATAAGAAAATTTTCATGGGCTGAATTCTGCATAATATTTCAGGATTAGGCAAACAAACAAACAAACAAAAGGCTCCAACCCAACCCCAGTGCTCTGAGTACGTACCCTTCTCATGGGCTGCTGTGTTATTTTCAAATCTGAAGCCTTTCTTCTCACACAGCTCCAATCTTTATTAAAAAGATGAAACATCTGGAAGCAAGTGTGTGTGTTTGTGCTTAGATAAAGATCCTCTGCACCAAGGCTACGTCTCCTCTGTGCTCGTTAGCAGGCTGCAGATTCTAAATTAGGGTTGTGACTAGGGCTGAGATGTGAGGAAGAACCCACCTGGTGAGCAAGACTTACTATTTGTTTTTCTTAAAGCTCTCAAAGTTTACTCAGGCGGTGAAACAACAAATCTCATTTCTTCAGCTGAAATGTTAAAGAGAGGGGAAAAAAAAAAGAAAAAGGGACAACAGAAAGTGAGTGGAGGAAAGCTGGGAAGGAAAGAGGAGTGAGGAGAAGAAAAGATGATATGGAAGGATGGCTTGAGCCTGCTTTGCTGTTAGAGAGCACATGTGGGGGCAGATCCTTGTAGGAGTCAAACACAGCTCTGTGCCCCGGGGGCATCTCTTTGGCGTCTCATCATGGCTCAGCCACGGCAGGGCATGTGGTAGTGCTCACAGTCCCCTGATTGTGTACGTGGCAGATTTAGTGGCCCTAATTCCAAGCCCACTGTTGGGACACAACCTCTCTCAGTGAAATTTGCCATGGTATGAGATAGAACTACTGTGAACACAGCAATTTGGTGGACTGTCACCTGCCAGTTCATCAGACAAAGCTACCAGTCAAACTGCTTGCAGAGACAGCAGCTCTGTCTGTGATGCTCTTGTCTGTCCCTTCTCACTCTCCTGACCCTCCTGACCCAGAGTAGATGAAAACTCTGATGCTTATTACTCCAAGCACTAAGTTTTTCTTTGTCACGACTGTTTTCTTTTGCCTTATTCATTTAGATTTAGACCCAGAATAAGTTTTGTTCCAGCCTAGTAATAGCCTAGAGCCACAAGCTGGAGAGTTGAGATTTCAGAGATAAAAAAAAACCCCAACAAACCAGAGCAGAAGAAGATATGTGAAAAATCGCAATGACAAGGTTTCTTCTGGTAGCTTGTGATACACAGAAGTGAAGTCCCAGGCCAATGTGCTTTGGCAGCTGAGAATATGCTAGTGCTGGCATTGTCTATCTGGCAGGCAGGCAGAGGGGGTGAGTTGGTGGGGGAATCGGGTATAGAAAACGTTTGCAGGAGGCTCTGCATTACAAACAAATCTAAATTTTCAAGCAAACATGCAAGTCAGTCTCCTGCATAGTAAAGCTATGGGTCTTAAACCCAGTTTTCTCTTCCTCTTTAAACTGTCAAGCCCTACAAATGCAAAAAGGGGAGGTTGTTTTCATCTAGCCTGGAAAATACACAGGTCCCAAGGTGTTTGACTTCATCAGCTCAGTGGCAATGAAGAGTGTGGAAAATGTTGCTATCCGTGTTCCTGTGAATTTGCAGGACCTGTATGCTCTGCACAGTCCTCTGCAGAGTTTGGTCTCCACAGTGTTCTGGTGTGGGTTGTGCTGTGCCATGATGCTCACAGGAGCATCATCTGTGTATTTTGAAAACTTGTCTTCACACATCTTAGAGAAGTGCAAGGCTCTGCCAGGCTCCAGCGAACTGAAGGTCAGAAAAGTTCCCTGCGGACAATGCTGATAAAATCCTGCTCTTGCAGACAGGCAGTACCAGGGAAGATTGGGCTGGGGGATTAAAACCTCATTTCTGTTCCATCTCTTTTGGCAATCCCTTTTCCCAACTCACAAATCGCCTTTGTTCACTGCTTGTCCCTGCCATGTGGTGTTATCCATACACAGATACTGGCGGCACACTGGCAGCCCTTGTCCTCCCACGTTCAGCCCTACTGTCCTGGGTAAGGATTTATCCCCACTTTCAGATGTGTAGGAGAAACAATGGATCACAGCTCATTTTGGGTGCACATAAGCCTCGGGCTGGTGAAGGTGGGCAATGGATATAGCATTGCATGCAGATAAATACCTCCATTGTCGTGGCAGAGCAGTGCCCCCCTCCTGGCTGTATGGCTCAGCAGTGCCACCTGTGAGTGAAGTTCTTTCTCCCTCTCTGGAACCTGTGCTCTCCATGGAGGCGATCAGGAACCAATATCAAAACAAGGCTTGTTGGTACAGACAAGAAATGCAGCTGACTTTGAGCAGACCCACAAACAGCTGACGCCTGGAAGCTTGTCTTATCAATGACCTGGGCTAGATCTGAACTTGTGGTCAACTCAGAGGAGCCTGTTATCAAACCACTGAGCCCACAGCTCTCTACATGCAACATATCCTTACATATCCAAATATTTCTCCTGTCCACAAGAACTAACCAGTATCTGTCTCCCTCTTGGCTGCACATGGTGTATTTCGGGAACCAGGAACTATTTGTGAGGAGCAGTGACTCTGCGTGCCTATAATAAACATGCTGCCACGTTGATGGTTTATTGAAGTCCCACCAGCACCCAATTATGTAAATCCGATTATCTGTTGAGGAGGCTTTGCTGAAACAGCTTGTAGTTGTAACACTTTATATTTATTTATTATTTTTTTTTCTGGGAAATGGGAAAATTTAGTTTAAAGCAACTTTTGAGTCTTAAGCATTAGGCTGACTCTCTCGTGTGAGAGTCTGGAAGGTGGGTTTGTAGTTAACAATAATACCTTTATCTCTTCCCCTTCACATACAGACTGAGACTGGTAGGGGGCTGTTGATTCATACGTGGATGGTGCAGCATGTTTGAATGAATGGAGGTGGGAATAATGGGTCTGCTGCTGACAACAGACCCTGGCAGTGGCTCTGGTGTGGTTCTTTGGCACAGATAACTTCTTCTGCTGCTCTTACAAGGGTTTTGCAATGTTCACAGAAGGTAAACTTATGTATAGCTACAGGTAAGCACATGGGGACCTCAAGTCATGCTGCTGGCTCACAGTGGAGGCTAGATGTGCTGTTTAATGTGAAGCAGAGCAGAAAAGTCAAACAGCTGGGGTTTTAATTAAATAACAGCAACAACAACAGCAACAGCTATNCAGAGGCCAAAGGGCTGTGCAGGTGAGGAGCTGAAGAATGGGTTTCTTCATGAGCACCTAGGGGAACCTAAGAGACCCTCAGGCCTCTGAAAGTTTGTGAGATCTTCCTCCACACCTAACAAAAGAGAAGATGAAAGTGTGAGTGCATCTCCCCTTCTTCACCTGCATGGCTGCTAAGCAGATCCTGGCCAAGCTCCTTCCCTTGCTCCTTTGTGTTCACATCTCAAGTAGGACTTTTTGGCCACACTTTGCTGGAGGCAGGACTTGAGTAAAGGAGGTGGCATTTGTACTTTGGAGAAACATGAGCGCTGCAGGGGTGTGAAGAGGTAGAAAGCCATACCTGTCCCCACTCCTCCCCTCTACCCCACTCCTTCCCTCTACATTGGCCTCTACATTGCAGCACCACCTGCAAAAAAAGCCTGAGCCTAAGGAGTCTGTGCTTTCCTGGAGGTGGGACACCCTGAACCCTTTGTGATATGTGTCAGCAGCCCACAAGGATGAGAACTCCAAGCCCCACTGGAGACTGGGCTTGCCTGCACCAGGCAGTGAGGCAGGCAAGGAGATGGGAAAGAGCCAGGAGTCAGCCCAGGATGCATACAGGCACCCCAGGAGGCTTTCTTCTGAAAGGATATGCACAGCCTACTCTGGATCAGCTGGATGCTTGGGTTTCAGGAGTTTACACTCTTAGGGCTCTGCCTTGCTGAGATGCAGTCAGGTGTGCACGTGAGATAAGGCTTGTGGCCAGTTTTACATATGATTATTTTATTTGACTTTTCTAAAGCAGAGAGAAGGCATTAGGCATCCTCGCTGCTCCTGCTAGCTGTTTCTCAAGAAACCTGCCAGCCGCACTGCCAGCAGGGGGGACACGCCAACTTTCAGCACCCCTGCGAGCCCACCGACACACTCTGGAAGCCCTGGTGCTCCCAAGGAAAGGCAGGTTCATTAGGTTAGCTCAGCAGAGGTCCGTTAGGCTCGCTGCCACTCAGGGCTGCGCTGAGCCACAATCACGGTCATTATGCTAATGCTGGGGATGTGGCACACAGCCCTGATCCCCCCTCCCCATTTCCCCTTCTGTGAGGATTTACATCCCACGTGAGCTGGGAAAAGAGAAGATATTTATTGTCTGTGAGCATTAAAACCAGCTGTTTCATCAAAAAAAAAAAAAATAAGGGTGTGTGTGTGGAAATAAGGATCAATTAATGAGTAGCAAAGTGACAAAGCTAACAGGAGACAGAGGAAACCTGATGTAACTCAGTTTGTTCCAGTGTAGCTGAGCACCTACCTGTGCTCTACACCTCAGGGATGTACTCCCCATTCCTGCTCAATTAAAGGTTCTGCTAATGCCTGTTCCTTCCTCCTCTGGAGCTCAGCAGGAACAGGGGAGGAGCAGCTCATTTCAAAGTGCCCGGGGAAGGAGGGAGAGAGATGCTTTTGCTGCCAGCAGCCCCATCTCATCAATTTAAGCATGAATACACAGGTGCTTTGCTGTAGCAGACATCACCCTGCACAGCCAGTGAGGGGAGAAGGATGAGGGCTAAACCCTGGGAGACCTGCTGGCCACCTCTGGGGAGCAGAGAGCATGTCCTGCCCCTGCCCACGTCAAAACAGGATTCACAGTGGATGCTGCTGATAGCAGGAGCTGGAACTGGCTTCCTCATGTCTCCTCCCCTCTTCACTCCAGCCCTGATAAATCTTTCAGTGTGTCCAATCCCTCTCACTGTTCATCCCTGCTCCGGGATGGACCTGCTGCTGTGTCCGAGCTGTGCTAATCCCTATCAGGGCCACTTGAACACATCTTTGGGACTTGAGTTGATCAAGATTTCTCAGGGCCCTTTAAAAGAAAATAACAATACCACTCTTTTTATTAAGGAAAAGGTGTATTTTTCATTTAAAGCAAGTGTTTTATTAAAATATTTGTCTCTCCCCAAACCCTTGAATTGTAAACATTTTCCAAATGCTTACCAGCATATTTTGTTTACTAGCACCTGTGTTAGCAGTAAATGTTTTCATTAAATTATTTCACCATAAGTTTCTGAGAAAAAAAATGAAAATAAGAAGAAAAAAAAAAAGGAGTCTATTTTTAACCTTCAGGATGAAAACTGTTTTGAATTGTGTGAAATTAATTTCAGGATTTTTAATCAGCTTTAACCAGGTGGAGGAGGGAAGAAAAACAACTAAGGGACACCAGAAAAAGGCAACGATAAAGTTGTCAGCCAGGATCAGACTATGACTATGGCTATCGGCCTATGACTAGGGCCAGTGGCAGATGCCTCTAAAGAAGGTATAAGGGTGGCACAACAAACTTGTAGGACAATCCATCTCCATCTTCCCTCCCACTTATTCTTGCTGTTTTCTAAGAGAATTGTGTGAAGCTTCTTCCAAGGGTCTGTACCATTAACTGCCCTAAATCCTGGGTGTTCTCCTTATCGGAGTGAGTGGCCAGTCCCCAGGCAATCTTGTTAAATTCTTATTCTCAGAGGTTTCCTCGGGCAGTAAAAGAAAATGTTAACAAAGAGTTCCTTTTATCAGTTCTGAATTTGCTGCTTGTTAATATCTTGTCAACTGCCTCTTTGTTCTCCTGTCACACAGAGAGCAGAGCTCCCAGCCCACCCTTTCCAACCATTTCCCCATATTCCTTTTGCCCTGGTCCCTGTACTGAGGATTTTCTTTTGGTGGGAAAGTTCTCTGATGCCATTAATGGGCTAATTTTGCAGTGTCCTTTCTCAGCCAGGGGAAGCAGGACTGCACACACTACTGTGGAGGTTGCATCACTGGGTTAACTCCTAGATGCAAAAAGGCTTAGAGGTGAGTGTTGACTGATATTCATCATCCAGCTTCCAGAATTTTGGTTTTTGCTTGTTTAGAATGGTTTTGAATTAAGGATTGAGGTCTCAAATGCAGGGCTGCTGACTGAGGCAAAGCCAGAGCAGTGAGCAGGATGTTGGCAGCAGTTCTTGCACTGGCTTTGCCATCCCTTTGAGTTTGTACTTCCAGAGAGCTCCATGTGCATGTTCCAGAGCCTCTTTGCAATGGAGATGCTCTCTGCATGGAGAGGAGAGGGAGAGGGAGGAGGAGAGCTTTCCTCCCCAACCCTTGTTGGTGTGAATGTTCACGAGTGCTGTGACTTTTGACAATGATTCAGTTTGACATTCACACTGTGTAGTTTGAAGCCCAAGAAGAGATGTTCTGGTCCTGTGTGAGACAGACCAGAAACACACCATGAAGAGTCTGTAAGGTTTCTGAGTGGCAGATGAACATCATGGTCCGGTTTCTGCTAAACAAACATGAAATCACCTCCTAGTGGTGCTTAACCTAGCAAGAAGGGAACATCTCTGTTCATGCTACCAGCACTCCCCAGGCTGCTGAAGGCTAGAAGGGAGTGGAGAAGTGGGGTATATGAGGCTATGGAAAATAATTATGACAGTTTTGAACAAGAAAGAAGAACTTTCAGCATGTGATAAATATTGGGGAGTGGTGGGGACAGGGTGGGGTGGTGCAGGGAATAGTAAAAAAGGTAAAGTTGACCCTTTAATAAACTAGAAAAGGAATAGAAGCAGTGATGGCTGAGTTACAAATAACACAGCCCAGCTACTCAACTCCTCTTTTCAAACTATCCCTTCACAGCAAAGCACAAAAACCTGGGACAAACAATTAGGAAGCAATGAAGACCTTGTCAATAGAGCTGTTGATAAGGAACAGAACAGAACAGATACTTAAATTGAATATAGTGGAATTCCTTTTTACTGATCACTCCTCCTAGTGATCATCCTGCTCTCTGGATCAAACCTGCCTTTCAGAAGCCAGTTCACATTTGTGTTGATATGTTTGCTTCTTGCTTAGAGTGCTCAGCAGGGCTTTTGGTCATGAGGATTAGACTGAAAAGTTATTTCTCTGATTTTCTTTGATGTTTTCAAAGGTGGAAAAAACCCTTGTGCTCTTGAGGGCCCATAAATCTCTGCGCTGGTTTAATGAAGTGTTGGCTTGAGCCATTTATAATTTCATTTATCTATCTTGGCATTAAAATGCCCAGCAGAACTTGCCTCATACTCCCAAGATGCATATTCTGGTTTTACACATATGCCTGATTTGGAAAGCTTACAGCTTCATGGGTCTCATATGGTACGAATTCAGTCTTAATAATCATCACCCATGGAAGTTAATGGAAGGGTTTCCACTGCAGGTAATACAGGTAGTTTAGCCTCTGCAGAATCACCTTTCAAAATAATTATTTATAAGAGTTCACCCATTATGGGCACAACAGAGACCCTAGGTGAGTGGTAGCTTTGTGCCTCAAAGGTGAGATGGTTTATTGACATTGCTAAAAAACTGAAAAATCACTAGGATGTTATCAAAGAAATGGGGAATTTTTTTTGGCTGGGTGGTTTGTAACTGTTTCACTTCTGAATTTAAACTGTAAGATCAAAAGTAGGTCATGTAGGTGGTACTGCTCTTAAAAGGAGGAGACGAGTCTGGCAATTACTTCTGGGTAGTTTCTGTTCCTATGGATGGCCAGGGAAGCTACAAGAGGCAGCTCTCCCTGGCCTCATACATGGCTGTAGGCAAATAATGTCCCATCAGATACTTCAGTGTGCAAAGCAGCAGGTGATTTCTGATAGGGTCCAAATCAGTTTGAGGTAAGGGGGGGTACCATCCTTCTGAAAAAAAACAGCACTTCTTTAGGTTTAGGTAAGACACAAGATGGACCTCACAAGTAATTCCCCAAAGCATAATTGGTACCCACAGAGACAGAAAATTGCCAGCCAGACAACAAAGGAAGGGCAAGAAATCAGTGGCACAGTAAGCAGGGTTGAAAACACTGTCCAGCTGAATGCCCAAATGGATCAATATTAGCACCATTTTTACTCCACATCAATCTTAGTGACTGGAGGAAAGACATAAATAAGGTGTTAATTCTGCTTGCAGATTATACTCCAGGGGAGTGATTGCAAACACTGCAGACAAAGAAATAACCTAAATGTACTGAAGTGCTCAGAACTGTGGGTTAATGAAGAGCTGAGAGCCTCCATGTTCACACTAGATTTCCAAAGTTTTAGGGTTGTTGTTTTTTCCACTTTGTACTGATATGAATCACTAGAGAAGTGAATTGAGTTGTGGTCTGTAAAACGAAGAGGTTTATCACAGACCTCCTATATAAACCTATGGCCATTAAATTACTTATCACTAATTCTGGGATGGCTCAGTTTAAATGAACAAGGAATGAAGATAGAGCACTATATCTATAGATAAAGAATCTAGAAGAGGAAGAGGCCAAGATTCAACTTCCTTCTTGTTCTATTCCTGCTACAGGATTGTACTCCAGTGAGGGTGAGCACAGGCAGTGAGCTGTGGGCTGTTTTTTTAACAATGAATCATCAGCAAGGTTGCAAAAATCATAAAACAAGAGTACCCACTCCCTCCCTTTTCCCTCACAGTGGATGCAGACCATACCATAATCTGCTTTCCAACTATAAAAATATTTTTTAAATTGGTATTAAATATTTCATTGTTTATTAACAGTAAGAAAATTCAACAAAAAGTAATGCCTGTGATTTGTTAGCAGTATTTATCTACTTTGGTCCTACGCAGCATATCTGAGAGATATTTCACAGTCATCTTTATAATGGTGATGCTAGAGATATAAACTGTGTTAATAGAAAAAAATGTGTAATAGCAATACAAAAAGGGCTGATTATTAATAAAACACTGTCAGATTAACTAACAGTAAAGTAAAGCCTATCTAGTAAGTGCTTGAGAGATAATTTTTCATTCCAAAGTGGTATTTTAGAGTTATGCACTAATAAAAACTTGCTTTAAACTTTCTATGAGATGAAAACTGGATAGTTTTTTTTTTTTTTTAAGTTGCTGGTAAAAATTCAAGTTTAAAGTAAGTACTAAATAAAAGACATCAGTGTGGAAATCACATTATGGGCAGATATTATGGGCAGATATTATGGGCAGATCATGTTTCAGAGAAAGGATGCTTTTTACGTTTTCAAGTGTCAAATGGCATTTGAAATCACAGTGTCTTCCTTGTTGGCCAAACAGCTTTTCACCTGGGTGCTGACAATTTTAAGAGCCAGTTAGGCTCTGGTCCATGTCCAGATGAAGGCAACCAGGCTGTGAAACATACTGGGAGGGATGTTAAAAGCAAAACAGCTTGTAAGATGCAAGAGGGGGAAAAGAATCTGAGCCCCTGCAGTTCAGAATGTGGCTGCCCCAAATCAGACACTCTAATTAATATAATGAAGCATCCATGTGAAGAAATACTGAATATACCTGTGAATTCAGTTGTGTGTCTACACAGGTAACTACAGCTGGGCTGTACTGGAAAATTGCAGCTTATACATATATTGTCCCTCAGTGAAATAACAAAGAAACAACCCACGCAGGAATCTGGGCAGCGAAAAAATGCAAAGCACGTTCTTGTTCTGGTCTGCAACTAGAAGTTACAATAATACAAATAATAATAGTAAACAGTAAAGAGAATAATTTGAGAGCCAAAGGGTAGGGACAGATGAAATAACTATAATAAATCATTCTGGGCTATAACTGAATGAAGAAAACCTGAAGATGATTATTGGCAAACACTTTACATGGGAACATTTTTCCTCTATGAAAGAGCTGATGGAGGGAAACATAGACCCAGTAGCTGATATCAGTGAAAGTAAAGAATGTAAAACTGGAGGCAATTGCCCTGCCATGGCAAGAGGATGACCAGAGGACTAGTGATGCAGGATAAAAGAGGAAGAAACTTGCTTTTTTGCAAATTTCTACCCATGGCTATTTTGTAAGCTGCTCCAAAATTGGAAACCATTTACTTGGTACCAGCAGTAAAGCTGCTGGAGAATTTTCACACAAAAGCTGTCAGTACTTTTGACTGGTTTCTGATTCTCAGAGTTTGCAGGGTAAAAACTCACCCCAAATCAAGAAACTCTTCCTACCTCCATTAAAACCAGACACTAAAACCCTACAGCATTTATAGGTTCTGAATCGGATTGATTTTCTGAATTTTGAGAAGTATATAATTTTAAAAGGTATTTGTTTAGTTGTCTTGTGCCTGGGGACATTCCTGGTTGATAAAGAACCTCAGAAAGCCTATTTTAGCTTTAAGAAAGTTTTTTATTACAGACAAGCATGACCCACTCTTAAGCTATTTCATACTAAATGAAACCAATTGTGCAGCCAGCCCAGTATGTCTGACAAGTCCTTTGCGAGGCTTTGTTGCAACCAGTACCTGTCAGAAGAAAGTAGGGTAGGTTCTGAATTGTCTGGACATGCTGGAGGTAACAGTTGTGTGGATGCTTTAAAATGAGCTGTGGCTCAGTGCCTGACAGCAGCCACCCAGCTCCCAGCTGTCCCAAGCTCTGATGTTTTCAAAGAATCATGCAGAGGTGCCATCAGCTCCCCAAGCTCAGAAGCGGTAGGTTGGCTGCTAGTGGGGTTGATAGTCTTCTCCTCCCACAGGTTCAGCCCTTTTTCTTAATGTACAACAGACAGTTATATGTCCTATATTTGGTCCTCTTCTCTCTCTCAAAACATGCTCCTGTTACCACATAACCCCAAGCACTAGGGCAAATATTGTCACTAGACACCAGTGAGGGTCTTATCCTTTGCCCTTGGGCAGTGGAGTGGACATTGCCTCTTAGGTGCAATTCTCACAAGACATTATCCACACTGGGAGATGAGGAATTAAAAAAAAAAACCAACAGCAAACAAGCCACCTCTCAGCCCTCACCACAGTTGTTCTCCTTGGCAGATCCAGAAAAGATTCTTGCATACAACTTCTTTGGAAACTTGCATTTTGCTACCCCAAGGTACTGACAGCTTCTTAGGCCCAGTCCCAGAAGATTCAATAGCAACAGACTGAAAAGGATGGAGTTAGAGCAAAAAGAAAACAGCTGGGTAGATAGGAGGATGTTGGCAATGGAGAGAGGAGTCTCTGTTTTGCTTAGTGTTCTGTGTTTCTTGTTGCTGGAGTTCCAGCAAGCAGGTATAAATAATAAATAAAAAGACTCATGAAGGTTATCAACACTGACCCTTTCCCTCTTTCAAGTGCATCTCAAGTTCTTTTTATTGATTATACACAAACTTTATCACATTCAGAACAGTTCTGTGCAGCCTTTCATGGAAGTCTGTAGCTTGAGAAACCCAGGCCAGAAACTGCTCATTTCCACCCACCCTCCACTCTCATATCTAAGAAATATCAAGCTTTTGGAATTCTGGGAAAAGTGACACTAAAAATGTATGGGTTTGTCTTTTCAATTTGCTGGTTGACCACTGGGCTTTTGATCATTTTAACATGGGAGACACTGTGTTGAACAGCATTTTATGATGCTGTTCCTGCCATAAACATGAGCCCATCATCTTTGTGCCTGGCCTGGGGACCTGGGCATGAGGCTTCACTTACAAAACCAATCACTGGCAACCAGATTATGTATAGATCACTATTAAAGAGAATGCACATATAATTTATTGCATATCTTACTATATTCTGCACCACAGGTAGGCACTATACCCATCCTCTTCTATGTAAATTTAAATTAACCAGAATCTTAAATGGAAGGAAGTTGAAGGTCAAAGCCAACTCCTAAAGTGGTAGAACAAAGCAACAAGCTGTTCTGTTTTGCTCCTCCTCTGGCTTTAATTTCAAGGGGCAAGAGAGTGCCATGGAGGCAATTCCCTACATCATTTGCAAGTTGCATGTAAAATCATGGCAAGTGCCAGACTGAGAACATGTAAGAAAGACTCTCAGTGTGATCTGGACTCTTCCCCTCAAGAGACAGGGACAGGCAAGTCGATAGTTTTTCGAATGCTGTCTGGTAAACCAAATCTCATTTTTCAAGTCATGAATTTTGAAAATGGCCTTGCTAAGTAACAAAAAAGACTAAGATTTGATTATTTGATAACCTTGCCAATGGATACTTGCAGATTGAATATTGAGAAGTGTGGGGAGGGAGAGAAGAAATAACAGATTACAGTATCATATGTCCCAAGCATTTGCTATTGCTTCTCCTATCAAGTCTTTGATACCTGGTACATCAAGTTCTCCCCTAAAGCCACAACCTCACATATATTTATGCCACCTCACACATCAATACTGAGAGGAAGAAAACAGCCTTAAATTGCTTCCAGCCAGGTTTGTGGTACCCTCAGGCTGGGTGGTGTGTCTCTATTCGAGGCATGAAGCAGAGGATGTTTCACACATTGTAATATCGGGGCTATTGTTGAGATGAAATACCGTGGCCTGCTCTAAACACTTCACCAACAAGAACCTATTGCTTAGCTAACAGAGATCCTCTAGCATCAGAGGGAGAGATGCCAGTGCGACACAACACAGCCCTGAAATGTGTTAGGAGAAATCCAATATTACAGAATTTATATCTGCAAAGTTCATCTTGTATTCTTCCCCCTTAGATGCCTTCCTATATTTCAGGCCTGTTGAATCGATGGAACCAAGGGGCAGTTTGTCATAGCACCCTGTAGGATGATATTAAATTATTGCTTTATTGCTCATATCAGCAACTTTTTTAGACTGAGACAAGAAAGAAAGACAGAAAGAAAGAATGGAAGAGTGTGGGAGAGAGATGGAAGCTACAAGATGTATTGCTTATATTGCTGAAGTCTTAACTAGGGAAAAAAAGGCAAAGTCCAGCTCCATAAAGCTAAAAACCAGGTGATATTCCCATTCTCCAGCTCTGTAGCAGTCTTTTAAACAGCCAAAGCTAGATTGGTAGTGAAAAGAACTGTTAATTATGCTGCACCAGGGCTCGTGAAGACCCTTTGAGTAGCAGACAGGTGATTTCTGAGTCCTGCTTTCCCACTTGCACACTATTCCATCACTGAAATCTGTCTGTGTCCCTTGTTGTCAGAGCTCACTGACTGTTATCACAACATTTTGGGTCCTGATGTGCCTAATATCATTTCCCTGTTGTGAAACCATTGTGAGACTAAGGGTTAACTGTGAGGATGTCAGGTACTCCAGAAGTGAAAGTCCTATCAACAGCTCCAATTTCTCAGTACCTCCATCTTGGACCCAGGACCACAACAAACACCCTTACATTCTGCTTTGGAAATGACCTGATATTGATTTATCTTTCAGAATTCTAATCATAAACTGTAAGAATGAGTTGGCAATTAATGCCTAGAGTTAATTTATCATTGGTGTAGGCAGGAGTGAGTGTCTCCCATTTACATCTGTGATGATTTTGGCCCACCAAGTGAGCATGACTAACTTCTGGGCTCTCTGTGATCTCATTCATACTGATGGTTATTATGCAGTATGTATCTGATCTGCTTTCATGGCAGTTGCATGGCAATTAGAGTCATTTTGTGTAAAAAGCTTCCTCAGAGATGGCATTAAGGCAAGGGCTGGCTGAAATGGACACAATCTTTGCTGGATATAGAACTGATACTGAACATGATGATAAACTCCCAGGCTTCACTGGATTTTTTTTTAATTGCTCTTGGAGCCCTATGAAATATTCCCCACCCCCACCCCTGGTTAGAACCACAATAATATTTCATTCCCACTGCTTACCCTAAAAAATGGATTTCCTTTCCATTCTCAGTTGGTGATTTGTTTTGCATTAATGCCTTTCATAACTCATATGTTTCGCCATTAAAAATTAATGCTTGGTGCTGACATAAACAAATGAAATTTGTATTATTAATGTTTTACATAGGTAAGACTTTGTAATAACAGATTCATCATAACAGACTGTTTTAATTAAAAGACTTGCTCATTCCCTAAACTGATTTCAGACATAATTTTGGGCATTGGGAAGAATGTCTTGTACAACTGCCTGGAGAGGAGTGATCAATAAGACCTCAGAAACCATTTTTATAAGCTTGCACCTGAGTTGAGATGAGGGATCTGCTGTCCAGGTTATATTCAATGAGAATAGCAAGTGGGAAAGGCACCAGAGGTGGCTTTTGCCTTGGTGCAGCTTCAATCCCCTACACCCATTAAAGCTTCTGCCCAAGGTCCAGATGGATGTCACACACTGTTTTGATGCGTGGGAGTACAGAGGAGGGAAGTAAAATGCCTAATTGGTGGGAATGTGCTACAGGTTTGGCTTTGGACTCTCCCCATCATCTGGGAAGCCATGTGCCTGGGATAAATCTCACAAGGGACGTTACAGGAGGATGTCTAGGCTGGCCTTTGGGAATCCAGATCTAAGCAGGCATCCATGAACTGGTTGTCACTGCTCTTAGGGTATAGTACAAAGCTTCTGGCACCATCCACAGCTCACAGACACACTCCCCACTGCTTCACTACAAACTTGGACATTAGGCAATAGAACGAGAAGAAACAATTTCAGTTACAACTGCCTCAGCTCAGTTTCTTTAACAGGGTAGTGCACACATGAAGTTCATGTTAATTATAACATCAAGCAAACTTTCATTTGAAAATTTCTCATTAAAAATTTGCTTCTGGTTCTGAGTGTGATAGTGTTGGCTGTCCAAGAGAAGGAAACCTTGCTGCTTAGCTGTGAGTCTCTGTAATATGCCTGTATGACATATTCTTAGGCAAATGAAACTCTTTTTGAGAATAACTCAGTGTAAACTCCATTAAAAAGAAGGGGTAATTGTTCCACAAGACAGGGCTAGAGTCCTACAAAATTTATAAAAAGAAATTCAAACATGTTAAAGCATGGAGATGGACAGGTGTGAAAGAGAATGAAAACAGGAGCACACTTTGTAGGAGAACTGGGAGCAGTGGTACAAAGTGTGCTAATGACAGGGAACAGGGTGATGGGAAAACATCAAGGGGGGGAATTTCTAAAGCCCGATGCACTTGCCTTACTCTTCCCCTGTTGAAATCAATGGAAATGTGCAGTTCAGTTTTTCTGTACTAGTGAGTTCAAGGGGAACTGAATTAAGCCAGGGCGCTTTCAAGTCACCCACCCTCCATATCTGTAAAGAACAATTGGAAGAGTGAAGAGCTAAGAATTGAAACCATTGTCAAAAAAGCCGGCCCTAGAAAATGGTTCTGGGAAGCCAGGAGTGCTAAAAAGAAAAAGAGAAAGATGATAAGAAGAGACTATCTGTATTGGACATCAGGAGCTTATAAAAGGCTGTGGGATGTAAAATGGCATCACTCTGGAAAGGACACGAAAGTGATGAAGTGAAGAGCAGGGCTGTATGACATCCTCATTAATGGGCAAGAGGGCTTAGGCTGTTTGCTTACCCAGAAGCAGTTGATAAAACTCCCCTCTCCAGCCCCTACGGCTCCCACTGCGACCAGTACAGCCCCACACCAGCCAGTGGAGGTGGATCCAGGCAGAAAAGGGTATTGAAGAATGGAGAGGAACGTTTGTGTGTGTCAAACATGGCGTGAGAATACAGATGTGTACAGACCAGAGGTGTGTATCCATCTCTGGGTCTGACTCCTACTGTCAGCATCAAGAAGTTTAATGGGTATCCCTTTGATGTATGTGTGTGCTGCAGAGATTTTCATGTTGCAAGGGGTAACTCCTACTAAAAGAAGGTTAAATGAACTTTATGCCCCTCTTACAAGCATGTGTTGCAGCTCTGCAGCTGCGTGTCTAGCATGAGATTGCAGCCATTTCTGCAGTCTTTGTGAGGCTGAACCTATTTAATTAGATGGAATTGAATTGAATCTGCTAAGCAGTTATTGTCCAGACCGCTTTCTGTGCACGGATACATTGTTCAGGAACCCACGGGAGTGCTATGCTGGACATGGGAACATTATGACTTCAGCTGAACCCCAGCCAGCTTCACAAAGCATTGGTAAAATAAGTCAGAGATTTCAAGCACTAATGTTAAGTCAAAAGTTTTTTAAAAAAGAGGTATATTTGTCCAGCGCAGTGATTGTGCCAGAGGAAATAGGGTCTGCTTCTGTCTGGGGTGGATAAGGAAGGCTGGTACTGCCTGGCATGGTTTCTCCTAGATTACAGGAGCCTGGAAACAACCTCTCCAAAGGACATTGCAATGGGAGGGGAACAGGCTGCCCCCATGAGGGACCCAGGCTGTCCCCAGTAATGAAGAGCCGCTACACAGACATGGGGGTCGAACGGCACGCTGAGCAGCCACCACAGCTTCCTTCATTCCATAAGGCTGGGAAAATGTTCATTTTCCTAACATTGCTTCAATAATTACTCAAAACTGGTTTTACATAAGCCTGAACATAAAATTATTAGCTCCTGGAGGTTCTTCCGGCAGTTACAGCAAGATCTCTGCCAGCAACTTCAGAACTGATGTGCTTTAAAAGGAGAGGAACATTGATAAATACTTGTTTCTTACCCCTGCTGTTGCTCACTCAGTCAGCCCTCACCTTTCATTCTCTTTCCCTCTTGTGTTTAGAGGAAGGAAGAAAGCAGGATTTTGCTTCAAACAGAGAGGTGAGGAAGGAATCTTTCTGTCTTGATGAACACAAGAACACTGGTTTGCAGAATAACACGATAAACTGAGCCCTTCCTCAAATCTGGGTGTGTTCTCGGAATTGCAATTAAATTGTAAGATCTCTGGGGCACAGTCTAGCCTTTCTGTTCTCTCTCCTTAAGGTGTTTAATGTGACAGGGTGTTGATCCTTGGTTATTTCTCTGAGGTGCTTTTCTGGTAAAAATAAAACAATAAAGAGAGCATTATATCTGGACTTGGCTAGTCTGCTGAGTGGTACTGCATGAGCTGAGATGGAGGGCTCACACAGTGAAAGGACAAACCTCTGGTCCTCAGGGAATACATTCACTGCTTTGGCTGCTGGCCTTTTGCTCTTCATTGAAACTTTTTGGTGGAGCATCCTTGAGGTCTGTCCTTCTGTTCTGGATCTACAATGGGCAGTTCAGGGCAGCAGATTAACACCAGGTGCAATCAGTCAACATCAGAAAGAGATTCCTGTTCTCTCTCTTTACTACTCCTACTTGTCATGGACAGTCCCACCCTCCCTAGAGTAAGGCCAGCTTTGTGGAGACGACTCACTTTCTCTCCCTGCAAGAACATCTCCCTATGGACATCTGAACCTTGTCAAACCTTTTAATACCTGAACACCTCTACTGTCTTGGTAAGTAAGTTTTGGGGATTTTAAGGAGTTTTCCAGAAAGTTGTGATGGTTCAGAGACAGATTCTTAAGAGGTGAGATTCATCATCATTCCTTTGACTGCAAGGAAGGGATAGCAGTTTGGACCATATATATTGGCCTATCCATCTTAGAGTCTCTACAGCATCCAGCCTTTCCTGTGGCCATGTCCCAGGGTTTAAAGGGTTTGGATCATCTCAGAGCTTTTGAAATTCAGCAGCTGAACACAAAATCATGTTTTTTAAAAGTTTAATTACTTTTTTTTTGTTGTTATTTCTGAACACAGTAATGCATGGGTGTAGAGTACAATTGTCAAAATATACCTGATGAGATTAGAGGTCAAAAATACATTGAAGTGAATAGTCATAAGCCAGAAAAGTCCTTTAAAAGATTTCTTCCCACAGATTTATCCTTCAGGATTCACTCCACAAGCTGATAAAGATTTTAGACTTTGGACTGTTGGAAAACTATTTCTTCGCTGTTCGTACTGTGCAGTCAGTCAACTAAGGCACTGCCTAATTCCTCTTGCTCACAGTGAAACAATGGGAGATGTGAATAATGAATAAATCCACGAATTTTCAGAATTTAAAAAGCAGAAGAAACTCTGGAGGTTTGCAGGATCCACCTCAAACAACTGATGTTTGTACAGAGACCTGAAAAAAGGATGAAACTCAGCCTTGCAAAACACAGCCAACAAGCTCAGGTTCCCTTAAATGTGAAAATATGCATAGAAAAAGAAACAAAGCTGTTGAGATATGTATACTGTTTCTCCTTGATTGCTGATCTGTTTCCTCAGTCTTCCCAAAACAACTGTGTGCTTTTTTCCCTTTTAATTTCCTGAATGTAGTTATTAACTGGAATAAAAATAAATAAATAATCACAATGACAACATGTAATTTCTTGCAATGAAAACTTGAGGTCCTGGTTATTTCCTAAGATTAATCTGAATGTCTGCAAGTCTCTTTCTTCAGCCAGATGGGAAACAGGAACTATCACCAGGGTTCCTTTCATTTTCCTGCTTTTTGCTCTTTTAACGACCACGCTCCTATTTTTCCCTTGCCTGTAGTAGAAAACCTTCTTACCAATAAATCTCTTTTGTTCCTCCTGAGACTCTCCAGCAGTCTGTCAGGAGCCCAGCAAGGAATAGCTCATTTCTGTCAAGAGCTCCATATTAAGCATTAACCGTCTCCTAAAAAGCTGTCCTGATGACAGCAAAGCACAGGGTCACACTTGTTTGAACAACAATTTACTCCCTTTCATGGCAGAGCGAGAAGAGCCGCTTGGAACTGGGAGATCAGAGAGGGGGAAAAAAGCTCCTCGTGATCCACTTGCCTTGAGATGCTGGCACGGTACGATGGGGTATTGTGGTAATGAGACTGCATTATGGGCTGGCTGAAGGGAAATGAGATACTTTGGTAACCACCTGAGCAGAACCATCACTCAAAGCCGAAGGACTCCTGACGCTCCTGAAATACGACGTGTCATTCACTCGCACAGAGTGGGATGGCAAAGAGAGAATGACTTGGGATGGCATCAGTCTTCTGCACTTACTGTCTCTGCTGCACAGTTAAACTGGTGCTGAACAGGGAGTCCAAACTGTCTGTTAAGATACCTAAAGGCACTGCAGATATATAAAGCAGATCAAGAACAATATCTCTATTCAGAGGGTTTGCTCATACACTGAGCCTATGGAAGATGGACCCCAACTGGGTTAGCTTTACGCATCATTCCCAGCCTTTTCTTCATCTTCTGTTCCAACAGTTTTACAAAGCTGACACCAAATATGCTGAAGATGAGAAAGAGACGTGGTCACAGGATGGCATTTTCCTTCTGTTCTTTCTGACACTGTGTTTTTGTCACTATTACTAAAAGCCAGACTGGCTTCAGGCAGCGTTTAGCATCTTAACTAGGAGATCATCCATCTTTTCTGTATTACTGACGGGTGACATCTATGCATGACACTAATTAACAAAATATTGCAGATCTGTGAAGTACCACAGTGTTACTGGTGAGGTTTTGGGAACTGGGAGTAGGCTCATGGAGCTACTTCTACCCTACTAATTTTGCCAAAGCTGATCTAATCTGACCTGCTGACGTGTCTTCATGAGATTTCACCCCATAAGTGTGTGGTACATCAGGTTTGCTTTGCTTCAGTACTCAGGACAAGGAGTAATACCACCAAACAGAGGAGTAGGCTGTGCTCCACCTCCTGTCTCTTCCCTTTGTAGAGAGGTAAGGGTTGGTAGACAGCAGCACCCTTCCCTGGCTGGAGTCACTGGAGGTGACATGATGCTGAGTGGTTCACAAGGAGGTTGATGACCCAGCAAAAGCCTAGTTTCCCAAACCTCCTAGTCCTAACTCACTCCCAGTGTTTCTGATATCACTCAGACTTTGGAGATTTACCCATCCCTCTCCTGCATTTAACATCAAGCTTTCTGCACAGCCGGGAGGGGAGGTATTAGCTTCCTCATGAGTATGACCATTGTGTCCATTCATTTATGGAGAAGATCCTGGGAAATTAGTTTAGTCTTGCTAATAGCAATTATAATAAAAATAGAACTACAATAAAAAGGAGCATAATGCCAAATCACACAAGAGAGACCTCACCGCACCGGGAATTGTTGTAAGGCAATGCATTCCCTCCCTGTTCCTGAGTGATGGATAACACCAGCCCACCAGAGAGCAAGATTATCACTGCTGCCCTTCCTATGTCCTCTATGATGGCAGGAAAGAGTAAGTGGGTATTTGCTGCTGGAAGTATCTGCAGGCTTCCAAGTCTAGAAGCATTTTCAGCAGTGGGAGCATGAGGCAGAGGATGTATCTCTTTCTCATGTCTTCCCTCTTTATCTATGTTTCCCGCCATCCGTATCTCAGATTCTGCAAATGCATCAGAAAAGAAAAATCAATGTAAACTAGACAAGACACTTTCCAGGCTGTAAAGCAGAGATGGCATTAGGTGTCCATTAATCCCATGGCTGTAGTAAGTCCCTGAAGCAATGGAAATGGAAGGAGGGGGTGAATGCCAGGGGAGAAATAATCAGCAAACCTTTTCTTATGGTTGTGGATGTTTTTCTTTCTTTCTATTTTTTTTTCTTTTCTTCTCTTCTCAGTTTAAAGAGCCTGAATAAAATGAGCTGATCCAATATTCTATTTTGTCTGCCTCCATGTTAGATGCTGAATTCATGCTATAGTTTCTAATGTCAGCATGTCCAAAAAATAGTATTTGCATTAAAAGAAGGCAAAGCTTACAGCTACCCACTTCAAAATGAAAAAAAAAAGCAAAAAAGAACCCCTTTAGCTTTTAAAGTAATCAATGACCCCTCAGGTTGATACCTGTATAGAAAGACTAAACTAAAAACTTCTGCTTGCAATCACAAAAACTCTGAATTAAGTATGGGTTGGCTGTATGATGGTTTATTAGAGGTCTTTCTGTGACCTATTATGTTTGCTCCATGTCTCTGGATGATGTCATCAGTGGCATCACGTGTGACACGTTCTTTGCAGAGGCTGTCTCTACGTCCAGTGAGCAGGATGCAGCAGGGCAAACCCCTGGACACCACACAGGAATCATAGAATCATAGAATGATTAGGGTTAGAAGCGACTCCCAGAGGTCATCCAGTCCAACCCCCCTGCCAGAAGCAGGGACACCCCCAACTAGATCAGCTCGCTCAGGGCCTCATCCAACCTGACCCTGAGCTTCTCCAGGGATGGGGCATCCACCACCTCTCTGGGCAACCTGTTCCAGTGCTCCACAACTCTCACAGGAAAGAACTTTTTTCTAATATCCAATCTAAATCTCCCTCCCTCTATTTTAAAACCATCACCCATTGTCCTGTCACAACAGGCCCTACTGAACAGCCTCTCCCCATCTTTCTTGTAGGCCCCCTTGAGGTCCTGGCAGAGCGCTAGAAGGTCTCCCTGGAGCCTCCTCTTCTCCAGGCTGAACAGCCCCAACTCTCTCAGCCTGTCCTCGTAGGAAAGGTGCTCCAGCCCCTTGATCATCTTTGTGGAAGACAGATCTTTCCAGGGATCTAACCTATAACTATATTTTCCCTTCAGCAGCAGCATAGCTAAGACACACCCAGACAATGTTTAGTTCTTCTCTGCATTCCTTCAGTCATGCAGTGACAGGCATGACCAGGGTGCTGAAATAGATGGTATCAGGTTAAAGTGAAATCAGAAATGGAGATGTTTCCCTCTGTGGAACCATTTCCAGGATGGAGTTTCTTTTCACAGTACAGTAGCCTTGATGTTCTCATAAACATAGCTGGGACCTCCACCAGCTCTGCTCTTGCTGACTCTCATGATGATAAAATGGCAGGATGTGCATAGGAGAAATAACATCACTGCAGCAGAGTGCTGCCTTGCGTGTTTATTACACACACCCTCCTAACATGGTTTTCAGGGCAGTGATATTATCCTGTGGCAATTCAATAAAACAGCAATAAAACCTCTGCCTTGAGGAAGGGTATATTCATGGTGAGGTACTCTGTGGTGACTGTGCCTTTCAGAAGGGGATGCCTGGAGGGAAGAAGCTTCTCTTGCCTGTGTGTCCTTGAAAGGAAGGGAGGTACAAAGGCTGGATATCCTTGAAATTATCATAACCCCTCCTTTCCTTTCCAAGGGTAGCATTTAGTGTGGTGACATTAGAGCAATAGATGAATCTGTATCACCAATTTTATTTGGCTAAAAATGGATTTGATGTCTAGATCCCAGAGGACATCATGGGGATAGGGAAACAAATTGTTCATATGCTTCATAAATACCTTTATCTCCATTACATCTTGTAACCTCCACCTTTTTCCTGAAGGTACCAGTGAACCCTTGCTTTAGTCTTTTGAAAAATCACAGAATCACAGAATATCAGGAGTTGGAAGGGACCTCAAAAGATCATCTAGTCCAACCCCCCTGCCAGAGCAGGACCAAAGAGTTCAATGTTCTACACCACCACAGGTAGCACAAACTGCTTTAGTGAGAATCACATGGTGCCAGCAGCAAAACTGCAGGTTCCCTCTGTGGTTCTCCTTCCTTATGCTTGAAAGCAAATACAGAACATCATAGCAGGTCTTCTGGGAGCTGAGACCAAGATCCAGTAGCTCTCAGAGTGAGAGGAGAGAAGTCAATCCTCACTTGTCTCAGGATAACCATGTCCTTTGGAATATCTGTCCTTAAAATTCTGATAATAATCCTTATTCTAACCTTTGGTTTTCCTTACCTATCGACCTTCATAGTGGCTGGTGCAGTCCTGCAGCTTGGCACTCCAACACCCATTTTTTTCCAAGATGAGAATTATTCTTGCGCTTAATTCTGTGAAATTCTGCAAGAATCTGCACGCATCTCCTGCTCCCCGCCAAGTGGAAACCCATCAAGCCTGTGGTTTTTGGTACTTGTCCATTTTGATATGCTCCAGCCACATCTCAGTTTATAATTTCTAATAATTTCCAGTGTTAGTGAGGCTGAAAAAGCCATTGAGTGTTTTCAGGACTGAAATTGAGCCATCAATTACGAAAATGTTTCTTCTGCTCAGTTTCCCACTGAGCCATTATCTAATAAAAATCCCCAGGAAAACACCTCACTCACCAGACAAGGAAACAGTTAACAAACAAGAGCTGCTACTGGCCTGCCCAGAAAACAGAGGAGCTGGGCTAGATACGGACACCCACAAATCCAGAGCGATCACCGGCCCTAACAGCACGCAAAGAAAATTGCAGACTCAAACAGTCTCAGTTGGCATAATTTTCTATGTGAACTTGTCGCCTTTTCTTGAAATACTAGAATTACTTTACAATACAAAAGCTCTTTGCAATAAATGGTGCTTTTTTTTTCCCCCATGAATCTCCCCTATCATTCTCCCCCTGCCCAGCACACACTGGAGGGAAAAGCTTATTTGCATGTAAGGCTCAGTCATTAGGTTCCTCTTATTACAGGCCAAGAAAAAAGTAACTATTGCGANGGTGGGCAGAAAAAGTGCAGACACAGTAAATTACTGTGTGAATTAAATCTCCAGCTGACTGGAAATGGGGCTGTTTGAAAACTCCCTTTGATTTTTTTTTTTTGCAGAGTAAGGTGGGGAGGCTGCCATTCTTCTATTTTATGTTTGCTGATCCTTTGTTGTTCCTTTATGATCTTTTTCACCTTACCATGTGTGATTTAGAATCATTTCAGGAATACAGAGAACTGCAAAGTGGGCAGGCTTGGGAGGGAACAGAACCGGCCAAGGTTCAAGGTTGAAACCAAATTATCTACATGAGCTTCTGTACCCAGTGTGTAAAGACTGAGCCTCAATCTGAGTGAGTACACACGAGCAATTAGGTTTGGCTTATTGAATATTTTCCCTCTTACAGTGGTATCAAAACAGTAGGTTGTTTAGAGTCACAAATCCATTGGAAATGGATACGGAGTTTTGACCAGGCTCACACAGCCAGCCAGCGGCAAGACAGAAATAAATCCAAGTCATCCCATTTCTCTGTTTTCTCTTTTAATTTTTAAATGGAGGAAAAGAATTGGGTTGAAAGAGGTCAGGTTTCAGATGGCCAGCTCTCCCCTGCCTCACTGTAATATTACTTAAGATAGAAATAATAGGGAAGAAGGGGAAAAAATAGCAAAATAAACAAGAGAGACAGAACAAACAGAGGATGCAGGGACTGCTGATGCCAGTGGAGAGAAGCATTATAAAGTGAAGCAACTGGAAATAACACTTAATGAGAATGAGAAAAATAAGAATTGTAAAAATACTGCTATCCTACCATGCTACCTTGGAAATATGGTACTATGAAGTGGTTTTACTGACTCACTGTACACTGTGCCTTGCCTGCCCTTGCCCTAGCATTGCCTCTAGAGCCGTGCCCAGAAATGAGTCAAGCTCACTGTGGGGCTGGGGGGATTGTGGCTGGATTCAGGGCTCTCTTGATGTCTCCAGTCCTCTCTCCTTCTCATGAAGAAGCTATATATCTACTACCTAAGTAAAAACTGGGAGCATTCAAGCTAATTGTGGGAGAAGGGATGCCTCAGATTGTCCCCTCAGGCATCTGAACTGCTGTGTGATAAATAAGATGGACTTTGTGGGTGTTTGTCAGGAGGACTTTATTAAAACTGACTCCAGGTGATGCTGTAGCTCCCCTAACACAAGCCATTTACCCTTCTACTGTGCAGAAAAAATGTAGCTAAATTCAGAGCTGGTGTGAAACACAACTGATGCTGATCGCAGCCACTTAACCGTACCTCTGGATTTAGTCCAAGGGTCCAGTCTACAAAGCTGTCCCTCAATAATGTCTCTTTATCCACCATAAATTCTTGCCTGAGCTCATCACACACTCTCTGGGCAAGCTCTCTGCTCTATCAAGGCAGTTTTGTTCTCCTCCATCCCTGTGCTGCTGCCAGTCCAGGCAACTGCTGACTGATGCTGGCTGCCTGTAGCACGCTCTTCGGCAGTCACCAAATCTTTAAATCTCTTTTCTTTTGCAGAGAGAAAATGCCAATTACCAGAGGCTCCCACATGAATTCTGTTGATGACAGGAATCACTTACTGTTAATCACTCTTTTGCCTAGATCTGATGGTTTATTGGAAAAGGGCTCAATTTATGTATCCACCAAGATACTGCTTCATTGGTATTCTTTTGGTAGATGCTCTTCTGCTCCCATCTTAATAATCATCTCTTCTTCTTATCTAAGAGGGCTTTATATAAGGGGCATGAGGGATGAGGGACAGCAATGTAGGCAACACAAGGTTATCAGAGCTCCTTTTCTGCAGAGATGTGCATGGAGTTATAGGATAATGCTCATCAAATAATTTATTCATTGGATGCTGTGATATTTCAGCCCGTATTTGTACCGGGTGAATAACTTGCAGACACCTTGTGTGACTGGCCAGTTTTGTGTTTTGTGAAATTTTCTAAATAAGCTACTGTGGAAAAACGATGTAATTTTAGGCAGTAGTAAAATTTTATGTACACCCCACCCCCAACCTCTATATGCACCGTGGTACATTTCCTGCTTTATATTTAATTTAATTTGTGCTGTCCAATGCCCAACAACCTGTGATAGCAGTGTCCAGTCATGCCTGGTGCTCACCAAACATAAGTGAGCCATTTTTCCTGCTTTGAAGGCCTTGGAGTTTTAGGCAGAAAATTTCAAAGGACCAGATATCCACATCCCATGGGGTGCAGTTCCCAACCTCCTTAGCATGCTCTGAACACTCTGAACAGAATAGACAAAATATTGAAGTAACAAGAAAAACATGAAGAAGGAAAATGACTTGGTTTGTGTGAATAGCCCACTGAGGATGGGGGGTGGAGGTGGGGAGAGGGGTATCTGCTGCCCCATTTCAACTGCTTTGAATGAGAATCTTTTTCCAACTAGGTCCATTTGGTTCATAAATGGAGTCTCTGACCACCTCCTCGTTCATCTTGTGCCTCTCAAGTTGCTGCCTGATGCTTCTGCCTGATGCTTCCCTGCTGCCTTGGCTGTCCTCACCTCACCCCAGCACTTGGCAGCGCAGCACACCAGCTCACACAGGCTCACGTTAAATTATTTAAATTTACAGCTATGTAGCATAATCCCACATTTATGTCACCTTTGAGTCTATCTCAACAACTAATGCCAGCCGGCGCTGAGGTACCTTTCACACAATCCCATTCTAATGAACAAAATTTAAGTAGAGGAAGATTGAATTAGAAGTTGAAATAATTATTTCTCTGGGCACTTTTGCTGCACAGTGAGGAAGAAATGAGTAAGTACAACCCAGGCACACTGGGATGTCCAGCAACCCCCTTTTTTCTCACCTATGCACCATACAGTCTGTTTTGTGCTAGATCTCCTCCTGTTCATTAATTGTTTGTTAAACTGAGTCAAAACTCCTGGAAAGGTTTGTGCTAATTCACCCTAGAGTGAGGGAAAAACAAACAAAAAACACATTAAGGGGAGCATCCAAGCTGCACAGCGAAGGCAGCAGACAAATGGGCCTCTCCTGCCAGAACCGAGGAAAAGAGGTGAGTTTCGGTCCGCAGCGCTCTGGAGGTGTTTTGCTGGAGCCCCCACATGAGAAGTGCAGACACAGGGACCCAGGCTGGTGTCCTCAGCTGCAGAACTGCTGTCATGGAAGAGAAACCTGAAATATTACCAGCTGAGAAGAAAACACACGCGGTGGATGTCATTTAAATGCACATTCAGACAGTCGAGGCTCTGCTCATACCCCAGCCGCAGCCGGGAGACTCAGCAGTTTAGGAGCATGATGAACCCCATGGAGGGGTGGAAATGTCCAAAGCTATCACAGCTCTTATGGTACCATCAGGTGCTTCCCAGATATTAAAAGACATCTGGGCTTTGCTGTCTGGAGCTCATGGGATAAAGCAGATGAAGAAGGAAGGCAATGTTAAAGGTAGGTACTAAGACAAATACCCAACTAATCAGCCAGATCTGCAGAAGACACCATGAATATTCATGATTTTTTCATTCCTGATGGTTCTTTTTTCATTCCTGATGGTTCTCACCTGAAGATTCTACCTTAAGCCCTGCTATTTCTAGATGTCATGTCTCCTAGTGACTCCTCTCGACGAGCAGCGCCTGTTGAGTATTTGTTTCTCCAACTACATTCAAGTCCAACAGAACAAGGTGTAACTGCTGCACTTCAGATGATCTGAGAAATCCTGATTCACCATTTCTTTACAATTTCAGACACATACAATGCCTGGTGCATTGTTTAGCTGACTCCCTGCAAAGTTACGGCAGCAAGTTGTCCACCACCCTCCTCTTCACACATGACATCTTAATCTGAATCCTGTCCAGACAACAGAAGTCTGATTCTGCAATATTAATGACAAGCAACTGCGGGTCCTGTGGGTGATTTGCATTGCTTTTTCTTTTTTCCTGGGATGAAATGAGATCACCTTTTTTGGGACATGAGTCTGTGAAGATTACTTTTGCAAGCGATGGAGAAGCATGCACTGGCATGCTGTCAATCTCATAAACAAAGGTGTTGTCAGGAAGCCTTATTTAGAAGTATTTCAAATTAACCTTGACAGAAGAATTAATAAATAATAAGAGCTGAATGATTTATAAAGAAATCAATTACACTATAAATTTTAAAACAGCATGGCCTCAACTATTGCAGGCTGAGCAATACAGAGAAACTTCAGGTGGGCTAAAACTTCTCTAGAGGGTTTCTGATGTCCTCCCCAGGGTCCCCATGCCTTCTGAAGGTAAGATGGAGTCACAGACTGAGAGAGGTGCTAGAAAAAACTCGCTTGTGTGCCCCAGAAGATTGTGCAATGATCCTCTTGATGCTTTGAATGTTGTTTCTCCAGATGGGATGCCAACAGTTCAATCACAAATAAAGTTATTTCAAAGTTTCAAGAATTTCAGAAGAACAGCCAATATCAGAGCTTCCAGAGCCTGCCTCCAGGATACCAGTAACATTGGGGGAAGAGATAAAGAAGACTAAAGGAGAAATCAAAGAGATTTGTCTTGCCTAACTCTGGCTGGCTGCTCTGAGTTTGTCTTTTTGGCTCCCTCTCTAGCGGATGGAGAGAGAGGAAGGTCCAAAGGCCAAGTCATCCTGTGTGCCACAACTCCCTATTTCAGAATGGAGCTAAAACTGTCACAAATCTAGTGAAGCTTCCAGGAAATGTCTTGTTAGTGCCTGTTCCCAGGTTTTGGCAGTCCAGCTTCAGAGCTGCAGGAGACCTGGGCATCCACTAAAGTCAAGCCAAGCAAGCCCATCGCCCTTGGATCCTATTTCAAAGTCTGCTTGTCCTGGGGAAGTGACCACATCAGAGGCTGCATTTTCATGGAGAATTTCAGCATTTTGATTTTCACCGTGGAGAAAACTCCATGGATGTTGACCTATTGACAGCATCAGCAGCAATGGAACAACCTCTCTTCTCAGATCTAAAACCTCTGAGCAGTTTTCAACTACTGCAAGACTGGGCTAAGATTATCTGGGCGATCGATCAAATAGATATGAGTATTGCTGCCACTTAGCTCATTTACTTTAATATCTGAAGAACACAAAGCCTCCAAAAAGGCAGAGAAAAAAAGCTGATCAGACACTGGGGTGGTGGACAATGTCCTTATCAGAACTCTCTAGTTAGGTGGAAATTGGTTTAAAAATTCAAATGACTGTTCACATAAAATGGCTTGCAGGATTCACCCAACTGTAATAGCAATTCTCTGCAAATGATTATGCAATTACCTCCAGGAGGTCAAAAAGTAATTACCATGTAACCTGCTCTCTTCTGCTGGTTGCCTCTAATAAATAATAGATGCAAGTTCTACTCCAGTTTAGAAGAGAATTTGCCATTTCTTTACCCTGTAATTACATTAGATTATTTACCCAGCATGGTCAGCTGTGACTGTGCAGGTCTGCTAAAGTGATATAGGAAGAATGGGTGAGAATGACTGATGTTCTCATGACCCTGCAGGACTTAGGATCAAAGGGAGCTTTGGTTTCTCATGCACCTCAGACACATCCATCTCAGTGGCTGTATCTGTGCTCATGGGTGTTGAGTACTCCTGCATGTCAGCATCCTCCTAAGGTCTCCTGCACCCATGGCAAAACCATATCTGAAATGTATGGTGCTTCAGCCAAAGCCCCCAGCAGCCAAGTTGTTCAGTAGGGCTTACCAAAGAATCACTGGAGGATATTTTGCTTCACACACTGTAGTGTTGTCAGTACATTAGGCCTCAATAAAGAAATAACATTTTCTTTAGCCTCAGGCTTATGGAGCCTGGAAGACCTGGGTCTTGTGTGTTTTCCCATGGGCAAGTAAGCAGGCTATCATCATTTTCATCTTTGTCAGAAATAGAGGGGGGGTTTGTTGGCTGAATTTCACACTGAGACAATTTCTTCCCACAGACCTGGAACGATGGCTTTTGCTTTGTTTTTCTGAATCTCACACCTTGGAAGATGCAAACCTCAGAACAAGCTGCCTTTTTCTGGCAGTCTGTGAAATTGGCTGCTTTGACCTTGCTGAAAGGGAAGACTTTTTTGGGGGGAGTACAAGGAGATGAGGGGACATAGTGTGCTCAGATCACCACTGAAACATAACAAGATGCACAACTTCTTCATGGGAAAACCTTCAAGAAATGTAGACCAAACTAGGTAAGGTGTGGGAGAAAAGCCTGATTATTGTTTTCATTTTACACATGGCAAGTGAGGAGCAGCAAGGCTGAGTAACTTGACCAAGGTCACACAGCACATCTGTGGCAGAGCAGCAGAATCCAGCTCTCCCAAGGGTTGGTCCAATGTCCACAGCCAGAAAATATGTTCCTCCCTGTTGGGAAAGGAATCTATGCTCTGCTCTACCTGTTGGGAAACAGCTCAGGCTGGGTCAGAAAAGTATATGCTCCCCTATAACTTATTACCTCTGTCTGAGGATAAGTATATCTCTTGTTCTCTGCTTACTACAGTTGCTGTTTAATAAATTAAGTGTCTAATTACATGGTATAGAAATGATGTTGTTATACAGATGCAGTGACTGGAAACAAGACCAAGCAATAATGTTCCAACAAAACCCAGCGGCCTCTGCTCCTGATTTCTATTTTATGCTTTGTGGTCCCTGCGTTGGAGTGTGTGCCACCAGCTGGGTTCAGATCAGGTTTTACTGTATGCTGTGATTGATGGACACGGCTCCAGCAAGGACTGGCATCTCAGCAGCCTCTCCTCTGCCTTTTCCCACCTGTTCTCCCCTGTCACAAAGCACAGCCAAGGCTGAAGGTGGAAAATGCACCCCGAGCTGCTCCTCTTTACCCCTAAAGGTAATGGGATGTGTTTGTGGAGGGGATGCTTTCATGTTTTTATGATAAGAGAACACCAGTCTGCACAAGACATTTGAATTTCAACCTATGTGAATGTGCCCAGTGTTTCTGATGAGTCTCACAAGAGGTCACTTCCCAGAGACCCAGGACCCCTTTCACCACAAGTATTTTAGGAAGCGCCGCAGTGTTGTGCTCCAATGCCTTGGCGTCTACAGCAGCTCCTTTCTGAGCCTATGGCTCAAAGGTGCCCAAGAAGTTAAGTGGAGCTGGTGGGTGTCATTTCAGGCAGATATGAGTGATTTCTCCATGTGGGCAAACGCAGGTCAGGGTGGGTGTAACCTTCGTGTGCATGTTACACCTTAATAGTAAGCTGCAAGAGGGAGGATGGCAGGTTCATTTCCATCACTGTGAGCAAGCACAATAAGCCATGGCAGTGGATTGCTGAGCTCTGTATTATCAATAAAGGGCAATCACACCACTGGGAGTTAATGACAGTTTTGAACATAATAGAAACCTTTGAGAGTAATTACAGAGTCCTGTAATGCCAGGGGGACCCAATGCACAGGGATCTGTATCTCCTGTTGCCTGGATAAGCTGAGCAGGCTGCACTGGTGCTTGATGCACGGTGCAGGAGAAGCCCCACACCTGCATCCTTCAACCCTTGTCCAGCACATCTGTGAGCCAGAGCTCAGGACTTAGTGGCAATGCAGCTGACAAAGAGAGGCTCTATTCTGGGGGAGGCCAGGAGATTTGAGCAGTCCTGTCCTCCTGTATTACCATGAGATTATTGTGTGGTCCAGCCCACATTGCACCAGTGCTGACTTTCTGTAGGAAGCAAGTGTTTGACTCATGTTCTGCTGAGCTCTAGAGACTGAGTTATTGAGAGGAGAGGAAGAAGTGTGGGCAGAGACCAAAGAGCAACACCAAGTACTGAACAGCAAGAGAGAAGGGATAGAACAAGGGAGACCCTCAATAACAAACTCTGTAGGCTCTGAAGCTTGGAATTACTTTAAGGCTGGAGCTGGTACATTCCCCTTCATTTCCTTTTCTTTGAACCCCACAGCTCTACATAAGCTCCTTCAAAATGCCTGCTATTAGCAACAGCTCCCTCCTTCCTTCCCCAGCAGAGATGCATTGAACTAATTAACGTGCAGTTTGTGCAATCCCATTTTGGTGGCTGAGCACTGGTTGTCCCTCAGCGAGGACGTGGCCTGAATGAGAAAAAGGCCATGGAGGCAGAAAGCAATGACACCAATCTCTCAAAAGCCAAAAGGCACCAAGCCAGGGGGCTGGGAGGGTGACAAGTCCCTGGGGACACGGTCATCCCAGGGAGCAGAATCAGATGATGGCAGAGAGGGGAGATGCTCTTAACAGCAAGAGGGAGGGAAGGAGGAAAGAAGGGGAAGGAGAAAAAAAAAGAGAGGGAAAGAACATACAGCATCCATACTGTGCAGAACTAAAGGCAGGCTGCACGTCCCGTTCGTTCTTGCAGTTCTTTTAAGAGAGGAGCCACCAGCTCTCATTTCAGTATTTATATTTCCCTGGAGCAGCACCAACTGTATTTCAATATAAATGTAACGTAGTTAATTGAAATCAGTAATTTCAGCAGTCATTAATAACAAATCTCTGGGAAGGAATATCCCTGCTGCAGTTAATGATCAGCATAAAACAGACCCTCTTTTAAAGTGTAACTGTGAGCTCAGGGTTCATTCTGGAGTTGATTAGAGTGAGTTAAACTTTGCCCCGTCTGTAAGTTGTATATTTAAATATGAGAAGTTAGTAATATTTGAAGTTATCAAAATACCACAGATGCTCTGGAGCGAATCCAGCCCTTGTGGCTGATCCCCAAAAGAGTGATGTGACCCTGAAGAACAAAAAAAAGGTGGAATCAACCAGCAGAAGTTAGAATGGACCAAAGTGCCATGAGCTTCAGTGTAAATCAGAGCTGATCCTCAATAAAATCATCGGGATTCTTCCAGATTTGTGGGAAAACTGGCAGAATCTGTTCCAGCCCAACGCTCATCACTACATCCTGTGAGATGCTATTGCAGGTGACAGCTACCTCTGCTCCAAATTGCAGGACTGCCCTGAGTGCTTAAAGCTGCCTATAGGAATGCATTAGAATGTGAATTCCTTTGGAAAGCTGAATGTGTAAAGTGAAGGGACTCTGCCCCTGTGGGTACTGCATAATCAGAATTTACACTGTGGTTGGGGCAGCAATTCAAAAGCAGATCAACTGTAATGTGACAGTGGAAATCCAGATATAGGTCCTGAACTAAATTCTCTCTGTTAGAATAGAATGACTGAGAGTGGCTTTTTCCTACAGGACAAAAACAAGGCATCATCCTAAAAACATGTACGTGTCTGCTGGAATACATGAGGCAGTGGTGTGGGACTGTGGAGTGGGTTTATAATTTTCTTCTGCTGGGACAGATCAAGATCTTGATACTGTTTCTGGTTATCAGAGCTCCTGTTGACTTGCACCAGGTATGGGTTCAGTGAACCTGCAAGTCCGTGATGTGTTTGGCATGTTTGGTGACAATAAAGTGTTGTCTTCCCCACAGCAAGCAAGAAATAGGGATATGCCTTTCCCTAAAATACCTGTCCTTCTTCTGTGCAGGAAACCTATTGGGAAAGCCAGATCTCATCTTTTGACACACTACTGTGACATGATCTGCTCCAGGCATCAGGCCATCGTTAGCAATAAAACCCTGCTCCTTTAATTAGAATGAGAAATGTGATGCAGGATCATAGCAGAAAGTGACTGTGGAGCCACTACCTATGGAATACACAAGAGGGGAACCCATGAACAATGAATGTGGAGAGACATGTGGAGAGACATGCATCCTACAGGGATTATCCACTGGGAGATGTTTTAGTGCACTCTTGAAAATTACAGCAACCTAAAACCAGTCTCAAAAGTTCAGCCTTGATCATCTCCATCAGTGCTTGGACTGTCAGGCTTCTGGTTGGAAAGCCTGCATTTGCTTTCTCCCTGTATTTTAATGTACAGGCTTTTGTTTCCTGGCAAAACCCCCAACTGTGAGTGTAACTCAGTGGTGAAATAAGCTGCAGAACGGGAGCAGAGATTTCCCCTTCTTCCAACTAAAGGAATTACCCTGGAAGTCCTTCAGCAGGTATTGGTGTGGCAGTGGTGAGTATTGTGGATCCAAGGACACATGCTTGGCACAGGTGCCAGCTGTACAGAGGCATTGTGGACATGAAAACGAAAATGCTGTGTATATAATGGAGTGACAGATTGTTTCCTAAATGTCACAGCACACTTTGGTTTGCCTCCTCACTGAAGGCTCCCATTGGTGCTGCCTAGGAGTGCTTGATCACTGTGGTGCTTAGATCCAGTGCTAGTACAGCCTTGGTGACCAGAAAAGGAACAAAGTGACAGCATTTACCCAAATTTAAACTCCATCTACTCAAACAAGTCATTGATAATACCACCAGGAAACTCAGGAATCTGCAGCAATCCGGCTTTCAAGAGAAATACTGGAGTTTTGAGAAGGCTTAGTGGTCCTGGTGACATTTCAGGGGCTGGAGGCTTGAGAGGGCAGTGAAATTAACTGTCACACTCATGGCTTTTCAGCCCAAACAACCAAGAACCATATCCCTGTTGGCCACAGAACCTGTCCACAGCCCTGTGTGTCACAGTCCCTGGGGTGGGACTGGCACTCCCACAAACAGGAGTGGGGACAATGTTCCCCAGGGAGATTTTGCTACCAGGCTTTGTCTTAGCAGTCAGGTTTGGATTAGAATTTGTTAGTATTTGAGGCAGGTCACAATATTATGTTGTATAATGATGAAGAGCCCTTAATCATCAGCCCATTACCAGAATCATTCAATGGAATGTGTAAAAGGCTGGGAAAAGGCAAAGGCCACCTGAAGGCACTGCAGGCTGGACACACTGGTGGGGTTAACTCAGACCCTATACATAGGCAGGCAAACCACAGGGTTTCTCCTTGGAAGATGTTTCCAACTGCAGAGAACATTCTTTCTTGGATCTCAGTGCTTTTCCATCACCTCCTTTAACTGGTTTGGTACAAGCCTCTGGAACTATGTGCTGCTTGCTTATATGTGTAGTTATACTGGCTGATGATGGCTGAATCTCAATACTTAGGACCTGGATATATTACCCTATCAGAACAACTCTGCTAGGAATCCAGCTGGAGAATGAGGGCTGGCTTGGGAGCTCTCCATCATCAGATAATAGCTTGAGCTCCATAAAATCTCTTTTTTAGCATGAAGTTCCATTTCTGGAGCACAGCAAATCCATGGACAATTGCTTGTTCCATCATGGAAGTCAAAACATTTTATCCTTTCAAAATCAAATTTTATTTCCTTCAAGTCCCTGTACAGCATCCTGAGCCCATGTCATTTGTTCCCTTCATCATGACTCTCCCAGCAGGATCAAGTAGAAAGAAAGAAGATGAGATAGCATTTGAATGACAATTTTAGTTGCTGTTCCCACTGATGAGGGAAAAACCACTCACTGCTATTAGCAGGGCTCATCAGCAGGGACACAGTCCAACAGCTGGTTCCCCAAACACCACATCTGGAAAAGTCTGTATCAGAAGTGCACAGCTCAGCACTGGTTTCCTGTAGGGAAGAAGAGATCTCTTTCCCTTTGCTCTCTCCATCACCACTTAAGGTCAGGTCAATCAGGGCTTTGCAAAATAAGCAGTATACACAGCAGAGGAAAATTGTCCTGGTATTCCTGTTCTCTACAGGGGCTGAGGGTGATGGACTTGTAATTGGGCATCTTTGTGTCCTTTAAGAAACAGAGCAGATCTCAGCACATGACCAGAGACTGAGTGTTGGGCTCTGGTCTCCAGGACCTGGGCAGCATGGAGCAGTGACTTTCACCCTGCAGGAGTGGGGTGGGGGGAGAAAGAAGAAGGAGAAGATGGAGCTCATAACAACGAAAAACCCAAAACCACTTAATGAGCTGCACGAACTGGCGCAGAGCCAGCCCCCAAAAAATCATTAACGTGGTCAGGTTAAGGAGAGCTCTATTAAAGTGTCTATCAAACCCCTTGCTCTCAAATGGATTTATTGGATGAGAAGGAGAAGCCAGGGTCCAGAGTAAATACAATAATAATGGGCCTGGCCTCTCTGTGCCAACCATGCCTAATTACTGGAAAAGCTCTGTGAGATGGAGTGATTTGCTGGAAAATGGGAGAAGTGAAGTTTAAAATCAGACCCTGGGAAACACTGAGACTTGTATCTTCCAAACCAACCTGTCAGCAAAGGAGGCAAGCCTGGATGAGGACAGAGGGGAATTGCTGCTCTGAAAACCTCCTGGGTTGGGCTGGGGATCCATGGAGTTGAATCATGGCACAGCTCATGGCTGGGCACGAGGGGCAAGGGCCAGGGCAAGTTATGCTGGAATTTTTGAATGAGGACAATTTTTGAGCAGTTCATTACAACAGGTATCAAAGGCTATTTAAATGAATGAAGATCAGAACAAACCTGACTGGCTGGAGGAAGCCACCATGATCCCCCAGGGTTTGTGCCTAGAGGAACCCACACCTGACTGTGCTCTCCTGCCTGTGTTTGCAAGCATCTAGGTCCAGCAAGCTTCAGTGTTCTCGTTCCTTATTTATACCAGCACGTGGAAAAACTCACACACATGGATTCAGCTTCCTCCTGGACTCCTGCTGTTTGCCCAGTCTTGCTGGATTCCCCATGGTCAGAGTCAAAGGGCTGCAGCAGTCTTTGATGACTGGATTCACAATATGCTGCTCCAAGAACTGAAATTCAATTTCTTTTACACTTAACCTGAAAAGTTTTCACAAATGACATGCAGCAAAACCTGCCTTAGGGAGGACCTGAGGGGCCAGCAAACATCAGTTGCCTAATAGTGGGGACTTGTTAGTTCTTTTTATTTATTTTTATATGTATTTTTAATACACTGAGGACCTGAAGGATGTTTCAAGACAGCCACATAGATGGAGTTGTGGGTGGAGGGCTGGGCTGCTGAGCAGAGCTTGGCACACATGTGAATAAATGTGGCCAGCAGCTTCCCTAATGAAGCAGTAGAGAGAATCTCAGCCATGGGCAGGGACATGCACAGACCTCCAGGCAGGGGTCAGGCCATAGCTATGCTCAGGCTGGGCTGGGGCTGGGAGCTGGACCCAGCCCCTGCCCTTTTGTTTCCCCTTGGTTACTCCCAAGTGCTGTGAGGAAAGGACTAGCAGGACAGAGCTACGTGTCGGCTGCCCTACCTGCTTCCCTTTCCTATAGGCACAGCACAACACTCCTCAGACGTGTGTAGGCTTCAGGGCACACTTCAGCCTGCAGTGACACGGGGACAGAAGACACAGATCAGATCACACCATGAAGCAGCAGAGCCTGAGAAAAGCCAGGGCTCAGAAACCAGTGAGGAAAAGCGCTGCTGCAAACATCTGGACGCTGGCAGCCAGGAGGGTCCCATCTGCACTGCACAGGGACCTCGGTCTGAGCACCAGCCCTCACAATGACCAAGTCCAGCACAGGACAGGGACTCCAGTTAGTTAGGGCTGCCCTCTCCAGAGGTGTAGTGCCAGTCCAATAAGCAGCAGATATCATGCAGGACAAGGGAAAAAGTGTTGTCTGCAATGAATGAAATCCAAATAATATGCAAGATCCAGATCTGTGCTCCTCTGCCCCCTTCCACCCAGCGTGGCAGGAGGATGCTGTGCTGGGCTGCAGTGACCCCTCCTGCATTGCATGAGGGCCAAGCTGACACCTGGTAAAGCTGCCGTGAGTCTTGATGTGGGTTTTAATGCCTTATGTACCACATCACATGGAGATAAAACAGGAGACAACCTGGGATTTTAAGAAATATTTCAGTGTCTCAAACTTTAAGCACATGAGAAAGTCTCAGGATACCTGAAGTTAATTCTACGCATGGGTGTTTTCTACAGGAAGGATGGATTTAAACATGTGGTTAAATGTTTTCCTGAATCAGAGCCCTCAATGGTAAAGAATGAAGAGAGTTATTGGAGATCCAGTTTATACCTAACACTTGGCACATTAAGTAGCACTCATGTGGTTAAAACACACTTTTTCATTAAAAATTATAATCGGGGAAAAACAAATTAGAGCCAAAATGAAATAGGCTTTTTATTTTCCCCCTTTTACCAAGAGATTATATATTTCCCAAACACAATTTCTCTAATCCATATCTAATGCATTAGAGGCATTCTGCTATTTTGCTCTAGACAAACAAATTTCCCACCCAGTGTGGGATCACAGCCCTGATCCAGAGAGAAAAACAAGTTGTAATAATATAGAGGCCACTAAAGGAAAATGTTAAAATAATTAAAATATGAAAGAAGCTGCCGTCTTCCTGGGATTTCAATTTCAGAGGTGCCTGAGGGGAGGGGGTTGGATATCTCACACTGATACACTGTTTGATAAAGTGTGATAAAGACTTAGAAAAATTGGCAGATTAAACTGAAATAAAAGCTGTGGATGTTTGCATTCAGAAAGCTATTAAAAGCAGTGTGATTGAGCAGCAAGAAGCTTCTCTTTTATGCAAGAATGCACTGGAGTGGGATGTTTGCTGCACCGATGTCAAGGAGATCAAGAGTTGTTTTTGTTAGTGGCACTAACTGTGCTTTTTGGCTGCTGACTCGGATGTGCAAGTTAAAGCCTCCAGCATGGTGCTGCACAGAGATGCAGCCATATGGTCATCTCCTACATGATGCCTCCATTCAGAAGAGGTTCAAAACCCAGCAGTTCAAACCCCAGGGGGGTCACCCAAGCATCTACCTTCTTAAGGACTCCTTCCCTCAAAACTTCTCAAGGGTTTCACCTCCATTCAGTTGCCTCCAAAACGATGGGTATTTTTTAAGCTGGTTCAAACTCACGCTGTCAGGGTGCTGCAAGAGCAGTTTGATTGATCATTCTTTACCTCCCTTATTAATTAACGAGCCATTTGTCTTTAAGAGGGTGCATGCCCAGATGAATGCCCTCATTTCCATGTGAAACCACAGGTTGACTTCCAGACTGGAGGTTAAAGCAGGAGAAAGTGGATGATCTGGTAGCAGAAGTTGGGACTGGCTGGTTGATCTCACAGCTCAAATAACAGGTAACAAACTAAGCAGCTCCTCACAACCAAACAGACAAGAGGCTGAAATTCGTTTGCAATCAGTGTGTTAGTCAAACAGCCATGAAGAGCAAAGACATTTTTAGAATTAGAAGCAGTGGTGATGGGGTCTGTTCTCTGGCAATCTCCAGAAAGAGTGAAGCACAGCATTAAAACGGTGGCAGGCAGCTGAAGCAACAGTTGTGCTGACAACGGCGCCTGTGGGGAGACCTGATGCTGTCACAGAGATATTTGGCATCTGATTGCCAAGCAGCAGCACCAGGCAGATCGCTCTGCCTGCACCAGTGATGGCATTGCCTCCGAGGGTGATGGTGGCCTCACCATCCTGCTGCCAGGGACTGTGCCCGGGCTGGATGGGTGCTGTGAGAGTATGAGCTTGCTCCCAGCCCATGGCAGGCACAGGAGCCAAGGGTTGGGGTTAGGTCTTGGCTACATAGACACAATTACTCGCTCTCTTCCTAAACACTGGAGTCATAAAACAGGATCTATAGGTTATTTGTAACAAAAAATCAAAGCAAGCACTGATTCAGCAGCAGCATGGGTCACACAGACAAGCAGATTTTAAGTTTACAGCAAGTCTTGCTACTTTTCTAACCCTCTGCCTGCTCCAGCCCAGACTATTTTTTAAATTTTTTTTTTCTCTCTCGATTGCCTCTGTCTGGCAGCTTTATATTGGTGACCTGAGGGTGCAAATTAGATGTTTGAAAATACAGCAGTTAAATCAACAACTCTGAAGTGTAATAGAGGTCAGGACAGTTTGCTTCCAACTCAGTAGCTCAGTTTGTTCTTTACTTCATGCTATCTGCATTTTGCAAAGTCCCTTGATTTCTGAAGAGGGTGAAAATGGGGCCCAATCCTCCTCCCAGTACAACCTCCACCTCCAGGAGTTTTCTCCCTCTTTATGTTTATGCCTCTAAAGAGAGGCAGTGGTTCCCTTGGTTCACTCTCAGTAGTTTTCTGGGACCGGCTCCCAGTTCTGGCCGATGTCCTTTGCCCTGGAGCTCTTCTCCTAAATCTATCCATCACTAGCCTGGGCAAAGGAATGCATTTCCCCCCTGATTTTTTGGTCTGTCCTGCTGCCAGTCAGTCAGAGTGTCTGGTCCGATTACATCTTGTCTGTCTTTAATGGGCTCGTTAACATTTGGATACACTGGCATGTTCTGCTGACAAAACACCCCCATAGCGCTAAATAAACACCACGAATCAGGAGAACCATAACCAAGAGCTGCAGAATGGGGCTTCAGGGGAAATATTTCACGATAATATCTGAGTCTTGTAATTGAAGGCTGACTAGTGTGGGGGAAGGAGCGATTCGGCTCCACTATCATACACTCGAGACTTGATTCATTTGTCTTGATTAGCAAAAGTTTAACTATCACATGCCTTTAATTAGTGGCTCCCTCAGAAGACTCGTTGGCATGAACAACCAGGGCCAGACAGAAATGAAGGCTGGACTGTGGGGAGGCAGCTCAGTGTGGTCTGTTTGGAGGAAACCTTGGGCAACTGTCACTGTGGTCGGCAGCGGAGGGAATGAGAAGAGTCTTTAGGCTGAATATGGCTCTGCAGCCCCAATGTCTGCATAGCAGAGGAACAGTGCTGTAAAACAGGCATCTGCTCTGTCTTGGGGAAGAGGGATGTGAGCACTAACAGAGACACTCTGGAAGACAGAGGTTACCCTTGCAACACGTAAACATGCCGAGAGAGCAGTGCTAGCCAGCATCACATCGACACAGGTGGTTGCAATATAAGACCAAGACCCTGGCTTTCAGTCCCTTAATTTTTTTTTTGTTTTATTATGCATATTTAAAGTGCCTTCTGCCTGGGGGGGTGAGATTAGTGATAGCTGCTACCTGTAAGGTGTCTCAAGGCCCCACAAGCAGGTGGGATGCAAATAACCCACAGACAGAGATGGTTAGCATCGTTTGCTCAGTGACTGGTACTTCTGAAGGGGTGTACTGAAGAAGAGCAGGCTTGGATGGGGAATGATTTGCTCTCATTAGGACCTTTTATCTTTTCTTTCTTTCATCAGCCACAAATTTAAACCCACACAAGCTGTTCCATCCAAAATCATTGGCCCTCATGTAAACAAGGCCATTAAATAGAGAAAAAGACAAATGATGCTACTGGGGCATGTGCTTCATTCTGTCTCAGAAAGCTACATCCTTTGATGGCTGAATGATACCACATGCACCTTGGAAAGGTCTGGGCCATCGGAGAGAGTAAACAAGTCCTCACTTTACCTTTCCTATCCTCTGACTGTTCCTTTTCTCTCCCTCCCACCTTCTTTCCCATGTTCCACCTTTCCATTTCTACTTTGCCTAATCTCTCATCTTTGAGTGTATCCTGTAGACACATTTTTATTTTTTTTTCAGGTAGGATCATAGGACTTCTAAATGTTTTTATTTTCCTTTAGATTCTCTCTGATCACCTCCAGGCTGTGCTAGCACACACACACACATATGCATTTGTAAGTGTCTCTGATAACATTTTCTAACCTTTTCTTTCCTGAGTTCCTTGCATACATTCTTGGAGTTCTCTAGTCCTATTTCCATCAATCTTGAGAGGAAATGCATGCTTTGTTCCCCGTTTTCTTCTTCTTCCATCAATCCATAATAATAAACAGCTCTGATTTCCTATCTCTCTGATTACTTTTCCAGGGGATTTTGCCTTCTAGAGGAGCCATATTTTCTCCTTTTAAAAAATACTTTCCTTTCAAAGGAACTATCCTTTTCCTCCCTTGGTCCCTGGCTTCTCCTCCAGTGTTTTATTCAGGCTATGGATGATTGTCTCCATACACTCCTTTTATGCTATGAAATGAATTGCTAATGCAACCCCTGCCGGGAGAAGCATAGTCTGATCTTGTCCTAAATAGGCCCCTGTTTGCAGGGGATGATGTATAAATGTATAGACTGCATCATTATATATTCACTTAGTGGAACACAGGCCTCAAAAGAGGCCTCTGGTTATTCCATAAATTAATTCCTGGGGAGAGGGGATGCATCCAACTTGAGGTGTGTTGAAGTCCATTCCTGCATCCCAGCATGGCTGGTCAGTGAAGCCCCACGTCACCTGAGCATGTTTGCTGTGAGGGGATGTGGAAAGGTGAGGGGAGCAGAGTGTCTCCTTCTACAAGGCCATGTCACCTGCAGGGGCTGTGGCATGATGTCCATGCCAGGTATGGGGCCTCCTTGCCCAGGCACCTTTCTGTGGGCTCAGAGAAAGCTCCCTGTGCTTCCAGGCACCATTGCCTTCTACAGCCCTCTGGGCCAGGGTTGGGGGGGTGCAGTCAGGTCTGGTGAGGGGTGCAGGGGATTATTTAGGGTTCTGATACCTGCAGGTTGGGCCCCCACTTAGCTGCTTGGGTGGTGCAGTGCTGATCCCTCTGACAGCAACATGCACCACAGGGCTCAAGCAGGATGCAATCCAGAAACTTTGGTTAAACACAATGGTAAGATTTTGTCCCAGCTGCTTAAGGTTTTATATAAGCTCTTGAGAATAAGAGAGATTGAGCAGGACATAGGGCACCTTCTTTCAGCCCCAAGATCCAGCCATCCTGCCTGGTCCTGCTGCAGACCCAGCACCATCCCACCAGCTATCTTCACTCCAGGGTGGCAGTGGAGACTCCCCAGTGTTCGTGGGATGCTCCTCAGAGAGCTGCTGGACAGCTTCCAGCTAGATCCTGCTACACTGTTGCCTTGGATTGTATTTTCTGTCACAAAGGAAAAAGGAAACAAACAAACAAACGAAACAACTAGGTTTTTCCCTTGGTTTATTTCATCAGTTCCTTCTGGGCCAGGCTCTGGGCTTTTTTTCAGAAAATCCCTAAACTGTCCTATTAAATCAAGTCACCATAAGACACCGTACAGCACCGCTGCTGAGCGTCGTTTGTTGTTCCACCGCTATCAGGTCTGATTCATCAGCCTGGCTCAGTTTCACCTGAGTTCCCTCTTCCCTGAGCTAAGCCCCAATCCTGTGAACAATCTCTGTTTTCCTCCCCCTCAATACAACCAAAGCACACAACTGCTTGAAGCTGCTGTAACATGCTCCCCGTGTTTACAGTAAACCCATTTGTTAATGGGCAAGGTTCATGCAATTTCCATTTGTGCTAGTCGGACTCCTGGGGCATACAACTTTTTTATTTAAAAAAAAAAACAAACCACAACCCTTTTAAAAAACAAACAAACAAACAACAACCTACCACACAACAAAGCTGCATATTTTAAAATGTAAACAAAGCTGAGTGTTTTATTAAATAAATGTGACAATTGCAACAATGTTTTGCAGATTACAGGAGAAGGAACTTAAAGGAAACATTTCCAGAACCTCAGCACTGTGTATTTTACTGATGCTTAAATAAACTCTTTTTTTGTTACTACTGTTCCTTCTGTGGTGCTGTTAGCTTGATGCTACTTGAAAACCTCAAATACATAGAAAATCCTTCTGCTAGACAAGGATGTTCCTTTCTACCTTCCAGTCTGCCCAGAAACCTCTCAGCTCCCTCAGTGTCTTTGCACTCAGGCAAAGAGATGCAGCTTTTGCAACTCCTCAGCCTTTGCCTATGAGTCAGCAGCTCCCTGGACTCATATTAAACCCCCAAATAAATACAGCACAATTGAGACTTCGTGCCTGGGTCTGTACCATGCTGCTGCCATCACCCAGGCAAAGCCCAATTTAACTCAGCCAGCGTGGCACCAGCATGTTCATCCCTGGTATATAAATAAAACCCCAATCAGCCCCCTCCTCGTTATTCCAAGAGCAGAAAACAGTTTTCCAGTTAAGAGACACCTAACCCAAGGTTTAACATGGAACTAGATGAAGGTTAACTCACCTCCTTAAGGCGTCCATGAGCAGAAAGACAATTAAACTGAAGTTATAAATGCAGTCAGTCCATGGAATTTATCCCCACCTGCTTGCAATGATAAAGGCCTTGGTCACCTGAAGCACAACCCTGCCCCACCTCTCTGGCAGCTTTCACTCTGCTGCAGCCCAGGTGGCCATGAGGCCCATGTCCTCCAGGTGGTTAAAAAGGGTTGACTCTTTCTCTGCCAGTGCCTGGAGGAACTCATTGCCACCAATCCAGAAGCTGGGTGGTCTCTCCTGCCTGGTCCTGAAGTCTTAGCTTTCCTGTGGTGACTCTGCAATTTGTCTGTAAATTCCCTCTGAGCTCCTTTCTCATAAAGTCCATTCCCCAACCCCAGGTAGAGTAAAAGAAAGAAGAAAGAACCCTTCCTTTAATCCCTGGGTCATTTCTGCTGCTCTAAAGAAATTCCCTCTTTCTGTCTAGACTCACAAAAAGCATCATTAAACCATTCAGTAGAATGCAAAAAAGTATAGAAGCGAAAACCTCCTGCACTGAGGTCAGGGTGCTCTTGTTTTCTATGAAGACCCGAGGCTGGAGTGGGTTCAGCACTGGGCTGCTGGCTCTGCTGACAGTGGGGGGAGCCAGGTGCTGTGCAGGAGCCCCGTGGTGTTGCGATGTGACAGCTCCAAACCTTCTCCATGTAGTCCGTCAAGCTGGTTGATGTGTGTATGCCTGGTGGTGGCTGATAGCTAAACTCCCCCATGATCTTGGTGAGGGAGATGGAGTGGGGTGCAGACAGACCCCAAACACTCCAGCACTGCCCTCTGAAATATCAAGTATGAGGAGGCAACAGCTCTGCCTAAGCAGCAAGTGGCTGCTTGCCTTAGACACAACACATGGCTGCCAATCCCAAGCCATGTCTTTCTTTAAGCATGCTTAAATATTAAATTAATCTATGAATAAAACCTCATCAAGTGTGCAACTGGATTTTAGCATGGAGCAAATCATTTGTATAGACACCCTAGGTCTAAAGATGGTGATGGAGAGTAGAAGGAACAGGGACAGCATGCAGAGTAATGGCAGAAGCCTGATCCTGCAAGGCGCTTGGAAAGTTTGCCTGGGCAGAGCTGGAGGGTTGGATCTGTAAGCTGGGATGTCTATTTGCCTGTAAAGAAAGCACTGAATGACATTTAGGAATGTCCCAGTTGTCCCTTTGCTGTGCACCATGGATGAACTTGCCTGGAATCCAGAACCAAGACCAGTCTCCAGCCGTGGGGCTGATCGGGCTGCGTGCCTGGTGCAGGTGAGAAGTCTGATTTCACAGATACCACCAGGAGCACAAACCCATTACATAGGCTTGGATACTGTGGTGTCAGCTTGTTGCCCCCAAGGCCCCACAGTCCAGCCACCTAAAGCTCTCCTGTGGAGGGCACTGGTGTACTTTCCCACTAACCAGCTCACGCCTGCCTGCACACAGAGAAACTGGCTCTCGGGTGCTCACTCATCTCTCAGAGGGATGTAGAAATCCTGTGCAAAACCCCAGTTTTCTTTCCTTCCTGAAGACAGGAAGCAGGTGAGAGACGTGGCACGACAGGGAGCCTTTTGTGCCTTCCAGCCTTCCAGTTGTGCTTCCCCCTGCACTCGGTGTCAGAGTCCCTTTCAACCTTCACACCATATTGGTATGGATTACATGCCTCTATTAGTTATGTACCTTAATTCCCACTTTGGGACCTGCTTACACTGTCTTGCAGCTCGCTCCATCTTACTCATCATTTCCAAATTAGCTGAACTTGATTGAGCCAGATCAGACTGCAGCCCTCATGCACCAAAGCAAAGAGAAATTAGATGCTGCACTCCCTCCCCTGCCAAACCACTCTTTAAAGAGCCCCCGCTCTGCACATCAGAGCAGAGCAGAGGCCACCTCTCTCCTGATGCTTATATCAGAGTTTAATAGGGTAAAAACATTCCACAAAGCTGAAAGGCTGTGAGTGGTTCAGATGCACTTATTGTGTCGAATCTTCCCTGCCTTGCCCTGTGTCTAGACAACACCTTAATAAAAGCAGCAGTGACTGGCAAGGGAGGGCGGGGGCAGGGAGGTAGATGGTGATATTCTGTTGCTGGAGGAAAATCCAACTAATGGCATTAGTGTGGGTTCATGTGGGTATAAACAGAATTAAGCTCTGGACCTGCAAGTGGACGTGCATTTGCTGCATACTGAATGGAAAAGAGGAGAGAGAGTTGTGCACAGACAAGGCTCAAAACTGTGTAGATAAAAATACAAATTGAGCTGAGATGCATATTCTCTTTGCCCCTGGATGCCCAGAAAGCTTGTTTGAAGATCTGCAGAAATAAGCCTCTTTGTTCCTCTGTCTTTTCCCAGGGATTTGGACCATGCTGTATAGTTCTTCCACTTTTGTGCACTGCTCCCATTTCTGTTTCTCTTCTGATTTCTTGTTTTGTTTTTCATGCTTCTGAATTGCTGCTGTCATTCTCTTCTTGTATCTTCCAGCAATTGTCAGGGAAGGAAAAAAAGAAAAGCCCCCAAAACATTCTGCAAACTAACTTTGCTCAGCATCGCAGACGCCTACCCCAACGGAAACTCAGGCTTGTTTGCTTTATTTAAAGCTACTCCCTTGCACACATGATATAGCTTCACAGATGCTTGGAGTCTATTTACCTCCTGGCTTGTTTATCCTGAAATGGCCAATGGAAACTGCTCACATTTTTGTCTTGATAAGAATCCAATCATGGAAATTGATTGAACTTCGTCTTTGAGCTTTTCTCTTGCATTTACACTTTTCAACCAGCTTGAATTGTTTAATCTGCAGTTAATTTAGAGACATACAGCCGTGGCTCTGATATATCAGGAGATCAAGATAAATGGCTGGAGTGTTTTTATGAGCAAAAATCTCTCTAGATTCCAGTACATAAATCATTTGTTGTGAAATCGCTCATTGTCTTTAGGCAATGTCATAGTGAAAAATTCAATCTATTCATGAACGGAAAGTCAAGGGATTAGGAACGGTTTGAAGGGAAAGACTCCACATTGGAAAAAAAAAATAAAAAAAGAGAAAGATTGATCTCTTAATACTCCCCTAACATAGCTTCCCTGCCCTTGTTTTGCAGCGTGGACTCTTGAATTCAATTTCACATTCTTTGTCCACGAAGTCTAGTGAAAAGGAAGCAATGAAGATGTCCCCAGGGGAAGAGAGGTATCTTTGTATTAATTTCAGGAACATTTTCTCTATCCTTATTCCCTGATGCAACAGAGGAAAGCTGGAAACAGGCCTGCTGATTATTTCTTACCGAAGGCCAGACTGCAAACTCTGTGGTTGGAGTGAGGAATTATTTACTACAGACTAGAATGTTCTTCAGAGCTCAGGCAAGGACTGGGTAAAATGCAGGTCCCGTAAGAGATTCTGCAACCTTAGTATTTGGGAGAGTCCCTGGTTTTTTACCTTTTCCTCCAGTATATGGAGTGTCTCCTTTCACTTGAATTACAACTTCCACCTTGACATTTTGTGAAGTTGATGGACCATTGCCAGTATATAGAGTTTGCCGGAGGACAACTGCAAAGTTGGGCCTTACATATTCATCACTACAAGAGGTTTAAACACCAGAGTAGAAGAGTGTGAATGAAACGGGACATGTCAAAACCATCCCTCCAGCAGAAAGTGAAGGCCAGAGATGGACCCATCCAGGACTTCTAGATCTGACTGACATACAGAAGTTTGCATCTAAATCCAATTTTCCCAACTGAACATCCTAGACTTTGAATCACAATTGCAGAAGATGTGTATCTACAGGTTGGTAATACCCTGACTGAAGCCAGACTGGGTGTCTAGACTCAGAACTCGTTAGGGAAATGATGGGCATAAAGACCTAAGGCCAACATCCTTCACCATTACAGAAAATGTTGCATGATACAGAGGATGGCTTATTTCTTGTGGTGTTCCTGGCAAACCCCTTTCCAAGAGATGGCAAGGGCTTACTGCCTTCTAGAGTGAAAAGGTGAAGGGAGTGTACATATAGGACCAAGACCATCTTTATGAAGATTTTTGTATATATTTAGATGGCCTAAATTCCACCTAAGACTTTATGCCTTTCTTATTGGCTGGTTCTAGGCCTTCACATATCCCTAGTCAATAGGGAAACATTAGGCTTAGGGACTTAGAGATTTAGGTAGAATTTAGGCCATCTGAACATGTCCCTCTGAGCCTTTGTGCTAATTCTAGAGGCTCTGGTTTCTCTCTCTGCCCTTTACTCAGATGGATTAATGGAGCTCTTCCTGATCTCCCCTTGCCTTTTCCCCCTCCCTTCCCACTCCTCCGTCCTTGGCTTTGTATCACACACAGTCTGGAATTGTCTGCAGACACGGCAAAAGAGTGTTTGTTATTTATCGTCCCAAATCCGTGGTCTCATGGAAAGGAATGTTTATTCATTCTGAGTAATTCAGCCCCTGGAGTCCTTCAAACATTAAAGTTTTAATACTTCTCACCTGGAACAGTTGAGCTAGCCAACAGAGATGAAGCTTTGATACAAATTTCTAGCCAAGCAAAGCAGTAATGTTCTTGTACACAGGATGAAAATCCCAACTTAAAGGAGCCTACATGAAATTGTGAATCATTTAGAAATTCTGATGAAAAAATATCTCTTGTAGTTGCTGGGAAGTGTTTTCCTAGGCATTAAAAAAAGCATTTGAGATCCCTGACCACAAAAAAAGGCACCTACTCTTTTAAATTTTGCCATGCATGACCATCACCCAAGTGACTTCCCTTACCATGAAGTGGCTCCATCAAGCAGATGCAAAGCCACTGTACTGCCTGGCTACAGGTCAATGTCAAATGCAACAGGGAGCCTGAAGCCAGCTAATTTCAGCCTAGCCTAAGGCAATAGTCAATGTGGCTGCTCTGTGCTCCAGCTGCTTCCCAACTTTAATCCATTTAATTTGGCAAAGTGGTGCTAATGAGATTTCATTGACAGAAAACCTAGGTATGGGACGCTGGGTCTCCATAGTGGATGCTGAGGCAGGTGCCTTAGCTCCTTGGGAAATGCAAACCTAACAAAGTGTTTCAAAATATTCCACAGTCACTGGCTTCCAGGGGAGGCTCTTGCAAATGTGTTTATTATGCAGGTACATGGTTATTAAACTGGGAGTTTATGGCTACTTCAGCAGATACAAAGTGCATCAAGCTTCCATCTCTAATAAGTTATAAATATGTCTCTTGGCACTGCTTTGCCTTCCCACCTATGGAGCAGGTTTATCCCAATTTTGAAGACCTGGAAAACTAAAGAGTTGACAAAAACTGATTCCCAATTTAAACAAATGAGCTACCTTTTGTGTCTGAACATATTCCCTGAATCCAGCCCAGAGCCAAGGGATCAGTGGCTACTGGGATGGGGTTGTACAAGGTAGTCCTGACAATATTCCAGAAACATCTGAGAGCAATGATCACAGGTGTCCTGAAATGATTTTGAGAATCTTATGAGACCATGTCATAATAACTAAGAATCAAACTATGGAGACTGAGAAATGTGGGGATTAAATGTTAAGAAATTAATCTCCTTTTTTTTTTTTTTTTGTCTATTTGATGGATAGAGCTTCATGCTTACTATGGGCATGCATGTTGGATGTTTGTTTATCCAATGCCTAAAAACCTTCTTGACCTTCTTATGTACTCACTTGATTACTTCACTGTCTTCAAAATTGTAACATTTTTCCCACATTGGAGATTAATTTGATTTGTTATTATTCTTCCCCAGTATGTAAAATTGAACATCTCCCTTCTAACAACCTCTTGTATATGGAAAGACTGTTATCATGTTCCCAATTTAGTCTTCTCATTCTGGGACTGAACAAACCCGATTCTTTCAGTCTTTCTTAAATCACATTTTCAAAACATCTAATCATTCTTGTTGTTCTCTTCTGGACTCATTCCAGTTTGTCTACATCTTTCTTGTGGGCTGGTACCCAGAAGTGTGCACAATATTCCAGCTGAGATCTGACCAGCAGCAAATAGAGCGGAATAATTACCTCCTGTGCCTTTCATACGACACTCTTGGTAATACTATTCCAAAATGAGATCTGGCTCCATTTTTTTTTCCTTCTTCTTCCCCCTCCCCCTCCTCCTTTATTTTTTCCACAAGGACATCATATTGTTGACTTGCACTGAGTTTGTGGAGCACACAAAATCCCAGATCAGCTCTGACAGCAGTGCCACGTACCTCACTCTTTCCCGTGACGTGGGAGTCAACCTGCAGCCCTTGGACAGAAATCCCTGATTCCTCCAACTCCACAAAAGGAAGCTTTGGAGCCAGGACACTGTTACACAGACCATGAAGTGTGAACTAATATTTTCACTTCTCTCCACTTACAGTGTGCATCCTAAAACTGTTGTCCCTTCCTATTAGCCTAAACAGCACTGACAGCTCAATTTTCCTTGGAGGATCCTCTGGTCCCTCTCTCTGCACCAACCTTTACTGTGCTCCTTCTAAGAAAGGTGGTAGAGCAGGGAGAAAAGGTACATGAATTTCAGGACTAATAGAGTATTTCCTTGCTGGGTTATCTTTGATCCTGAGAGTGACACACACTATCTTTCCCAAGGCCACATTCTGAAACATTTTTAACAAGGAAGCAGCAAGTTCTGAATAGAGTGACATTAGACCTTGTCTGACAAAAACATCAATATCAGTGCATAATTAATGCAAGGATCCACGGTTACGTGGACTGAATAGGGACTGAGTACTTTCAAAAATCAATTTGCTACCTGAATTACAAACACGACCGATTAAACCTGACAAGGCAAAACTCAAACAGGAAAAAAAAAAAAAAAAAAGGAAATAAATTAAAAAGCTCACAAGCCATTGTGCTGGAACGTGACTCTGGGCCAAAATCTCCACTTGCCTCTTCTTTTTCTGATCTGATTACAGTAACAGCTTCATTCACCAAACAAGGTCCAAGCACTGCTCATGGGTCTGCTCTCCAGTCCTCCTCCAGCTCAGCAGAACTACCACGAAGAGCACTCAGACCCTCTATATGATCCTGGTTGCTCATGTACAGGAGCCAGCCATGGCCAAAGTGTAGCAAACTCCTGTGTGTCTTCAGCACATGGTTTATGCCTCCAGAAGAACTTCTGCTGCTGGATGATGACAACATTTTATGTGGAGCAGCGTATCAGCTGTGCTTTTCCCTTCCTTGCAGTACCCAAGGGAGGATACAGTTGGTGGCTAGGAGGCACTGTGCTATTGAAAGTCAACCCATCATTATCTTTTTCCATCAAGTTCTGCTTTAAGATATGTGATCCTGACCCTAGGGATTTGATTGAATCTGCACAACTGTTCCCTCTCTTATGCCTGTGTTAAGCAGGTTAAGAGATGTGGTGTTTCACCATTCAAGCACTTTCTGTAAAACTTGGTGCCTGCAGCTGGTTCAGCTGCTAAAAGCAGGGTCCTCCTGGCCCAAACTGCTGTCAACAGACTCCATCAGCACACCGAGATACCTCCTTGCTGTTGTTTGCTCACTGCAGCAAGGGTTATGGAAGGTTCATCTGAAGTTTGCAGCTGCAAGTCAAATAGCAGCAGCATTTGCCCCATCCTAACCCCTTCCTGATGAGATTCATTATTGCAAAGCTGATGGCACAAGTGTTCATTTTAACCCCCTCAGCACAATGAGCAGAGCAGGTGTGCTGAGACCCTCTGCACTCTGGAGGTCTCATCTGCAAAACCCACCATGGAAGGTAAATTAGGTGACACCACACTCTGGTGCTTGTGCAATTAGCCTGGTACTTGTAACCCAGCTTGCTCAGGTCAGAGCACTGCTCTCAGTCCTGTGCCTGACGTGCAGATGAGACTGACAACGCTGTCCGTGTTCCCTCCTGTGCATACTCATTTCCTAGCCCACACCAGCATTACCTGGAGAACAGCAGAACATGCCCAGGGCACTGAAATGGTTAAGCAACTTATTTGTCTCTTCTTCCTTCCCAAGTTCTCCCTGGGAGTTCAGTCACTGCCATATGTTATATTACAGAGCATGAGAAATCAGACTGAGGTGGCAATTTTAACACCCTTTATTCATACATCCTATTTTTATACTGATAGATGTAAGATATGCAAAGTGTAATTCCCAGCTGAAGCAGACTCAGCACACAGTTCCTGCTGCCTCAGCCAGGGATGAGGAAGACTAACCAGGGGAACTGGTGCCTGCAGTCGTGATAGGCAACCTGCAGGCAGAGCAAGCCCTGCCTGCTGCCCCGGGGGTCTCTGCAAGGTGCCACATGTCTCTTCTTCACTGCTGTGTGAGCACAATCTCATCTGGCACAGGTGGTCAACAGCTTGAGGTCTGCTGGTGGTATCAGCTTGGAGCTGGCATCTCCTGGTGGCCCTGGGTGAAAACAACCAGCGTGACAGCAGCGGCAGAGGAAAGGCACTGACTTGTCCGGCTGCTCCTGGGAAGCTTCAGATGTGGAGATCTCAGGCAGACAGTTAAGTCAAAGCTCAGTCCTGCTTTTCAGAGGAGCTAGAGGCAGGGCTGTCAGTGCCCTTTGCTACTGCAGAAATGGAGACACTGCAAAGGGAATTACAGCTCGGTGGTTTACCTGTGTTGCAGGACAGACACTTGAGTCAGGAACTGATGGATTCCTGAGTGAAAGAGCCCTGAACATTGTCAGCAGAAGTTGACCTCCCCTCTTGTGAGCCTTTTGGCTCCCTGAGACAGCAGTGAAATCCCTGGCTCTGCAGTGTGACTTTCACAGGAACTAGTTAAAAGGCTAAAAAGAAACATTTCTAAGTTTAATTTGAAGCACTGTGTGACTGCGAAACAGATTTACATGAACGTCTGAAGCGAGGAATTTTGGAAAGATGGTGGGGGTGGGAACAGAGGAGACCATAATTATAGCAAAGCCCTGACACAGATGCTGAGGCAGATGCATGTGGGCCAGGGAGGAGGCTGAGCAAAAAGGGAATGGCAGGGAACTTCCCGACACAAGGGAGAAGCATGTGTGTCCTGGAAAACACGAGTGGGGATGGCAGGAGGAGAGGATATTCTCTGAGACCTGGGAGCAACCTGAGCTGAGAATGGGGATGTCCCTTCCTCACTGCCAGTGTGAGAGCTGGCCCCTAACAGCACAGGGTGAGCTGAGCTTGTCAGTCCCATGGGAGAAGGTGGAAGATGACTCTGTGGTCATCTCATGGACCAACTCAAATCCTTACTCAAGATGGGTGCACCTGCAGCAACCCTGATCTGTGAGCATGCTCTGCCGGCTAATGAAGGGCTGAGGTTCATTAACAACACTCTACCTGATGACTTATTTTCCTGAAACACATCAAAAGCTCATATTCTTGCCCAGTCTGACAGTAAGACAGCCTGAGACAGGAGATGGAAGGCTCCTTTCATTTGGAAACCCAGCTAGAAATGAAAGACAGATGCCAGATGTTGTAACGTGAAGCCTGGGCAGAGGCACTCAGTGCAAAAGGAGGGCAGCACAGGGGTTTAGACTAGACTGGAATTATTATGAGAGCTTTGCTGTGACATGACAGACTTTCAGCCTGCTTCAGTCTCTGGACACAAAGGAAATGGGAGGAGAAAAGCCAAGCTGCTCGCCAGGCTGAGATATGGCAGGAGAGACGTTGTGCCACTGTGTGTGTTCCTGCCTGTGTGCACACTGATGTATGTACAGACAGCAGTGTGTGTGTGAATAAACAGGCACATATACACGTGTGTGCATGACAGACAGGTATATATTTGTGTATTTATGTATGTAGACACAAATGAACTAGTGTTGTGTGCTCATGATATGCACAAACCTCCAATGCCAACCTTAAACCACAGCACAAAACCTTTTCCTTAACACTTAATCTCTTCCAAAAGATCTGCTTTTTATTTCAGTGCACAAAGATCTCCAAATTCAAGCTACAGTTGCCATGTTACACTGAAGTATCAGGATACTTCTTGTCTTTCAGTGCCTGAAGTGTCAGGGCCTAAAATAATGTAGTCACAAAACTCAACCATATAAACCACCAGGATGGGAAGAACAATAAAACACCCCTGAAAGATGGTGGCAGTCAGAAGAATTTGGTGCTCCATCCCATTAACAGCAGGGATGGATAATTAGACTGGACAAAACAGCATAAAGTGTACACCAGGGAGTCATCCTGAGAGGCAGGGAGCTGGGCTGCATGATCTAAGAGGTCATTTCTAGCTGTAACAGCCACGAACCTGATGTTTCTGAGAGCCTGTTTTTGCAGCAGTGCTCAGTAGTGGGTCAGGGGAAGGAAAGCACATGATCTATCTCCTGCTATCATCTGGCACCTTCCACTGGATGCCTTTTTTTTTTCCCTTCTCCTTCTTGCAAGTGGTTTCAACAATGGGTCTTTAAGGGAATGTTGCAAGAAAAAATAAAAGAGACACCAGCTCCGTGCCAGTGGGAAGGAGTGGAAGCAAGCCAGGAGACTGTGTCTGGGGTGCTAATTAGAAGATATTTCCTGCCGTGGAGATGCTGTTATTTATAGGACTGAGTGTGAAAGGGTGTGAATGAGTGTGGTAGCGTGCAGGTGTGGTCGGGTGTGAAGGAGGCACCCCAAACTGCCTGCCTACAATTAAGAGAAACCCCTGCTAGTGTGTTTTAAATCTGGCCATTAAAACTCAGTCCCTTAAGAGATGCAGGCAGGCACATATAGATAAGTCTTATTTACACAGATAAGGGCTTATGTGAATGCATAAGCTGCATGCATGAACTCACATGCGGATAGACTTGACGTGCAGACTTGAGAAAATATGGCTATTTTCAGGCTTGTGTTTAGCTCTTTTCCTCCCAGGAAGCACCAGTCCCCTTTTAACATAAGAGATAACCCACTTTAATATCCTTTTTTAACCTGCAGCTGCTGAGCTTACCCACCGGAGCAGCCTGCCCGGTGCAAAGCCTTCTGAGCACCCTGGGAGGCTCGAGCGGAGGGACGAAGGCCGCACATCTCATGCAGGCTGCTTGGCAGGGCTTGGAGAAAGCAGATGGCAGTGCATGCCTCCACAGGGGTCATAAATCCGTGCTGAACAGGGCTTGCCACTTGGAATGACACCCTGTTCCTGAAGCTGGGGATTTATTTGCAGCCTTTTACGCATTCCTCATGTCGCTGGCATAGTTAAACCTGTGCGGGCTGGTGCTATCACGAAGTACCCCTGTTGGCTCGGAGTTAAATTGGGGTTCTAATCTAAAAAGAGATTATGCAGAAGCAGCCTGCACTCGCTCATCAGATCCTCTCCTTCTGGGTGTGCACAGCCATGGCAGTTTTTGCTGCTAATTAATACAAGCGTATAGTGCTTTTGATTCCCTGTAGCACTGTGGACCTGCCGTTGTGATGGGAGCATGAGCTGGCATCCCATCTGCCCCATTTTACCCAAATTCCATTTGGAGGGATAAACCTGGCTTAGAGCTGCTTACCTGAGGACAGCAGAGTGGGAAGGATGCAGCAGGGAGGTAGATTTTGCTCTGTGGGATTTTTATGAATGACGATCATGCACGGTGCAGAAGTAAAAGCCTTTGTTGCTTCTCAGAACACAAACACTTAAGACAATTTGGGAGGATGTTTTTCCATCCTGCCCCAGTCTGAATAAGCCAGATTAGGAGACAGTTACACATGTAACTGGTGGGACTGGAGGTGGTGTACTCTACTGGCCGTGGTAGGGAGGGCTGTGGGTATTAGGGGGTAACATCAGTGCAGGACAGCAGGTCAGACCATCACCCTCAGGGAGGTGGGAGGGAGAAGATACAGTTCTTTATGTTATCTGAATCCACATTGACTGCTTTTCCTGATAAATGATTCCTCATTAATATAAGAGAGCAGAGAATGAGTATCCATTTAGGTAAAAAATGATGCTGGAAGGAGTCTTGATATCTTGTCACTCTAATAGGAATACTAAGAACTTCATTTCTTGCTTGTGGGTAAGTCTGATGCCAAAAAATAAAAAAGGCAGCTGATGAAATTCAACACCCCTCCTAGGGAAGGATCTGTCCCTCCCTTGACTTCAGCATGCTGGACCAGTGGGGAGCACTGACATCTCCTGATGGATGTCCTGATGGATAGCAGCCATGTGCGTGCCTGGGCTTAGCTGCAGTTCCTGTGCTTGCTGCAGGGCCTGCAGCTGGGCACCAATGCCCACCACAAAGCACCCACACCTTATTCTACCATCCAGGGTTAACACAGCTGCTTGGATGTGGAGATACTTTTGACACCCTGACCTAAACTGTGCATTATGTATTGCAAAGCCATTCATAGACCCACGATGGTGCATGTAAAACACAATTCCTTGTCCTTTTCTTTTGCTAACAAAGGGAATTTCTCTGTCTCTGGCTGCACCTTGCAGCATGTGTGGTGTTAAGCGAGCCAACAGTTAGCAGAGAGCTTGCAATAAAGGAGGTTTATTTATTTATTTTTTTTAATCCCAGGTTGCCAGATGCTTCTGCAGAGTCGATGCCATGAGTCCTGCTAGTGGGAAGGCAGCAATGCTTGGCCTTCCCTGGCCTCTCCGAGGCTGAAAGTGCATCCCATGATCCCACTCCCTCGCACAGAGAGACTAGAGCTGCTTCTTGCCCATTCACAGGGTTTGGGCAGTTAGGTGAGTTGCTGGATGCAACTTCGTGTCTTCCTCTGTGAGAGGAAGAAGCAGACTCAAGTAGATTAAATTTCTTGGTTTATGGAGGTTTTTCCCCTTTCTTTTCTCCCTCTACTTCTCCTTTTCACTTGATATGCTCTCCCCTCCCATCCTCATTTTCTCTCTGAGTCAAGTTACGCTTCCTCATCAAAGAAGCTCTAATGGGATCACATATTTGATCAGCTGCCAGGGAAATTTCCAATAACCTCCAAAACCCTAAACATTCCATTTTGGAGGATTACAGGGAAAATGTTTCATCTTTCTGATAGAGAAGCACCAAAAATTGAGAGTCACCAGCTCATCTTCTGCTGTTCTGATGGAAGGAGCTTGGGCAGACTATTTTTAGGTTACAAAGCTGTACTTTGCTAAGATAAAAGCTGGGACCCTTTCAAAGCAAAAGCCTTAAAGTGTGAAATCCATCAAGTCTGTTATCCTGGGGAGCACTGGGACACTGTTAGGCTGAGGCAGTGGTGAGTCCACATCTGGGTGAGGGTAAGCCCTTGCCCCGGAGGCTGGAGTATCTCTCCTCTCTGCCCACTTCCAATGGTAGCCTTTGACATTCTTGTTTAGGAAAAACCCATCTAGAAACCAAGGCCCAGGTGCTCTCCCTGTGGTCTGTGGTGAGTTTGTGGTTTTTGCTCTTGGTGAGCAGGTAGTGGAAAGTCTGGGTGGTTTGGGAGCTTGTGCATGCTACTGGGAAGGAAGGAGATGGACATCACCCCCCATGGATCTCTGTCCAAGATCTCTTCCCAAGAGATACTCCTGATTAATTTTGGATATGTACAAGACATGGGAAGGGATGTACTTGATGTGCTACTGAATGATGAATGTGTTAGTGCTCAGTCAGGACTGGCAGGTTTGGGTTGGGGAAACATCAGTGTGTAAGGGCTGTATGAATACATCCAGCTTACACTAACCTGAGAACACCCAGACTTGTTTACACTGCTGTGTTTCTGTTCTCCAGGAAGATAGCCTTTTTGAGAAAGCTTTCAGTTCACTAATACTAAAAATATAACTGTCCCAAACATTTTGAAATTGTCAAAAGTTTCCCAGTTAGGTACTTCATGAATAAAAACATCTTCACCTTACTTTCAGTTTGAAGATGCAGTGAGCATCTGTGGGAAGAGCAAAACAAATACCAGGCTCTGAAACAACCTGACCCATTCTCCTTCCCTACTTACAACCAGGCTCCAATTTCCATCCTCATTCACACTGAAAGACACAGCTCTTCATCCCTATAATCTCACAAACACTCACAGCACAGGACCAGCCTTCTTCCAACAAACTCTGCCCTTAAATTGCCATGTGCTTTGAATTGCTCTCATTTAAAAACAAGACTGCTTTACTTTGCTTCTTAGAATCTTCCCATGCTGATGCAGGACAGGGATGTTGCAGTCACCTACACCCAGACTACAGGGCTTGGCTAGAGGTCCCTGCCATGGTGCCTGCTCTGAGCCCTGACACATCCCATGGTGCTGCTGGGAATTGAGGACCCAGCACTGGCCGATCTCTCAGGCTTTCATGTACAAGTAACATAGGTGACATTTGCATTCTCTCTCTTATCAGAGGGCTTTACACTATGTGAAGATGTCAAAGTACTTCATAAATATTAATTAATGCATGCTTACAGCATTTTGGTGTTTTACAGATAAGGAGGCTGAACTGGTGAGAAGCAGAGTGGTGGTGGGAGATGTGGGCAGTGAGGGACAAAGCTGGGGAGAGAACCCCAAGCTCAGAATTTCTCAAGTGCCACTCCAGATATAGGGCCAAGAGCAAGCAAATATAATGTGATGTGAGTGAAATGTAAACTGCTCAGGTAACTGGATTTTCCCTCAAAAGGCAAAGAAAATAAAGAAATTGCAATGATTTAGTTATTTAACTCCGTGAGTCAGAAACAGAAAATAGAATATATATTTTCCTATGAAAATGTAATTATTGTTTATTTTTTGAACTGATTTCATTTCTATATGAAGCTCACAGTCCTCTGCCCATGAGAAAAAAAAAAATCCTTTAAGAAATGGAGTTGAAAACCAGCAAATTACAGAAAGCAGATGAAGTTCTCATCTGACTTAAGCTTCAAGGATGGGATTTTCAAAGATAACTAAGGGATTTAGCAGTCTGATTTCCCAATTTGAAGCCCAATTGTCCTTGAATGAGATCTCCCCAGACAGGCATGGTCCAGGGGGAAATAGATCTACTAGAAATGAAAAAAAGGGTGCCAACTCTACAAATGGGCCTTTAGAAAAAAAAAAGTCTCTGAGTAATGAGGACTTTCAAGAAGTGATGATATGTTACACAGGCAGTAGCAATGGATAAAACCCACAAGAGGGTTATTTTAAAACATCTGTGTTCAAGAATGCGCTAAAAAGGGGGGGTGTCTGTGAGGCTGTTCAGTTTAGCTGACAACATCCAATAATTCTAATGTGATAAAAGATCCTGAAACATCTGTCAAAGCTATTGCTAACCCTGCTTTGGGGAAAATTCTGCCATTACTGACTCGCTGGTTAGAGAAACATGTCTGGGGCCAAGCTTTGAGAGAGGGAGCCCAGACATTTAGGGTCTCTCTTCAAAGAAATCTCACTCAGAATGCTAGAATAGGTTAAGGGAATCTTTTCTCCTTTAGCTGCTACAATAGTAGCCCTGTGGCTATGACTGAAATGTCTCACTCTTTGTTGACACTCTTTAAGTGATATGTGTAGAGTAAGCTAGTGACAGAGTCCAGTTTCACTCTTGATGCATATCCAGGTCTTACAAGTGTTTGTAATGTGAAGATGAAATATAGAGTGCTGAAATGCCAGGGTAGGTTGGACCAAATGCCTATGCAGCTCAGTGCCAGCTCTCATTCAGCCTTGTGGGATAGAGCAACTGCATAGTGCTGCTTCTGCCAGCACCCTTCCTGCTGCTGGCAATTTGCAGCTCTGAGCATGTCTAGGCTAGATGCAGATTCTTCATATTCAATATCTGTCAATAGATTAATTTTCCACCCAGCCTCCCTCTGAACCTCAACAAACTTGAGGCGTGCAGAGTGTCATGTGGCAAGGAGTTCCAAAGATGAACCACAACCTGTGTGAAGGAAATGTCCTTTTAGTTTGCTTACATCTAGTTTCAAAAAAACAATGAACAACTAATTCTCTTCCTCTTGCAACTCCCCACTCAGTGCTCATCCCTAGATGCCCTGAAAGTTGTGACTTTTCCTGCCAAGAGATACCTACACTGTCAGTGAGACTGGGGAGAGTATATCACAGAATCACAGAATTGTGGGGTTGGAAGGGACCTCCAGAGATTGAGTCCAACCCCCTGCCAAAGCAGGTTCTCTAGAGCAGGTCACACGGGTCGACATACAGATGTGTCTGGAATATCTCCAGAGAAGGAGCCTCCACAACCCCCCTGGGCAGTCTGTCCCAGTGCTCTCTCACCCTCACTGTGAAGAAGTTCTTTCACACATCGGTGCAGAACCTCCTGTGGTCCAACTTGTGGCCATTGCCCCTTGTCCTATCCCCACAGGCCACTGAGAAGAGGTTGGGGCCATCTCCCTTTGTCTCTCACACTTCAGATATTGATAAACATTGATGAGATCCCCTCTCAGTCTTCTCTTTTCCAGGCTGAACAGCCCCAGCTCCCTCAGCCTTTCCTCACAGGGGAGATGCTCCAGGCCCTTCATCATCCTTGTGGCCTCTGCTGGACTCTCTTCAGGAGATCCCTGAGCTGGACAGGGAGCCCAGAACTGGACACAGGACTCCAGGTGAGGCCTGACCAGAGCAGAGCAGAGGGGTAGGATCACCTCCTTCCACCTGCTGGCCACACTCCTCTCAATGCACCCCAGGATCCCATTGGCCTTCTTGGCCACCAGGACACACTGCTGGCTCGTGGCCAACCTGTCACCCACCAGGTCCTTAAAGAACAACAAGTATTTCATACCACTGCTGGTACTAGGTGTATGGGGAAGATGAAGATGATGAGTGCCTTGCTCCAGTGACTGTAGAGCAGTGCTGCACCCACACATGTATCCCCTTTCCCCCCCAGTGAATGCCCACACACGGATCTGGGCCCGTACCCGGGACATGGGCTTTGAGCTGCAAGCCCGAAGCTTTGTAATTACACTGGGAATATCATTCCAAAGGGGAAGAGGAAAAGGGGGTGGGCAGGGAAGGAACTGCCAAGTTTATTATCTAGGGGTTTGGGGTTGCTGGGTTGTTTTTTTTTTTGGGCTATAGATGACAATCTACATGAAAGTCCCTTTCGTACATTCATTACTGGAGATTTTATAGCCTAATGAATGTGACTCATCTGCGTAATCACATTGTTTTCCAGTACTCCAGATGTTCTGTGGAGCACCTCTGGCTCGTGATCTCCCATTTAAACATTTCTTGTAAACACCAAAAGCTGTTTGTTTGTTTTAATGTTCCATCACATCCCATTACCCAGTGAAGGTGAAAGATTGAAACGCAACATTGTCTTGCCAAGAGATTTTTTTCCCCTCCTTCCTCCCTCTGCTTCCCCTGATGTATCTATGTCTGGTGTCTCATTAGTATGCAATGGGATGCAGAGATTCCTCTGTTAAATATCTTGTTGCTTTCTGCTTGCCTTGATCTCTATAAGCAGGCGGATGCCGTGCAGCGATCTGGGGCCTGCATATCTCAGGTGCTGGAAAATTTCAGTTCTTATTACTTCACGTGAGAGTTCAATACATCATTGCAGCAGGGATACAGTGCCAGGGGACTTAGTTCCCTATCTTGTATGGTTATTCACATCAGGGAAAAATAACTATCAGAGGTAGTCTGTCTGGTCCACACTGGATACTTGGGGCAATGACATTAGAGCCTGTCTAGAGTCTATTTTCAATACTGAGGGTCAGCCAATCCATCTTAATTCTGTGAGAACTTCTTTTAACACCAAAGTAGATGTGGCTTAACACCTTTGGATGGATGTAGCAGGCAGAGTTGTAATGTAGATAGATATAACAGCAAGCAAATGTTGAGTGCAAGTTAACTGTGCTTAGTAACAGGGTGGTTCAATAGACTCTGGAAACAAAGAAGGTTCTTCTTATTTTGCAGGTCAGGGAAGTGTGGTTCCACTGCTGTCCAGGTCACATCTGTTTTAATTTTTTATCTCTTATGGGTCTGGACCTCTGGCAAGTCTGGTCCTTGTAATGACTTGGGATCTCTGCAGTATGGGGCAATATTTCTGATCTTACAGCATCTGTGGTGCAGGAATGTTCAACTGACAAGAGATCTGCCTCGTAGGTGTTATAGTAGTAGGCACTGACTGTAGTTGGTAGGTACCAAATGCAGCCTCAGCAGTCAGCTGTGGAAAGGTAGGTGAAATATGAAAATACAGATGGAGAAATGTAATGATAAAAGGAAAACTTCAAAGCAAATCCCAGGATGGAAACTAGGAGTAGAAAAGGGAGTCTTTGGTCATGAGACAATTGAACAACCTGGGCAAATCTGGTAGGGGAAAAGGGAACATCAAAATAAGAGCTCAGAAAACACCAGGGGAGAGATGAGATGGTTATTTCAGTGAAGCTTTAAATATTTCAAAATGATTATCAACATATTAGGGATAGGAGATTGATTTAGTCTTATGTTCTTTTGAGAAAAATTATGAAAACTAATAACAAGTCTAAAGTATGGCAAAGCTGCGCTGCTTGCTTCAGTCTTAACAGATAAAGCTTAGAGGATTGTGGGAGATTAACGGCTGATGAAATGAGTCTTCAGAGTCTGTCAAACATGGAGTTCAGGAGCTGTCTGAGCTCTCTCTTGCTTGAGTGCTGCAGGGCTTTCACCAAGGTGAATGTGAATATCAGACCTTGGGGAATACAGAGGAAAACCTGTCCAATCCTTAGGAAATTGCCAAGTAAGGAAGGGCAGGGGGCACTGGGAGTCCAATGTACTACATCTATGTTCAAAAAGAGGACTGTGTAAAAATTTGGTACATTAGACAGGCCACCACATAGGAGAAGACCAGATTTACTTCCTTCTCAGAAGGAAGCTGAGAGACTCTTCCCTGAAGGAATTACATGGATCACCTTTCTGCCTCTGACAGCGGCTCCTATAGTCTGATACATCAATGATGGTAGCTCTTGTATTGATAACTAACCAACAGCAATGCTTGTGATACAAGGCTTGGTTTTGTTTCTCTTCCCTGTATATTAAAACAGGGTGTGACACATAAAAATGAAGACACTTCTGCTTCAAGTTAAATGCTTCTTGCCGTGGACCAGAAGCAATACTGAACCCTTTCAGAATTTGGGTTGCTTTGTATTTTTTTAAGAGGTGGCAAGGAAATTCTTCCCAAAGTAGTCTTCTAAAAAACATAATTTGTGGTTATTCAGTGCACTATTTCTGATCAATGCCAAGTACTTTCTTCCAGTTTTGATATTTTAAGCAATACCGATCTGCATAAAATATTTTTAATGGAGTCGTTTCAACCTCCAAAAATTTGAAACATTCTGTTCTGATAAAGTTGAACCTTATTGGGAACATTTCATTTCATTTCAGTTCTATTTCTTAGGAAAAAAAAAAATCACTTCAATTGACATGTTCCTCAGGATAGGTTGATTTCAATAAAATGCCATTTTTTGTCAGAAAAAATATTCCAGCAGAACATTTTTTCAACCTGCTCTAGTTATGAGTTATTGCACATACATTTGCTGTCATAAAATTCTATCTGTGGTTACATTTTAATAATTTCTTCTAATTTCATCCAACTTTCTTGAGATACTTCAGATGTTTAATGAATGTAGCCAGATAATTTCCCATCCTTTTCTCTTAACATTTTTAATCAAGTAAACCCTGTTTCTTTAGTTACCCCGTGCCTTTACACTATGATCATGCAGTTCAGACACTGTAGTTACTGGAACTCCAAACAAGCATTTGTGTTATTTATAGAACCATATCACTAAGTCTCAGCTGAAGCCAAGGCATATTTTGCTATTTTTTTTAAGCAAATGTTTAGAATCCAGGAAATGCAAAAGGCCAGGAATCACTGCCATCAGCTCTGTACATGTGGGAAACTGAGGCACGGAGAGAGACAAAGGCTAGAACAATCTCACCTAACTTTAGCTATCTAAAAGGTATCTAGGACAACTTTGTCATTTAGATTCCTGTTGACATTAAGCAGAGAAACACCTCCGGAGTGTGAATCACTTCATGTATCTTAGTCATGTATCCTAGGGTGGGGTGAAGCTCTCCTTGGAGATCTCTCTCACACTCCCCTGACTGTAGCAGCAGCCTGGGCAACTTAGTCTAAAAGTTTTTGTGTAGTTTATGTTAGACAAAAAATGGATTTCAGCTTTTGTGATAAGCCTAAGGCTTCTCAGAAATTCTGTGGCAGAGCCAGAAACCGAATGTATATCTCCTGAATTCAAGGCTAATGCTTTAATCATAAGATGGTACTTCCTCTCATAATCCTGACTCTATCTTATTTCAATAATTCAGCATATTTCCTTCAAAGAACAGGAGTGGGACATCTGTAGAATGCCGAAAAGCAATTATTTAGTTGGGCAGCCAAATCATACTAAACACTTCTGCACTCCAGACTTCTGAAACCATGTGAACTTTTGCAAATGCTCCTGAGACATGCCACGGGGAAGATTTCCTTTTCAGAGAAATGATCTGAGAGTAGAAAGCATTTCACACAAGAGGAAGCAACATATGCCACCACAACCAAGGAATAAATAGGGAAAAATAACAGGGGAATAACAAGTTTTGCTTTTGGTGGCGAGGCTGTTATTGCCCGAACACAGGAAACCCAAACCACAAGACACATCACCAGTAAACCTCTTCTTTGACACATTTTCCAACTGGAAAAAAACACTTTCATTGTATCTTGTTCCTGCATAAGTTTACATGAGAGTCCTACAAGCATGTGCTCACAAGTGCATAGGAACAGATGATAATAGGTGTCTCCATCATCCATCCTCTTTTGCTGGACACACACCAAATCTTCTTGGGGGACTTTGTTTCAGACTATGTCCAGAATCAACTCCTGTGCACCTGGAGGGTGCTTTACTGCCCTGTCTACGATGTGTTTGCTGCTGGGGATGAGGTGAAGAGCTGCCAGGCAGAAGCACACCATGGGCAAAGAGCTCTGGGCAGGAGTGGAAGAAAAATGGGTTCTGCTCACTGTGCACTAAGGGATTGTGAGACAATCATATCCAGGGAACCTCAGGCAGCCCATATTCCCCTTTCCAGCACATTTAGTCTGTGTATTCAAGCACCATCTCAAGGATGTGTCCATCACAGCCACTCTGCAATGTCAGGGAATGCCCATGGCACAAAAGAGTTTTTAGCCTTGAATGACAAGACAAGAAATACGAAGGGAGAGTGGAGGTGAAGAAGTGATTTCCAGTGTGTCATATGGGAGATCCCTGGCATGGCTGGTTTGAAACCCAGCTGTGCTGGGCTGAGACTAGTGTGCCTTTGCATCCAGCTGAGCTGTCCTCACCGAGAGGAAAACACAATTCACATCTAAGCTGAGTTCCTGCAGTAAGTTGAGTGCACATTGGTGAGGTCTGATTTTACAGTATGGTTCATCTTGATTGCCTCTTGCTATAATTTCCATTCTTTTCTCTCAGCTGGTGCCTTGCTTACATGATATGTGAAAATATTAAATTAGTTCCCTTTACTGGAAATTATATTCCATTAAACTATTGTCATAGCTACTAAGAGACCTTTCAGCCTCCTGGTAGACTTTGTTTTAGCAACATCTGACAAATCCTATGGCACTCTAACAGAGAGTTCAAAGCAAAGGCGTCATAAGCTTGGGCAATTACAGATTAAGTGGTTTAATATTACAGAGAACAGAAGAGGGAAAAGGACAACGTGTTGGGTATCTGTGGCCTTCCCCAGGTTGTACTTTGCAAGGCTCTTTGTGTTTGAGCCATTGTCCTTTGCCTTTTATATCCATCTGCAATATTAAAACACTTAATATGGGCAGTAATTATTCGAGCTGATGATGCTTTTTCTTTGAACTCCTTGCTGGAGTGCCAAAGGATTTGTTAGATATTGCAATGATATGGAATGGTTTGAGGGACATTACTATCACCCCCTATAGAGCACCCGCAAGACAGAACATAATTGGACTACAAACTTTGAACTTGCTGAGGTTTTTCATCTTACTTTTGGTGTGCACAAGTGGATATTAGATACTTGTCTGGATCATATTTTGCCATGATAATAGAGAACAATAATAACATTCTTAGCTGCCATAGGATATTTTTTACATATTGATCTCAAAGACATCACAAAGGGTTGGAGGTGGTAGGGTTTTCTTTTTAGGGTTTGATCTAAAGTTTTAAAGTGATAATTTTGTTGGAAAAATGAGCTTTCATGTCCAGGCTAAAAACAGCAACAAAGTTGCACTGAATTGAGTGAATAGTTCTGGTAAAAATAAAATTAAAAAAAAAAAAAAAAGGAAAAGAAGTGGGCAGAGATGTTCTCAAGCAAAAAGAAAGCATTCTTTGAGACACACTCAAAACATAACACCTCAAAGGTCTAAAATGGCTTTTTCTTCTACAGGTTTACCAACATGCTGAACAAAAGACAAGAAAAATGCTGCTTTCAACAGTTAAGCATCCTACAAATAGAATGCAAAAATTAATCCGTGTTTAAGCTAAATTATTTCATGCACATATTTCTCACTCCATAGGTTCCCCCCTCCCACCATTTTTTCCTTTCATCTAATACCTTTAAAAAAAGAAAACCTAAACATCTTCTTTGGTTTGGTGAAGATTTTCTGGGCAGTCATTCTTGTCCATGTGTTTGTCCTCCCCGGAATAAATTGTGAGTCCATTCTTCACACCCACCTAATCCAAAAGAGTCCCTGTAATCGTAAAGACATTAAGTTCTTAAAAATTTCCTCAAATTAGGCAGTTGGGTAGAGTAGAAGTGCCCTTGGAAGACAACTGTAGGATGCATTTAGATTTTATCTGATATAAGAGGAGACACCAGGCCAGAGAAAGTGAGGTTTCATAAACTCCTTTGTTTAACTAGGCTTTTATGTGTTTTAGTGTTTTTTAATCCATTTATTTTTAATCTGATCACAGATTTCATTTGAACAAGAAAAAAATATTTTAAATTCTCACTTTCTTTCTGCACTATTTCAGATTTTTATTATTTCCATGAGTTGTGCCCTTTGTTTTTAGTTTTGTTTTTTTTTAACTTCAGTTCACCCAAACACTTATCAAAATAGAAGCCTGAAAAATGACTTGATTAAAGGATATCTGTCATCACTGAAAGAAAACATTGGGTGCTAAAGGACTCAAATCTAGCAGAGAAAGGTGTAATAAAAAACAATGGCTAGAAGATAAAGCCAGACAAATTCAAACCAAAAGAAAGACATGTATTTGTGACATTGAGGACAATTAACCATTGCAACAAAGTGCTAACAGATCTGCTGGATTCCTTACCCCGAAGTCTTCGGGTCAGTACTGGATTCCTTTCCAGGTCTGCATTAGCCAGGTACCACTGATGGATCTGAATGTGATGATAAAGGGATGAAGTCCTCTGGCTCAGAGCCACTGAAATCAGTGCCTCTGTATCTGCATAAATTGGGAATTAAGTCCAGATGAGAAAACTTGAAAGATCAGAGATGATCTGGGCATCACATTTAAGACACATGCTTTACTTACCCTCCTAAGGGACAACACCTGATGTTTTGTGAAGGAATAAGGGTAAGAAATCATTCCCAATATGATAAGGAGTCTTGAGACAAGAAAGATTTCTCATTTGTGCCACATGTTTATGGTTGAAGGAGCAAATTAATTGGGAAAAGTTTGTGTAATTTAAGAAATTCTCATCCAAGTTTGGAGCTGTTTGAGAATTTTACTTTTGATCTATGTGGATAAATCAAAAAAATCCATGAAGCTATTCTCATTGTTAATTTATACTAAGTGTTATGTTGATAGTTGTAGTAAATCTTTACTCAAAAGATCAATGCATAGATAAATAACGTAGAAAAATAGGAATAGAAGGAGTATTGTTAAGCAATAGCAACTGCTTTAAACCATGTCCTGGCCTCATCTGTTTTGTCTAGTTATGATTTCAGCTTACAAGAAGTACTGGATTTGTCAGGATAACTGCATGGGTTGAACTGGAAAGGTCATTGTCCTGTGCTGTCCCCCTTGCCCAGATCACATGGATGAGAAGCCGAGATGTTCCTAAGACTGCAGGAACACACATTCTCCCCACAGCCCTGCCTCAAAAGTGGGGCTCAGAAGTTTCATAGGACAGGCTGGGAGGTTTCCTATGTGGCTGAGAAGGGGCTCAGACCTATGCTTAACCAACTGGTGAGATGTACTCTGGTAATTCGGGGAAAGGATCACCTGTGCCATCATGTAATCTGCTTATTACTGTGAAATCTTATGTGGATTAGTGTTCCTGTGAAATTCATGTACCTCAAGCTGCTCTGGAAACTTTGATGAGCAAGAGCAGAAAGTGAAAAGCGACAAGGGTCCACAAAGGCTGGGGCAAGAGCAGAACTAGAGGTCTTGGTGCTTTCACAACCTCTGCTGAAGCCATTGTGCAAGCGCATACAATGTGGGATGCAGCCTCCTTCCCTCGATGCCTGTGAACTGAAACGACCCATTCTGATTTGCAGGGGTCATTCCAGTAGCCAGTGTAAGGCTATTCTTATGCAATGAAAAGACGCTTGTTAATTACTGTGACTTCTTTACAATCATGGGATGTACACATTTGAACCCCGAAGGGTCCTCTCCAGGGAATAACCTTTATTTGCTTGATTGCTTCTGTTCAGTTAATTCTACCTAATTACTATTTTCTTCCTATTAGATCCTAATTATATACAGTATTTTCATTATAAAGTGTAATGTTTCCCAGAGAACTATGTCAATTACATAGACAATATTACCGGAGGTCTCATTTACTTCATTAAACCAGAGAGCAGTCCCTCTTCTGATTAAAACTGCAGTTGGAGGTATGGACATAGTAATGCTCTACTCCTATAGTGTAGATATGAGAACTGATCATTATAATTAAAAAAAAAAAAGGAATCATATTGTTAAATTGATTAACACACCTCTTTCTGACTGCTGCTGATTCTAAAATCTTGTTTACTCCACCTATCTTTGCAGGGAAATCAATGGTGTACCTCCAAAGTCTCAGGAATTTTCCTGTGAATTAACATTGTATAAAGCATGAATAAATATTGTGTAAAGAGAGATCAAAAGATTTGAAAATTTAGTCCCATTAGAACATCGGTGTGAGCGAGTGCATAGCAATACAGTGTCAAGTACCGAACAGAATGCAGAAAATCTGAGACCACACACGCTTCTGCCTCATAGAAGAAACAGTCTGTGCCTTGAATGGTGGTAGAAAGACTCTCAGTGTGGAAGGGAGCACATTTGGATGTAATATGTAATCATAGAATCATAGAATGATTAGGGTTAGAAGCGACTCCCAGAGGTCATCTAGTCCAACCCCCCTGCAAGAAGCAGGGACACCCCCCACTAGATCAGGTTGCTCAGGGCCTCATCCAACCTGGCCTTGAGCTTCTCCAGGGATGGGGCATCCACCACCTTCCTGGGCAACCTGTTCCAGTGCTCCACAACTCTCACAGGAAAGAACTTTTTCCTAATATCCAATCTAAATCTCCCTCCCTCTATTTTAAATGAGCATATATAGCATATATAAATGAGCATATATATTTATTTAATGAGCATATGGATGTTGAGGATCTCAGCTAAACCACATCATCTGAACCCACAAGGTAAGGAAGACTTTCTGTTTCCAAGCACAATAAACATCTAGTTCAAGACAGTAATAACCAGCAGCTTACAGTGTGTTGAGACCTCTTGAACGTTGTTGTGGGACACCAGGGTGTTTAGTTTCCTTGGAGCCTCAACACTAGCCTCCACCTGTAAAACCGGGGTACCATTTCCCCCTGCTGCCTCCTTTTGGTGTCAGGTCTAATACATCAATGACTTTAAATTCACAGACCCTGCTCAGACCATCACATGATGGAGGAGTCAACAACAGCAAATGAAAAATATCGTTCTCATGCAAAGGCTGCAGGTAATAACATTACATCGTAATTCAGTAGACTGTGCAACTCCAGCCTAACTCAGTGTATAATCATATAAGCATCTAGCACACACTCGGCACTTCATAAATAATAAATAATAATATTAATAATACAACTGCTGGCACAGTAACTTTCAATAATAACTAGATTTTTAAAAAGTGTCAGCCAAATGGGCTACCCAACATGCCCTGTGTTTACCAGAGCTTTGCAAGCCTTTCAGGAGAGTATCCAGAGAGAAAGCCTGCTTCACTCACAGCTGAAAGGAAGCTGAAGCTGAGCTGGGGATGTGAACATGAAGCAACTGGCATCTCAGGTGTCCTGGAGAAACCACACAGGGACTATGGTAAAGTATCTATCGGTCACAGACCTCCAGAAAGGAAGCACAGAAGAGATGTGAAAAGGTTGCCTGTTCTGCTTCCCAACCTAGTGCAGGATCATCTAGACTGTTCCCATTCCAGACTTTGGTTTAACCTTATTCTCAAAGACCTCCTATGGTAGGCATCAATACCATCTTCAAGCAACCCATTCTGCTGCTTCATTTCCTGGAAAAATGTTTTCCTAAAACCTAACATAAATATCTCTGCTGCAATTTAAGCTCAGTATTTCTGCCCTGTAACTTCTTTTTTGAACTTTTCATTCTTTGGAAGTAGGTTGCCTCCCTATTCTTCCTTTATCTTCTCTGCTAAGCAACCCCAAGTCCTCTTGTCTTTCTCCTTTGATTTTTGGTCATTCCCATTCATGGGTTTCTCTGCACTTTGTCCATCTTTCCCTTATCACCGTGCCAAACGTGAACATAGAGCTCCAGCTCAAAACTCACCAATATTTAATCCAGTTAAAGGAAGAACTCATTTGTCACTCAGGTTTTTCTCTGATTTATGTATTCTAGTATATTCTTTGCCCTTTTGTGTAGGATTGTACATTAATACATGTTATAGATCCTTTGTGCTTCTTAAACACTTGACATTTTCTTCCTAATTTTCCCTGTTTTGAGATTTGAAACCATATTTTTCTTGAATATAATTCAGTTAGCTGACAAGTACAGACATGACTTTTTCACTATTAAATAAATAAAGAGTGTTGCTCTGTCAATAAAGAGATCTTTAGCAACTGAACAGGAACTAGAATGACCCCAAATATTTCAGCCTCTAGAACATAAAAATGTGAAGAAAAAGAGGCAAAAATAAGTGGAATTAAAAAAAAAGAAGTGTATCATTTGAATTTCCAATATGAATTTTCTTCTCTGTGAAGGTTTAATTGGATGTTATTTTTCTTGATTGGATTATTGACAGAAGTTTAATATAGTTAGATATCATCTCACTGAGATTGAGATTCCTAAATCCACTAGGATCTTTGACTATCCTGGTCCTTTTATTCACATTAGCAAACTCGTCTCCTAATGAGACCAGGGCAATAGTGCACTGTGCAATGACACATGTATCAATGCAATGAATCGTAGGGTTTTGTCCAGTAAAAAGAAAAATGGAAGTGCTGCACAGTAGCTGTAACATGGATGGGGACAGGATGATTAGGACATTCAGTGAAAGGTCTCAATAGTGAATCAGTGCTTTACATATAACACTGAACTAGGTGAGAGATAGTATGAACCATTTCTGGGCTTTTTTGGGGAAAAAAAAAGAAAGGGTCACTAATTTTTGCAGTCCACCACTGCCTTCAAGTCAAATTATTCCTTTGCAGCCAGGTGTCTGAACTGAAAGATCTGGCTGACATTTCCAGCAAGAAAAACACAGAGAGAGCATCTCAGCAGCTCAGAATGTCACCTGGGTGCGTGCATGGAGACACTCTCTTAAAGTTGCATAGGACACATATACCATAGTGGCAGTCTTTTCAGGGGCTGGCCTCATGCCATCCAGGAACAAGACACTGTGTCTCTTGCTACAGCTCATTACACAGGTTTATGGAGGCTTTATGGACCATCACAGTGATCTGATGTGGATTTTAAATATGGAACAACATGGGGTACTCTAATGGCTTTATGGCCATCTTCATCTAGGAAAAGCTAGGCCCCCTGCCAAAGTACTGTGAAAGCTAGAAGAAACAAGGGGATGAACAGATACAATCTCTCAGTATCAAGAAAGACTGTGGTCCTTCTAGACAAACAGACAGGTGCCCACAAAATTCTTCCTCCTTAAATGTCCTGACCCACTCCTCACAAGTGATAAACAATATCAGGCATCCTTGAAGTTCAGAATCTACTTTTTCTTCATCAGTTCTGCCATTCTTCTGTCGAAGATGCAAACCTTTTCATCAAGCATTTGTCCCTGCCACTTCATTCTGAGCTCAGAAAATTACATGATTGGTCTTCAAGAATTTGGTGGAGTTTCTGCTGGTAGAAAATTAGCTCCATGGAAGGGTAAATGGAGATATCAAGGAGCATACGGGTAGCCAGATGGAGAGATGTAAACACAGAGAGAAAGCTGGATGAAGAATAAGGCTGAAAGATTGTGTGGATGGATGGACAGTGATTCACTATGGACAGATGGAAACTGAAGCTGTTTGGAAAACAGAAATTTTGTTCAACTGTGACACACTGGAATTTGTTTCCATCCAGAATGGGAAAAAAGTCACTACGTTGACATTTTTAAATAAAATGGAAATGTTACAAACAGCCTCTCCCCACAATTGTTTCACAAATTGGGAGAAGACAAGGAAATATATTAGTGATATTAGACATTCCAGATATATGCATACCACAATCAATATGCTATATGATAAAAGGCTGGCATGAAATAAAAAGCTGAAACTAAATGTGGTCACACATTGGAGAACAATGAGAAACATGTATTCTATTAAAAATAAACACATTTCCACAAAACATTTTAAAGTTTTATGAAAGCATATTGCTTTAGAAGCAGAAGACTTTCACTAGTAATCTGCATCTTCCTCTAAAGGAATGAAGAAATAGTCTGGAAACAGACAGTCAAGTGTGGTGGAGGGCTCAAAAAGGGACAGGGATTGAAATGGTAGAAAGGTGTCAAAAATGCATTGCTCAAGGGCCAGAATTTGTCCCATTTCAGTTGGTGACAGTTCTTATGGGGCTTGGTAGGACCAGCTGGGAGTTTACCCCAAGCTGGCAGCATCTAATAGAAAACCATAAGCCACATCAGCCTGTCCCAGCACAGGGAAGGAAGGCTTTCAGACCAGATATCACATGCATTTTAGTGCCAGGCTTTCCAGATGATGTTCCTGAACATCCCTGCACTCCAATTTAATGATTTGCAGAGAGGCCAAAGCAGGCTTCATGTGCCAGGGTTATTTTTAACTTGACTTTTCCTTTCAGTGGGAACATCCTTTGTTCCCACTAAACCACGTCCGTGCCATACGAATGCCTGCTCTGCACATGGGAGTCCTGGTGGGATAAGTTCTGCTTTCAGCTGCCAAATTGTTAAATGATCAATGAATAATAAATCACCTCTCGAACTGTGCCCATGTTCTGCTGTCACAGGTGATACTGTGCACTGCAACCTTGGGATGCAGCTCATTGTTTACGGAAAAGAGTCACAAACCATGACACCAGCTTGCAAAGAAGCATCAATATGACAAATTTCTGATACTTTGCTGTTGCTTTGTTTCCCTTCTACAGAAAATGTAGGTACCATCTCTTCAAATCAAACCTACCTAGAGACACAGCTCTCTGCCTAGCAGGAGAAAATGCAAAGCCAATGGAAAAGATGTGGAGCCCCAGAGGTCACTGCTGGAGAAGGTTCAGAGCAGGAATGTGACTCCACACCAGGTGTGCTGTAAGAGAGGTGCTGGGACACAGTAGTTTTTACTTCTCTTAGGAATCACACTGATTTTTTCCCTGTTTTTCCTGTTACCCTTAGATATAGAATACACTTAGATATAGAATACCCTTAGATATAGAATACCCTTAGATATATATCTTTCCTGTTACCCTTAGATATATACCCTTGATATAGAAAGAAAAGCTCTGCCTTATTTGGAGCCAGAAATGCCCAGGGGAGAATCCTGTAGGAGATAGCTGGGTGATCTGAGGAGAAGACCACAGAGTCACATGTAAATGGGAGGGGGGTGGGTGTCGTGAAATCACCTCCCAGATCAGCTTTCCATTTGCATCAATGATGCCTATCCATGATGCAACTCCTACATTTTCACTCCACGTCCTGTTTTTCACGGATTCCTTGCAGGAGGCAGCTAGCAGGGAATCGCCTCCTTGACACTGGATTTCGGTGTAGCTCCTTCTCCCATGCCGGGAGGAGCCCCTGAATATCCTCCTCCGCCGCGTCGCAGTTCTGCAGCAGGACTTGTTGCATATTCTAATTCCCCCTCACTCCCTGATTTAGTGCTACAGCTAATGCTTTTGATGTCAGCCTGAGTGAGATGGAAAGGTTTAAAAATTCATAGCTGACCTTTCACTGACACGTTTAGTTTCCGTTAGGCAAGCGTCGCCTGGCAGGTCCGGGGGAGGGAAGGGCAGTTTTTAAGTCTGAATTGCGTTTTTTCTTAAAACAAGAGAAAAAGCATTAGGGGTGTTGGNAAATTAAACCGAGAGAGGCCTCAAACGCCGAGGACAGGCTTATGAAAAATATATACCTTCACCAAAGGAAGATGGAATACAAATTGGATCCCTTTTAAAAATATGCCTTTAAAACAGATGGGGGAGTGAGGGGTGGGGGGAAATGTCTCTTAAATGTGTTCAGAACATTTCTGCAGCCTGCAGAGCTGGGATTGTTTATTAGAAGATAAGATAGTGAAAAATGTATTTTGCAGAAAGAAAATAGTAAAGCTGGTTTCCCAGCAGATAAGAAGCCAAATTTCTATTTTATGCTCAATTGAATGATTCAGTTACATTATCTGGGAGGCAGCAGTGAAATAACACCCTTCGGAAATGAGACTGTGAGGACACACAGTTCAGAGGAGATAGCCCCGGGACCGGCACCCGGACACAGCCCCCAGCCCCGGGACGGTGCATCCCTCAATCCCTTCCCAGCTCTGGCTGAGGATGGTGAGAGCTGCTTCCCAAACAGCCTCTGCATCCTGCACAGCACCCCAACTTCAGAAAGATGCAGGATTAGTGCTTGTCTCTTCGTGCTATACAGTGGCACAAAATGCTGCTGCTTGTTTTGAGTGATGCTGCTTCTTTTGGGATGGCTCCCTCCCTCCTTGCCACATCATGGTCCATCCTGGACCAGGGTTCACATGAACTGGAAGGAACAGAGAGGACATCCATGTGGAGAGGGATCCTGCTGTCCATGTCTCCACAGGATGACTGCAGGCCCTGGAGGGATGGCAGGATCGTGCTGTTTTTCCTTCTACTTAGCCTTTGCATTTCTAAAGTCTGATGTCTGCAGGGGCAGCTACTATCTTGTGTGAGAGAACTGATGTGACATGTGCCAGGACATGTGTTTTTGTAATTTTACAGTGAATTCTGCAGCTTTTGGGATTTTCCTTAGAGCTTCAGGAAGGAGGAAAAAGAAAAAAAAAAGGAAAATGGGAAAAAGGGACTTATTTAGCCTTCTATCTGTGAAGGATAGCCTGTTTATATAAAATGAGTACCCTGTATAGTCCCAAAATCCAGAAAGAAATAGGTATTATTTAAAAATAAAAAAGTTAGCAGAAAAAACATTTCCATGATTTTTTACCCCAGATTTCTTAGATGATGGACTGTCCATTTTTGACTGCTCAAGGTTGGAAATATTATTTGCTGTGCTCCTTAGGAGGCTTTACTTTTGTTTTGCTTTTTCTTTTTTCTTAATATAAATGTCATTCCTTCTTAAAGCTTATGGCTCCCTTTGTAAATGAAGAAACAAATGAAGCATGTGGCACATTAGTGCCAATCCTTTCCTTGCACTAGAGGGTCTGGCTTAGAACAGTAGTTGTTGTGTCCTTGATAAGTCCATTTTTTATTTACTGAGCCATTTAATTTGTGATTCATGAGTTGTATGGGCCTGTCCACACCAATCATCCAAAGAGAAATCCACTATTAAAGGACACAGCAGCTTTCTGCAGTTTTTAGAGTCTCTGAGTCTGGGCAGTCTTAGCTGCTAACAGAAGCTGCATCAGACTTTAACATGATGCACAGTTTGAGTGTTAACCCTACAGTTTAAAGCACTTAAAATCAAACTCCTGCATTAGCAGTTGGAGAGAAGATTTTCCTGCATGAGACTAAGGTGGTGTCAACGGGCTGGTCCTCTTCAGTGATGTGTTTTTAGTGGCCTGTTCTGATGACTAATGATCACAGTCCAGGTACCAGTAGGGAGATATATCATGTTAATTGGCTTAAACTGGCATCTTGGATAACAGCATGATTTGGAAAGATAGGAGTGGAATTCCATGGAGAAAAGGACTATTTATTGCACAGAAGTTGTGGAGGCATAATTCACCGGGAAAAAAAGATGGTGATTTAAAGAATGAACCAGATAAAGTACTCCTTCCTGACCACCACAGATTTGAGTATGCCTTTAGGGACTGCATTTGATTACCTGTATAATATTACAGTTTATTATATGATTTACAGCTAATGGTTTCGATTAAGACTGAATTGCCACCCCAGTATGTAGGCATTGAACAGAAACAGGAAAAACAAAGTCCTTACTCCAGCCTGAGCTGTTAGGAGAGCATAAAAGATAGAAAGGAAGATCTTCAGGTTCATATTGCTGCTTGGTGGGGACTGGAACCCGATTTCCATGCTCTTATTCACAACACTCAGTAAACTTTCTTGTCATTTTCAACACGGAGTTTCCTTTCAACAACACTCCTATGTATCAGTTTGATCCAGGATTTTGACGACAACATGTCAAAACAAGTCCTTCTGAAAAGGTCTGAGGGAGTTTTCACTTCTACCTTTTGGATAGATTTCAATAGTGCAGAACTTTCCATTTCCACGTTGTATTTTTTCATTATAGTGTAACATACACTGGTGAGCTGATAAAGTTCTGAGGAGACATGCAAGACATTTTAATCTTGCTTAATGGTTTAATCTTTTTCCTATGAAACTCTGCAAGTTTTTTGAGCACAGTTAAAAGGTTTTGACTTCCAGCCCAACATGAAGGCTGGTGCTGGCCTGATGCACTGCTGGTCTGAGCCAGTTTTCCTCTTTTATGGTCAAATGTTGATAATAAAGGTACCTAATGGATTCTACTGTTGCTCTCATTGCTTTTATATTGCTGATAATGAGCTAGAAATTAATATTTACCCTTTATTCTCCAAAATCTAGTAATAAAAATTTAAGTCTTGACTCCTGGTGACAAAATTTTTGGCAGAAGTTCCAAAATGAAGGAGTATTTAGAGAAAGGAGATAGAGGTGAACTCTCTCTTCCTAAGGTGAAGAGAGAGTGGGAATTAGAGACATTATTTCTAGCTTGTTCCCTGCTGTGGATCAGACAGTGCTGAGGTGTCCAACTGCTCATTAATTGTGGAACTGCTGGCCCTGTCCCTTGAAAAGCCAGGACAACATCCGAGGTGCTCAGGAGAGCAGAAGAAGTGTCTTTTAGGTCACATTTTCTTTACAGCACACATGTGCAGGTCTTTTTCTTAGTGCCATAAGTCTTTGTCCATTACTGGCACTCCAGGTTATTACCATCACACAAAAAATAAGTTGCATTATGAGCCTGTTAAGGTTTTCACCTCTAGAGTAGAGGTTAGGCTGGCTTCTTAGGGGACAAACCCTGTCATACATTGCAAAAAATACCTGATGAATACTTCTTTATGCAACAATGACAAGCTTCATTATATTTTGTGGTTCAGCCTCCTGGGAAAATAAGGCCCAATGTGAAATTGCTGGAAAATCCTTAAAGTTTGGGTGAAGGTTTTTGCAAGACTATCACCATGAGTGATCAGTCCATCCATGTACTTGGGTAGGCACAGTGTCAAAAGAGATGCAGACGTTACTGAGTGTGGTACCTCTGGGCTGCTGTTTGTGTCTGTTCCAGTGGTGTGGTGGGACATGGGTATGCAGATATATGCAAAACCATTGCTGGCAAGAGTTGAAGGCAACAGAGGAGACTGAGCTGATGTCAGTGACAATTTAATTATAAGGGTTGCTAATGGCACAGACTGTCCATAAACCAACCTACTTTACTACCCTGAGAAGGAACATCCAAGTGCTTATTATTATTATTATTATTTTAAGAACGACATCCTGTCCTTCTGGTGTGTCAACCACACCACTCATCTTGGTGTCATTCATGACATTATACCATGATGCTCTGAGTGTGACTTTCTTTTGCTCTGCTGGCATGGACAGTGTGGAGTTCATACAAATCTTGGATTATCCTTTTGAGGATTTTCACTTCTTCTTTATCAATGCAGTTGTGTCCATTTTTGGCTCAGTCTGGGGTCTAACTCCCCCCACAGCGCTGCAGTGGTGTGGTGGGACTCACACCAGACATCTAGGCTGGGTGTAGTGACATTGCCACTATGTTGCCTTGCAGACTCTGCTTTGTTACTATCTGTTAGGATAGCAAATACAATATTGATTCACTCTCACAACTGCAATATGTTGGGCAAAGAACAGAAAGAAATTGTAGCCTGGTTTGAAACCGGGAAACAAATTCTTCCAGATCAAACAGGCACAGTAGGAGTTAATGAAAGGTTGAGAATAACCCCATTTTTCTTAGCATTTTGTATTGTTTTGTTAATCAGTAAAAGAGATGTTGTTCCTCCAGGCCTGTGGGGACTAAGTAGAAGCCCCTAAGATGATTACATTGGATATGAGCTAAAGTATCTTTCCAAGAGATAAAAAATGTCTGGCTGACTAATAACTATGAGACAACAAAACAAGAAGAGAGGTGTGTGTGGGGGGGAAGAGAGACGAAGTAATGCAGTCAGAGTCACAGAGGTCTGCTGTGGGAGCATTTTAACATGCGCGCAGGCTCCCCACCACGCACACAGAACTATCTCTTTAATGTGTCTGCTTCTCTCCCTCGCTTTGTGAAAATACTGCCATGGAAGTGGGAGAGTTTATTTATAGAGAGAGCACAAGAAAACAAATGTTTCATTCACTGAACTCTAACCTCTTTCGATATTAATGTGTGTGATAAATTCGTTGGCTAAAGGCAGGAGATAAACGAACTGCATTTAGCCACCAAATTACATTCCCCACTATCCTTCAGCGAGGGAAATGCTGGTGACTGGTTTTTTTTTCTCCACCAGCACCTCACCTAGCACATTACGAGCAATACCAGTGACTAATAACAGCAGCTCTGTGAGCAGGTATTTTATTCCCACAATACCCTAAAAGGGAGCCTGAATTTCCTTCAGAAAAGATGCCCAGAGCTGGGTTTTACCTCTGCAGGCCGATCCGTATCCTGCAGCTACACGGAACCCTATAGACAGCAATCACACTCTATACGTTCCTCCTGCCTGGATGAGATTTCAGGCTCTGCTGTGACAATCACATTGAGACTAGTCAAACAGCATTTGCCAGGTAATTTATTCAGTTGATGTTATAGCATTTTGATAGCATTATTTGCCAATTTTCTCCTCCCTATTCTCCATTACATATCCTGTTTATTGAACTGGCGAAACAATTTGCAAATAAGTTTAATAGATCAGATTCACAACACTTTGCAAATAAAACATCATAGGAGTAATCCTATCACTTCTAAGCCAGGAAGTCAGCAAGAACTAGAAGAGAAAAGCTTTCTCGTTCCTATTACTCATTGCAATGCCTGGTGGGAAAGTATGAGCAAGTTTCCTGGAAAAACGATGCTTCTAATATGCAGATTAACTTGCAAAACGTGTTATGGGCTATTCTAAAAACTGGGAAAGTTTCTAGAAAACTGGTTGTAGGTTATGTACTTTGTTCATTTTTAAATGGCTTAGTAAAATTATAACTAAATTTTTATTCCATTGCTAACATATGTGAATGAATAAATATGTGTCCTCCCAAAAAATCTAGGGAGAATCGTCTTATTACATATTATGGCTTATTGTATATATAATATAGCTGTCTGACACTGATGCATCTATGGACACAACTAGGACAAGGTAAATTACCTTTTAAATCCTGCTGTAGTGGGCTCTGGTCAAAACAGGATGTGCAATATAAACAAACCCCATCCTCCTGTGAGCTTTCCCACCCTAGATCTGCTCATCAGAGGTACCAGAGGTGGACTGAGGTGGGGGACAATGCCACTTTCATAGGGTTGCTCTACGATGAGAGTCTACAAACCCTGACTTTTTCATGTGCCTTCAGCATGCTCTTGCTCTCTCACTGATGTTTAGCTAGTGCTCTCAGTCATAGTGTGAGTTCAGAAGAAGGTTAGTTAAGCCACTCTGAGCTGCTGGCAGCAGGGCCAGCCTCATGCCTGTAGACAGCTAGCATAGATAAAATTACAGTAGCTGGGCACAGGCATTCCTTCTCCCTGCAAACAAGACCATTTATTGACTTCTAATTTTATTTTAATTTTTTTCAGCTGACTTGGCAGTGAAATGGAGTTTAATGAGGGAAGATCTGTCTGAGACTGACGGCTTTAGTGGTGTTAATACATCCAATGCAACTTATGCATAAAATAGACCACTTATCAAGGTCATTGTATATTTGCTTTGGTGCAGCAACAACAGTATCCATCTTCCTTCTAAGCTCAGCAGATTAGATAAAGCCAAGGAAGTATTTAAAACTTAACTTAAAAATACGTAAAGGGAATGTTGTCTCCAGGTACTCAAATGACTCTTTAGAACTAGCAGATGATTTAGTGGCATTAACCTTGAAGGACCCCAAATCTATCCAGCATATCTAAAAGGAATGGAACCGATTTCTTGGGATTGGCGAGGTATAAAATTACATCGTCAGTGTATAATAACTGAAACTCTCCTATTGATGATTAACCACATTTATTAACAGCAGGCTATAATCCCAAGATGTTATTTGTACAATGACTGAGATGTAATATAATGGTTTCTAAAGGACCAGATCATGAAATGCACCAAAGGTCACCATGAAACCCTGCAGAAATTGGAACATCAGTCTTGGAAGAAATCTATAGTTAGTCCTTCGGCCATTCTGTCTAGTAAAAAAAAAAAAATCTGACTCACTAAATCCTTTAGAATTTTCCTTATTTTTTAACTCAACAACTGATTGCAAATTTAGACCCAAGCCATATTTGGGTCTAAATTTGCTGGAGATTTTAGTTAATAGTATAGCTAACACTGATGTAAGCTCCCAAGCTGGGAAGAGCAGCTTTGATGAGCCTTGGGTACAAATCCTCTAGTGGTAAGGGAGAGGAGGCTTCACAGTGTCTGACAACGTGCCTGCTTGTTCAGGTGAAGCCTATACAGTTGCATGTTTTGCTAGGGAAGAATTGCAGAGCTCAGCAGGTCAGTGGAAATGGAGAAGTCAAAATATCTGATTGTATGTCTTTGTTCTGCCTGCTTCCTGATCCCAAAGAACATGATGCTAAAATCTGAAAATCCAGATTCCCTTGGAATAGGAGATGTAACAAATCAGCCAGGAGGAGTTACTTCAAGTTCTGCCAAGCAAGTGGTTTCTCCTCAGATTTACTTTGTGCTGGAAAACAGTTGTAAGTAATGACAAGTGGCAGAAGTTCTACTGATTTAAGATATATTAAAAGTAATGAAAGACATTTATAATACAAATTAACTTCTAGTAAAAACGAAATGTGTTGTTCCTGTAACATAACACAGGACAGCTCAGCTGCTGGGCTGTTAATCATGTTATGTCTTAAACAGTATGTAAGGGACCTAAATTGGTTGGAGAAGTGATGAGGGTTATGAACCATTTGCAAGGAACAGTTGGTGAATGGCGAAGTGTGTTCTGCCCCGAGTGGTGTTTGACAATGTTTGCTAAGACCAGCTAAATGTGGGCTGAGCACCAAGAATCCCTACAAAGCTTTCCAGGGACTAGCAATAGTACTCCTGCCTCTTGGTAAAGTTTTGATGCAGACAACTCTGTTTTCAACTGTTTAAATCATGTTTCAAATTAAACTCAGGACTCCTTCATAATCCCCAGATTCACCCTTGCAAAGCATTACGTCAATAACTGCCATGTTCCGCCTTAGAGGTAGTGGCATTTCGATGTTATGGTGCCTGTCCTTATGTGTGTTGTCTATAAATCACTCTTGCAGCTTGTGGAACAGAAAATTATTTCTGAATGTAAAGACAAAATTATCTTTAAAGCACAAGGATAACCAACCCACCCACCTCAAGAACACATACAACACTGCGAAACTATGTCACGCTTTCCACTCTCTCTACCCCTCTACTTGCATGAAATTATTAAGGCAGGGAGGAAAGAATTTCTCCTGAAGTTTAAATAATATACCATTACAAAATTCTGGGGTGAGCAGTGGCAGCTAAATGCTCCACTTCAGTTTTCTGAGCTGAGGGAGAAACAGAGCTCAACTTATGAGATGTAAAAAAAAAAAATATAAAAAAAAATTAAACAAACCTACTACTGAAGTATTCTCTTGAAAATCATTTGAAAAGGGCAGAGTATTGGAATTTGGGACAACAGGAAGAAAAATGATCTTAGTTTGGAAAGTCTGCTTGCATTCTAATGAGAGAGGTTATTCTTGGAAAAAAACAGGCACCTTCACTGCATTCCCTCTGTAGAAGGTGGCACGTCAAGGATAGACACCTACCCCCTCTGACTCCCTCCTGTTGGACATCCAAAAATTATAGCCATTGACAGTGGTTAATGAGAACCTCTGAATAGAGCTGGTTCCATAAAAAGAGTCTATTAGAGCTGAAAGCAGCTTTCCTCTTTCAGAAATACTGTGGAGAGCTTGAAATGTTTTCTACTCTTGAATTAAGACAAGAAGCTGACATCTTTGAAACCTTTGCAAACCTATAATCTGAAGAAATATTTTGCTTTGAAATTGGAAAGTGTTTTCGTCTGGTATTTGAACAGCTCCCTCCCCTCCATAATTAGTTAAAAGGTAGCATAACTCTTTGTTTATTTTAAAATCGTGACATTAATAATTCTGCACTAATTTAAAAATGGAAAGTCATCTTGAACTGGAAAATTGGCATTTTTCAGAGAAAATGTCAGAACAAAATGTTTTGACAACTCTCAAACTTAAAAAACATGGAGTTGAAGAAGTCAAAACCATTCCTCAGCTTGTAAAGTTTCACAAACCTAGGTAAAAATGTTTTTGGCAAAAAAGGTGCCTGAGAGCTGGCTGTGATTGAAGTGTGCTGTACAGGTACACCCAGGCTTTCAAGTGTAGCTGTTAATCTGAGGATCTTCTTGCATGTATGGGAGCTATCTGCAGGAGTATCCTCATCCACATCTGCCTTCTGATACTCTGTTCTTGGCTCTGAATGGACCTGGCTGAAAAATGCTTCATGAAATGAATTCTCCACTTACTCTGCTGGAGCGTTTTACATCCCTTTTTCATTTTAGGCTCCATCACCTTGGGTAACAGCTACCTTGTTCCTCCCTACCATCCTCATCCTACCTGAGAGATGCAAGCCCTGTAGACTGGATGATTTCCTCCTCTTGATTTCTAGTTAAACTGGGCTTTGACCACTGTTGTGGTTTCACCCCAGCTGAGGGCTGAACACCACACAGCTGCTCTCTCTAAAATGCTGGAGGTGAAAAGATAGAAAAGAAAACCAACAAAGAAAAACAAACCTCATGAGGTGGGATAAGGACAATTTACTGGGACAGTAGAGAGACAATGATGACAGGACTTCATAATAAAGCATATGAAAATGGTTATACTGGGTATAATTTCTCACCAAACTGCACACCCCAGGTCTTACAGCTCAGAGCCATCTGGAACTGGATTGCCACCAAAACTGCACGTCCTGGAGCTGTGCCCTCCTCCCCCACTGACCACCCTTTATACTGAGTATGATGTAACTGGCATGGAATAGACTCTTTGGCTGGTTTGGGTCACCTGTCCCGGCAGTGTCCACCCCCAGCTTCCTGGGTGCCTTCTTGTTATGAAGAACTGACAAGTCCTTGACTGCTTGGCAACAACTAGAAGCATCGGGGTGTGATCAGAGCTGCTCCCATCCTGACTCCCAAACCCGGCATTTAACTGGCTGCTGGAACAAAAATTAACTCTATCCTGGCTGAAACTAGACAACCATAAAACTGAGATTACCAGCAGCATTCAAGAATGCATGGACTTTGGCGTGCTTTGGTGTAACCTCATCTCCTCCTTGTCCCTTCTCCCCATCCTTCACGTGGAAGGGGAGCCACACAGAAAGATCCCGCATGCAGACTAGTGCATCTCCCCCTGCAGATTAGTCGAAGGAGCAGATAAAGAAGGTTGAATGACTGAGTAAGGCTGCAAATGAACTCCCATTAGCTCTTGCTGTATATCTCTGGTGGAGGGGTTTGGTAAACAGTTAGCACTTATCTCTCCGCTCAGCATTTAGCTGATTTCCATAATGAGCTCCATTGAACTGAGAGGCCTCGAGGTGTCCCAAGGCTTCTGAGACGCAATGTGTTCTCTAAATCTGATTTATGTAAAGGTGAAGGCAATTGTGTTAACAAAGGAGAGGAACACGATCAACATGCAGTCTGCAGCAGCTGGGAAGGCAGTGGTGTCTGCGGCCGGCTCTGGGAGGGATCTGACAGCGCCTGGCTGTAGGATGGGGATGCAGCCTTGGAAAACACAGCCAGGAGGAAGATGCACGGGCTCTATTTATTGTTATCTTTATTTTTTCCCCTCTTTCTCCCTTCCAAACAGAGAAAAGCTGTGTCTCTGAGGCATGCAGAAACCGTCTTAGAGGGGGCCGGAGGTGAGTCAGCCCGGGGTAAGCCCGCTGATTGCCTGGTCCCCGCTGAGCCCCGGTGCTGACGCTCACTTCCACCCTTAGTCCTATCGCAGCCTGGCAGGTTCTGCTGCAGAAACCTCACTCTGGGCCCAAGCACAATCTCAATTCCTCCTGCTCAGTCAGGCACAAAATCCTGCAGACTCCAGCAGTCCCTTTTGTGGGTTTGAGTCTATCTGTCATAGCCATGAACAAAGAAAAGAGAATTCATACAAGTTTTTACAAAATCACTTATTTATTTGCATCATCTCCGAGGGACCCTATTTCCATCCAGCATCTATGGACCTCTCCAAGGTCATGTACATCAGCAGTTTCTTGGAGCCAGCTCTGAGACGGGAGGACCTTGGGGACTTTTGGCCATAATTTATGGACAACTATTATGCTATTAAATAATTTCACAGGGGAGAAAGTGGAAAACTGGTCATGTGATTGAATAGAAATTAAGACTCTTGAAAAAAAAATCACAGGAAAAAGATGTTATCGTTTGGAATAATTTTACTTTGGTTGTAATGGGAACTGCATGACTCAGTGGAGCTTTTGCATGGTTGGATGCTTTAAGCAAGGATAATCATAAAGAGAGATGAGAACATGGAGAAAAAAGGATCAAATACATATTTTTCTCATTGTAAATTTAGAGAAGATTTTAGGAGTGGAAATTCAGACAAGGTAAATGCAATGGAATACCATCACAACAGAACTAGTCATCTGTGTCTGCTTTAATCCCTGCTCGTGTGGTGGAGATGACAATATGAGCATGTCTGTCTCAAGGAGAAGAGAGGTGTTTTTCTGCTAGTTTACATTTAATTGTGTATTTTGCAATTTCTTACAACACCAGCCATTCTGCTAAACTTGGTTTAATATGCAACAAACACTAACCATATAAACAACACGTCTGTCCTAAACCCTTATTATAATTCCCAGAACCACTTGCAGGCTTTCTGAAACCCATTATTATAATTATAATCAAGAATCATAGGACACTATGATTTGTGCCAAAAATACATATACACTGAATTGTTTGTACAGGCCACAGACAGAGAGAGAACAGAAAGGAGAGAGAGACAGAGATGCAGCTTCAGTGCTGCTCAATCCCACCCCATTGAGTTTTCTTCCTCTTTTGTTTTCCAATTTAAGTTGTAGCTGTTGAAATCCGGGTTAATATTTGCTTTGTCCTCCGTGCTCTTCTTCAGCCTCAGTCTGGGAAACCTTGAGCTGTGCCTGGTTTGTTGCATCTCTGTTGCCTCCCCTCTCCCAGCTCAGCATCTCCTCTCCAGCTCCCTATCTCCGGGTGCGGAGACAGGTCTGCTGGAGCTGGGGAGTTCAGGACCCATCAATCACAGGAGAAACAAGGAGCAGACTCAGGGGAAAATGCAAATGCAGCATGGATCTTAGTTTTATTAGGCTTTTGCACACAGTTCCTCTCTCTTGAAACACTTTGCAATCAAAAGACACTGGAGTGGACTATTTTGAGCCCTGATGCTTCAAGCTGAGAGGTAATGCTCTTCAGGTCGTGCCAGCACAAGGCGCTGATACATTCGTTCTGAGGGTTTTCTCAGAGAAGCATGGGGACCGATTCTGACCTTATATTAACATATTTAATGAGTATATTTATTACAGGGGTCAAGCTGCTGCCTGGGCATTTGAACAGATTTAATCTTCTCAGGTCTGTGCTTTGAACACAGTTCTTTAATGTTGCTTTTATACCTGTATACATGTATGTAAATATGCATATGTCTGGGTAATATATGCATATATTTGAATATATCTATGTAAACATCAGAATGTGTAGAGAGAAGACTGTGAAGCAGAGAACCCAATGTCTCCTGTAGCAAGACTGAGAGCAGTGATGTGCCAAGCATGGCTCTTGCTGCACCTCTCCCTGTTCAAGAGCCACCTCCAAGCATGTCGGTATGAAACTTTTAAAACACAAAACCTAATGCACAATATATCATTTGCAGCCCAGAAACCGAGAGCAAGAGAGATGAGATCAGCTGCTGGAATCAGGAGTGACCATGCTGACCAGGAGAGAAGCAGTGGAGCAGATGTGTTGGGTTTTGCAGTGCAGTGGTGTGCTGGATGGTAGGAAGGGGTTTAAGCCAGTTGTTGCTCTGTCTGCACACTGACATGCAGAGAGTGAGAGTTGCTTCTCATCAGGGACATGCCTGATCATCACACGATGTGGCAGTTAACATCACCATATTGCACAGCATGGCTGGTCTTTACATTCCTGTTGCTAAGTATGTCCTTTGATTTGCTCACAGGAGAGCACATGAGGACTGAGGCACTTAACATTAGCTAAACTGCATCTGTTTCCCAGTACCAACAAACCAGCCAGTGTGTGTAGTCATTTGTTTCCTTAAGATGATTATACTAGATAGCTGAGCTCAGTTCAGAAGCCCATTTACACCCAAGGGTGGCTCAAAAGACACTGCAGAGGACAAAAAGTAGGACAATGCAGTCTGAGATCCCAGGGTAGAGTAAATCATGTCAGAGGTTTACATTTCTTTGAGTCTGCAAAATATCACAGGAGTCCATTGACTAGATTCACCTCAGTACACAAGTGGCAGAACTCAGCCAGCTTGAACGGACTCAGGCTGAGTTACACCAGCTCAGAATTTGGCCTCTTATGTTTAATGGGCATTGCCACCTCAACTCACACGCACACACACACAAATAAAATCACCCAGGCTGAAGCAGAGCCAAGATGACCAAAGAGGTCATGAAGCTTTTAGAATTATTAACTCCTATTAGTATAATAATCCTTTTTATGACACCATAAAATTACATGGTGCCTTTCAGGACATAGATAAACTACATTCCCTGTGCTGAAGGGCCACCTCTTGCACAAAAGGCATAGGACTGCCTGTGTCTGTAAACTCCTGCCCCCTGTCCTCACTGCCCTGAGACCTCAAATGCTGATTAAATCTCCTGCAGGAGGAGTCCTTATCACCCCGTATCCTCAAATCTCCTCTCCACATTTGCACTGAAAAGGCCTCATGGGATGTGGAAAAATCATATATTCTCAGTTTTCATAGTCTAAAAGTGGGAAAAAAAAATTTGCATTTCCTTTGTTGCACCTTTGGGCTACAGCTGCTGCTTCTCTGTTCTGCGGGGATGTGTGGGGTGCAGTGGGAGGATGGAAGCAGGCTCACTCCAGAAAACTAGCACAGATGAAGTTTTTGCCCTTGGTACTCCCATGAGATGACTGGATGTTCTATGGGGTACTGCAGGAAATTAGCATCAAAGTCATACTAATACTACTACTGCTTTCCCACATACTCAACTCTGGCAGCCTATAGAAATAACACATTGACCTTTTTTCCTCTAGTTTTAGCAGGTAGAGATAGATGACATAGAAGGTGGCATTTATAATAAACATGACTAATCAATTCATGACAGGTTCAAAAATTAACCTGGGAAAGCACTGGAGTTTTCAGAGACCCAACCAGCCTATTTGAGCTGCTCATGTAAGCTGTGAGGATGGAAAACATCTATTGGTGTGTGGTCCTGCTGAGTCAGTGTCTCCGGGTCATATGATGTAATATGTTACAATCTGGTGAGAAATCCAGTCTAAAACTGGTTGGTTCTTTCAGCTGTTGAAAGCATTTCAAATCAAAATAAGTACGTGAACGTTGACTTCTGGGAAAATGAATCCTTGTCAACTTCTTGGAGAAGAGTTTTGGTTTCTGGAGACTTTTTGAGTTTTATTGATTGCAGGCCAAAACCTGACTTGGATTTGTGATGTGGAGTAGGATTGAACAACATTTTGAATTTGACATGAAACAGTTGTTTAGGAATTACCAAATTTAAACCTGCTACATACACACTTCCAGCCTTTTTTTTTTTTAATAGAAGTCTTTCTTCTGAAAATGATTAAATAATACATGGTTTTGATTTCTTGAATTCTTCCTTATCCCCTTCCCACCTACTCCCCCTGATGCAAATGTTTCTGAGCAAAATTGCTCTGGTTAGCAGATGTTACTTGTTTCAGCTAAGAAAAGAATGAAATCCAATGTTTTAAAGCATAGGAAACAAACTACTCCATTTGAGGAGGAATTCTGCTCAGGTAATAGTAATGATCCCACTCTTGACTGATGCACACTTACAGACATTGACATTTGCACACACTGGACATAGAAATCTCCAACCTTTGCTGCTACTGAAGTGAGATCAAAAGAAGTCACATTGGCTTGGATTTTCTACCAACAGCAGAAAAGAATAAAAAAATCAGCACGTGGCTAATGAAGATGAATAGATGCAGGGAAAATGGGATTTTCATGTTTCTAGGGGTTTTAAAACAACAGTGAGTAAAATCTTCCTAGTAACATAATTTAAAAAAATAGCATGTGGATGTCAAATTAATCTGGGCTGCCACTGCATTGATTTCAACAGGCTTCAGGAGGGAACATTTTCTTCAGGGAGCAGGAAGGACCAATGCCAGCAGAAAGTGACCCTCAAAAAGTTGTGTTCATCTTGGTCCAGGACTTAAACCATGTCCCTCTGCTCCCTCTGTGTGCATTCCCAGTGGGTGAACATCGCTGGAGCACCGGGTGTATGGGAGGAGAGCACTGATGAGGTACTTGAGCAGCCCCAACTGCTCACAGGTTTCCCAGATTATGGGATGGTCAGCACAGGCCAGATATCCTCTGTGGGTGTTTCTGGCTTTGTCCAAGTCAATGGCAGCAGGGAAGAGGAGCAGAGGGTACACAGAGGCTGCCGCATTCACAGGCATGGAAAGAGGCACGGAGGGTACCAGCTGCTGGTGTGGGGCTGGTTGCTGCCCCCCACCCCACTCGAGATAGGGCAGAGAAGTGGAAAGGAAAACTCCTGGGGAATGGGGACAGTTTCTTTGCTCAGCTGAGGGGAAGGAACAGCGGCAGCTCTGGGCACAGGCCGCAGAGTGAGTGATGCCCAACACGATGTGTTCAGCCTGTCCTGGAGCCCCATCCTCTGGCTGGGTCCCTCCTGGCAGGCTGGGAAGACTAACCCTGCCCTACCCAGAGCCCAGGACAGCTATCAGAGTTCAGCCCCTTGAGTGTGCTTTTGGTTTATTGTGTGAACATGGGGACATCACTTGACTTCAGCTTCCCTGGCTACAAAGTTAGGTAGCAGACTTTGCCTCCGCTGTTTGACATCCAGGGATTACAGGAGCTTGTTGTGGGCTTGCCAACAGGATAATCTTCAGTTCTGCAGGAAACACTTCTGCTAGGCAAAAGGGAGAATGGTGTTTGCTAGAGACCTTGTAAAAATGTGGGGACCAAACCCTCCATTAACTGAGAGGCTGCCCAGGTACAAGTCCTCAGCTCAGCAGCACGTAGTGCCGAGCTCAGCGAGAGGAGGAAGCTGGAGAATGCAGTCGTTGGTTTGATCCAGCGTCTGGCAGCAGCGGGTTCCTTGAAACACCTTTCCATCTTCCTGAAGGATCATCTTAGCAAAAGCAGTGCTCTGTACTGCCTGACACAGTGAGTCATATAAGGTCAAGCTTGTAAGATATATGGCAGCATGGGGGAGGGTGTTCAGCCTCCATAGGGTTATGGCAAAAGGAACCGTTCTTCCATTACACCGAGATCTATAAGGAATCGCTGCCATTAACGGACTCCATTAAATGCAATACATGTAGGGAAAATTGCAGTTTGATTTAGTTTAGCAACATGGAGATATTGGCAAGATAATCACATAAAAGTGACACCTTTTATGGCCAAGCTCTTTGATTTTATGTCAGTGAGTTTCAATTTCTCACATTTTTATGTTCATATATAGGTCCTTGTTGTAATGTATGCATTAGTTGGCGTAAAGGTTAAATAGATTGTTTTAGCATTTTGGGATACAGATTGTGGATATGAACAAATCTTCAGTGAGCTGGATGAATTATTTTAGGTAGGCAGTGACTGTGTGAAGGGAGCAGGGATTATTCCTCTACCACAGTCCCATCCAAAAAAAAAAAGGAGAAAAAAAGGAATAAAAACAGTGAGAAATATTATATATAGGTAATGTGATTGGAAAAGCAGACCTGCAGGCTTCCCAAGTACTGTCAGAAGTAACAGATGGTGTGGGTCACCCTGCTTCATGAAATGCTCTGAATCTGAATATTTATTTTTAAACACAAAAAAATAATTCATTCCTTGTGAGGCAGATTGTGATCTCCCTTGCGTCAGCAAAACTGTCTGAAGATGGGATTGTCACTGGATTGATACTGAGAGTCACAGAGGGCTGGAGAAGCTGAGACCATAACCTGACCCCCCACAGAGAAAGTCAGTCTCAAGGTCTGGTCCCATGGTTCATCAGCTAAAACAAAACTCCTGTCTTGTTCCAGTGTTTCCAAAGTGAGAATATGTTTGTTGTAGAAAATCCCAGTTGAGAATGTACTAAGTGGAGGTGCTGCTTCTCCCATAACAAGTGTGGGTAAATCAGGAATAAGGTCATGAGTGTGTGTTTGTTTGGGACTTGCAGAAGTGTCTCCCACTGCCCTGAGGAGTGAGGAGTTTGCTGCCACAGACCCAGCTGGTACAGACCATTCCTTATCATCAGCCTGGGCCACACAGACACCTCGCTGAAGTCATGTTTCAATATCCCTTAAACCACCTTGGTACATTTAATCCCTCAATTCATCTTTTCTTTATATGTCCTTAGTCTGTGCTCTGCAAAACCTCCTCCTCATGTCTCTGCTACTTTACTAAGAAGTCTTTGAAAGACTAATATTACAAGTCTGGATTCTAATAGGTAATTTCTTTTTATTTTTTTTTCCCTCACTCTTTTTTTTTTCCTTCCCTTTTTAGCTGTGTCTGAAAATCCCTTGCCTCTATCAGTTCCCGAATCTGGATAGATTACTCTTCAACTCGTGAAGGGAATTCAAGTTGCCTCTTTAAATCTTTCTCTTTCCCCCACTTCACATACTCCCAACACCTCTCAGTCTTTTCATTTCACCTCATTTAAATATTCAGCCCAATTTCAAGTCTTAATAATGATGAATAAGATTGAGATTAGGATTTAATAAGAGTGTTAAGGAAAGATTTGTCATTCTAATGGCTGTAGGTCTTGGCTGAAATTGAATTGGCATCCAGCCTCTGGGCCTGCGCGGAGTGAAGCTGTTTGCTGGCTCCCATTACGCCTTTCTCCAGAAGAACAGGAAAGGTTTGCTACACTCAGCCCTGATCATCCAGGGTATAAGCAAGTCCATAGCTAGTTGTTCCTTCACAATCCTCCTCCTTGGTTAAAGACAGTTTGCTTCAAAGACTGGAAAGCCTGGGAGTTGTGCAGGGATTGAAGTCCATTTAGGTACTAGGTCACAGGTCTCCTTATTACTGCATTTCCCATCCAGATACAATGTGTACAGCTGAATCAAGGTTTTCTAGGGCCTAAATTCCCACTTTGGGACCCAGATGAATCTCAGTGGCAAAGCCTAAATCCATAACAAGGTCTCAGACTGAACTTCAACATGACTGAGTCAAATATTTGGGTTTGGGCTATGTGGAGGTGCAGCTGTCAGACTGCAGTTCAAGGAGGATGCATGTGTGATGGCTACACTAAATTCCATCATTGCTTTACAGACACCTACTGATGCCATTAACCATGAGCAGAAAGAGCTGATTTTCTCTTCTGGGAGCTGCACCTAAGATCTGCAGTCACGATGAGCTAAGCAAAACTTTGCTGGACCTGCAAATCCAGGAGGAACCTGATGCTCAAGCAGAGTGCTGAGATTGAGAACCTGCCACATGATGTGTCTACATGCCAACGCAGTGAAGAGCAGTATTGAGGGAATGGGAGGATGGCAGAATTTCTATTTCCAAGCTGAGCTAATTTTTCTATTATATTGTGCCCCTAAGAGAAGAGTCAGGCTGCAGAAAGTAACCTGTATCTTCTAAAAGAAGGTTCATTGTAAGTCTCTTCTAAAAGAAGGTTCATTGTAAGTCTCATGTTTGCACCCAAAGCACTCTGCAACCTTTAGTGCCTCTTCTTGAGGAACAACTGATGGATTGTGCTAACTTCAATAATTTGGATGCTAAACATCTGCTCTTCTTTAAACGCTCATAAAACATCTCCGATCTCTGTTGTGCTGGACTCAAGATGTTGAACAAGCAACGGCAGCTCAAACTGTTTTGACAAGGGCTTGCTGGAGTGCCTGTTTGCCTTGTGCAAACAAAGCCCAAAGAGGCTTAGGGCTTCTAAAGTTTTAGGGATGGATTCCTGGCAGAGGGAAGCTGCTGAAACTCCTTTGAAACCAGGGGGCTTGTGCCACTTTACTCCAGGCGAGGGTGTCGACTTTCGAGGTGCTCTAACTGCTTAAATTGCTCTGCAGTTTTAGGGAGTTTACAGTAAGCCTCTTAAACTGCTCTAAGGGTTTACAGTATTTTAAGCCTCTTAAATTATATTAAAAAAAAAACTTGCAGTATTTTGGCAGAATCTACAGTTTGGAAGGATTCGCGGTTTGAAAAAATCAAACTTGGCTTGTTTGATAGATTTTATTGGGAATTAATGTATTTGATACAATACTTGTCTAAAAATTGTAAAATTATAAACTTAAACACTTATTTTGCAAGTCTACAGGAAGAGATTTGCTTGTGAATATACATTGAAATATTCAAACTGGCAGAAAACACCATAATTTGTAAACTCCCGATTTCCTGGTTTAGGTGTTATTAATTTTACAATCACTCATCCCATTTTCTTCAAGCTTGACTTAATTTTTATATCACAACTTCCACTGCAAAATAAGACAGTTTGGCAAGTCCATCCTGATTGACTGTTGAGAAATCAAAGTATGGAATGTCTGGTCAGAATAGATGAGGGATGGACATTTGTTTCCAAACTTAAATAATTCAAAGATAGATATGTTGGCATTCCTGAAAATTAAATAACAAACAAACAAAAGCCCTTTAGGCTGAGACTAAATTGAATGGATTTGTTCATGCACAATTGAAAGGAAAGATTAAAAGAAAAGAAATTGGAAAGTTAATGTGACTACAGAGACGGTGACATGCCTTTTCTATCAAACTCATTAGCTACTCAATTTTAGGATCCTTTGAGCATAGTGCTATTTTTTGTGACATGGGATTAAAATATTGATGTTTTCTATATTCTGTCATAATTAAAGTGCACTTTGAATGTATCAACAGAAGTTCCACATAACTGTACTCAGATGCACATGCACACACACACACGCACACACATGGTTTTTATGCTTTCCTTCAGTTTTCATCAATAAATCTCATCTCTCATCTTCCCCATCTGCCTGGGGAAGGAGGTGGTCGAAGAAAAAGCAGCAAGTCTTTCCCATGGAAACCTTGTGCCACCTATGAGAAGGAGCTCTGGCTTTAACAGCACTGGTGCGATGTCTGGAGTCTGTCCACATGAACAAATGGGCACCATATGTGGTTGACAGCTAGTTCTTTCAATTCCAGCAAAGCCAATTGATTTGAGTACACCAATTTCATATAAGTCTGTTGGGAGCCATCAGATGATCCTTGATTTTGACAAGTCAATCAGCAAGAAGGTTTGTTCCTACAAGGCAAGGGATAAAGTAACCACTAACCTAAATCTTTAAGCCGGGCTTGCAGCGGACCTGAGCTGCATCTTTTCTGAAGTTTGATAAACGGATTCATTTTAAAAAATGAACGTGTTCTGAGTGGTTTGTAACCCAGTGCTCTGTTACAGCAATTGTCAGCATGGGCAAAACAGAAAGGGATCCTGGAAGGTCTGTGTTCAGACCAAGCCGAGAAACAGATTTACTAAGACAGAATGAGAGCCAGTCTGCACAGTTCATCTCTGCACCCAAAGGAGAGCTGGGATCAAGTTTCCTGACACAACAGCTTGAATCCTCCAGCTTATTTTCATGGATCAAAGCAATTGCATCTTTTTTGCCTGAAGTTCCTGAAAGCCCAAGTGCTGCTGGACACTGACCTAACACTCCCAAACTGTGATTAGTCTCTCAAAAGTCACTATTTCTGCTACACAGATGTGAAACCTGTGTACATATGTACATCCAAGCATTTTCTTAGTATTTTAGCTTGTCTTTTCAGGCTTGTGCCACTTCTTGCATTCTCACACCTCTGCTCCTCAGGCTCTGGGCATCACTTACAGAGGCCTTGTGACACATTTTAATTTGATTATTTTTATCCTTTCCACCTGTATCCCTGCAGTCAGGTCTCCGCCGTGCTCCTTGCTGGCTTCAACACTCCTGCTAAGCACCTGATTTTTTATTATTTCATTGCTTATCTATCTGTGAGACCTTGGCATATCTGAACTCTGGACTTCTTTTCCCTAGGAAATGACTGAAAACAGCAGTAATTATATTGGGGTGGGGGGGGGGGTGGGGGGGGGAGAGGGAGAATTGTTTTGTGTTTATCATTATTATTTTGTGGATATTTTTGTAACATCTTTTGGAGATTAAGTTCAATTAGGAAACAGATGGTACCAAAATATCGTCAAACATTTCTGATGGGCAGCAAATTACTGACTTAATTATGTAACTAATTAAAATTTATATTTACACCTGATCATCCAAATGAGGGTGAAAATACCAATTTCAGGGTTTGTTATGATTGCTGGCAGGGTGTCAACCTGTGAGCAAGTCGCTTCCTTTCCTCAGCTTCAGATGTCTCTCTTAGATGCCAGAACAGTCAAAAAACCTCTGGAAAAGGGAAAAAGAAAGAATGAATGAAGACTCCCGACTAAGTTTCTGTCATGCAGGTGCTCTCCCAACTTGAAAAGGAATCCCTGTGCTGGTTGAGGGGACTTTGTTATCAGCAGGCCCGCTGCAACTGCATCCAGAGGTACCAGCTCAGATCAGGCTGGCCTCATGCAAGTGGTGTCACGAGGACATTGTGAGACAGTTCTTGCACTGAAGAGCTTATAGGCTAGATAAACAGGGCTGACAAGTAGTGAAAAAAAAGAGTGAGAGCAAGAGGGACTCAGACAGTTTTATTAACTTCTGTATTACAGATGCAGAACTGAAGCATGGAAAGATAAAACGTGTGATTCTCATTTGCACTAAATTTGCTTTCCACAACTCTGGCAGCATAAACGGGCCATGAAGTAGGTATATATATTACTTTTACACTCACTTTTCACTTCTTCCATGATGTTAAAATGCTTCAGTGTTAGTGAATATCAGACCTGATATGATTTCTCTAAGTTCACAGAGGGGATAGATGCTATTGAAGCCACATTTCCATAGTGCCACTTTAGCGCCTGAGTTGCTTGACATCCTTCCATCCCTTTCTGAGGAGCAGTCTCCTGTACATATCTACATGTTATGACATAGCTTCTCTTGGGCTTATTAAACCTGTTCCCAGCTTTTCTGGGAACCAGAAAAATAAGTTTACTGTTCCATGTCTTCTTTTACCTTAGACCATGATGGCAAAAGAATGGGGAAATGAGTGAAGACGCTCTGAGGCCATGGTAGCCATCAACATGTTGACTTCTGACCTCACAGTTTTCTAGTTTGCACGTGTCAGGTCCTATTTATTTTCCAGAGTCTGGAATCATTATTTATGTTGTCTCTGGTATCCAATTTCTAGGAAAGATATGCTGTGCTAGGGCTGAATTTGCCTTCAAATAATTAAAACTAGTTGTTTAGGACATGAGTTTGCTTCATTTAAGCTGCTCCAGAGGTTGGGATGGGTAAAACATACAGGCTTATGGTTTGGATTCTGAGACATCTTTGAAGGTCAAAATTGGGGTTTTGTGGTTCTTACTTTCTGTGTTAAGGGTTCTGCAATATTAAGATTTTTATCTTAGCCCTATTTTATCAGCTCTAATCTCCCATCCCTAATTTGGAGCCAGTGGGGGTGGGGAGGGGAGAGGTGGTAGGGAGGTCAGACAAATGCTTCTATTGATATCCCCGTAATAAAAAGAGCTTTACTTTCCTTTCTGCTGATAGCAGTCAAAGGAGCTTTGCTTTTGATAAAATTAACCTTGGAGACAGAAACAACAGAAGCTGCTCTGATTTCATCTGCCCTTCTATCTGAGGAGACGTGATCACTTACTAGCAATGAAAGGGGACCTGTCGCCTACACACACAACTAATTTAATATGACAAATTCCTCCCTTCAGCTCAGCACAGTGGGTCCCACCTCTAATGGTCTGTGCTCAGAGTTTCAGAGCCACCATGGGGATGGGAAAAGGAGAAGAACATGGATACTTGGAGATGAGATCTGCTGACTTCCACTTGTGCCTTCACATGGATGTGCTTAGACCTCATCCTAGCCCCTTGAGCTGAAGTTTGCTTTGCATGATATATTCTTTACCAGGACATTTGCTTGAAGTCAGTGCACATCTTAAAGCTGCCCAAGTGCTGAACTGCTAAGTTGGATCACGGTCCAACAGGATATTTCCCCAGGAGGACACTGGTTGGAGAGACACTGAAAGGGTGATACCCTTCTCTCTCCAATCATTCCCAGCACTGCTTGAAAGTCAGGGATGATTCTCTCTTCTCAAACTCAAAGCCATGTTGTTATCACAAGCAGATTTTATGGTTTAAGTGCTCCCCCAACCAGCCATTTATTAAATGTTTCCCAGCTCTAAATTCCTTATTTAATGTGTTAGTAACCACTTCAAAAGAGTACCTGTGCCCCATAATACCAAAGTACTTGACCATAAAAGATAATGATTATGATTATGATCTGCATAAGCAAAGGCCGTTGCCTGGTCTATGCTGATAGTGTAAAGGGATTTCCCATACTTCTCCCTCCACTCAGAAACATTCTCCTGTGCACATGGAGTTGTTAACACCACTCAAGGTTGTTGCCACATGCAACTGAAATGACTCATAGGCACAGCTGTTATTCAAAGGAGGAAATAAAACCTATTAATTCTTATGGAGGCTGCTTCTCCATGTGGCCTGAAGGCTCTGCTCACGTAGTATGGTGGATCTGGGATAGAAAACAGGATGGTGCCCTCAAAAATATGTGTGTCTGTAGCCCATGGTTGTGTCTCTAAGGAGTGATGTTCATCAAGTGGTAGAGCTGGTGGACCTATGATATACAGCCAGTTTTGGATTCTCATCTAAGAAAGTTTGATAAGACTTTAGTCCAAGCAGAATCATCAGCAGGCAGAAAAGATCCCTGCACCCGATCAGCCTTGGGAGAAAATCCTCCTCATATCTTTGCTCTGAACAGATCCCTCCATGCAAACCAGCTAGCAGAAAAAGTTTACCTAACCCAAAGAGCTGAGTGTCCTTTGTCACCTGTCACTACATATGGCCTTCAAGGGGTTGGGCGAAAGAACAGTCATCAACCTCCACTTCCCCTGGTTCTTTCTGCTGGAGCAGGAGCTGGAAGGGATTTCTGTATTCCCTGGGGAAGAGAGTTCTCCAGAGCACTGCTGGAGAATACTTCTAAGGGGCTTCCAGGGAAAATCTCTGCCAATCTCCTCACTGTCGATTAGTGCAGTGGTTTAAGCAGCTCTGGGTAATATTTCCTCAGCAGACAGCTGTAAATGCTCATTGTCAATATGTACAAATAAATATTTCAGGTGAAACAGACAAAGACATAATGGTTCATGTCTGTGTGTTTTTTCCTTCTTTTTTTTCCTTTCTTTTTCTTTTTCTTTTTTTTTTCTTTTTAATGCATTACTATAATTCCAATAAAGCCCTGAAAAAAAATTGATGACAGGATGGAAGTGGACCAAGCAATTCTTCTGATTTTTTCCCAGCCCTTCTGCCCTAGCCAGATTTTTCAGTATGGCAACCCAAAAGCCCCAAGCAACAAAACCCAAACCAAAATATATATACATACATACATACATACATATATATATATTTATAAAATTGCCCAATGATGAGACCATGTTTCAGAGGAAGTGGTTTCTACTCCTGACCTTACAGTATGACCTTAAGCAAGCTTCATTTGCTCTCTGGCTCTTTCTTTCTTCCCACCTATTGCTTCTTTTCTCTGGATTTTTTTTCTTCTTTCTTGTTTTTTTTTGAAAGGAACCATCCGTTTTGGATGCATATGAAAAGAAATCCATGTCCAGTGAGGATGCTGGAAGCTATTGTAATAGAAATTAGAGTTTTTAAGCCCCACATGGCCAATTGCCTAGTTACACTGCTGAGTAGTGTGATTGTACAATTAGTCCTACTAACTCAGCAGGGGGAGTTGGAGATTCTCAAATTTACTTCCATTTTTCTTATTCATTTTCAGAGGGGAAAGAAAATGCCTTTTACTGTATGGGTGGAAAAAAAAGTTAATATCTTATTTGGTGTTTTCCTACACAATTGAGGATTGAAATATGCAGCCACTTCACTGGATATGGAATCAAAGCATTCCCTCGATTATGTAGTTGTGTGAGAGAGAATTGAAATTTCTACACGCCCTTTCACAACCTAATTGATTCTTCTAACTGTAATGCAATTTTCCCCCCATATCTTTTGGACAAAGCATTTACAGTGATACTGTTTTGCTCTAAGCCCACACTGATACTGGTAAGTCATTTATAGTGGGAAGCTGGTGTGGAAAAAAAAAATGACAGCAATAACATCATGCTGGTTATATGTGGGGTTCCTGGGTAAGCAAAAGCCTGACTGCAGGTGTCTGTTCTCTTAGAATCATCATTGTTTGGAAAAAATATATATATAGGTCTCAAAAATCCCCTGGCCAAAATTTTTTAGAACAGAAAAGATGTCATCTCCAAGCAGATCATGATACATGGCAGCCCTCTTTGTAGTTTCAGCACAGTATTTTTAGGACTATCATTTGAACTTGAGATAACTTGTGTCTCTCCAAAAATATCACGCTTGCAAACAGTCTTTCTGATAACCCACATCACAGGTAACCCACATTTTACATAAGTTGGGCAACATCAGAGGCAGGAACAGACAAAAGCAGGGAAGTTTTTTGGAGAGGAGGAGGAGGAAACCTTGAGATTGGGGTGCAGGGAGATAGCAAAGTGAAGGAGCTCTGGGGATGATGCACATTTGCCATGTGTGTGCTCAAGTGTAACACACTGCAGCAAAATTATACATTTTTGGTTGGGTGGCTGGATTAATAGCTAACCTACAGTTATGCTGTGAGAATATATTTAAAAGCAATGAGCTACTCTGGAAAAGAGACTTGCTTATAGGTCTGGCTATAGAAATGTTACATTATCCATTAATTCAGAAGCCAACTTCTATCCTATAAATACACACACACCTGTATCAGTATCTTTCTGTATATGAACAGCCTTGTAATGAGCTTGATAAGAAAATATCTGAGTCAGTTGAAGATTTATTGGTGATGATGTGGAATTGTTCTGCTTTGTCTAAACTACTTGTGAGACTATTACAATTTTCACCTATATTTAAACAGCTTGACTGAAATAAATATGGCCTGATTTTCACCCTGGATGTTTTTCATGCACAGTATTGGTCTTTGATGCATACACAAGATAGTAATTAATTTGCAGTTCCATTCAGTAAGAGAGACGTGAGATGAGAACGTCTCTAGATAGATAGCAATTACTGCTTTACAGCACACCACAAGATTTTTAAATGGAACACCATCTCTTTACACAAATTGTTTCCCTTAAAGATCAGAGTTGGCCCTTCTACCCCTCTTTCTCTGGAGTTTGCCTGGAAAATCTCCTGTGTGATGGGAAGAGGAGGGCCTTGCAGAACAACAATCCACGTCTTACCGCACTTGAAGCATTTGTAAACAACTCACAGTGTTTGCTCAGAGGTATATTTTTTTTTCCTGCTGTATTTCTGATGAATGCAATGAAATGTGAGGGAAATGAAGGTCTCCTAAGTACATTTTAATTTAGATGAAAAATTATACATTATTATACCATACTGGTGATTGTTCTGACATAATTGTTTGGGAGGGCCATCCACAAAGAACAGCAGGAAAGCTTGACTTTGAGACTACAGAAACTGAATTAACCATTTAGAAGTGTGACAGAAAGAAGTGTCCTGGACTGGGAAAGAGAAAACCTGACTTTTGGTTACAGTTTTGCCATTCTTTAGGGAAATTGCTTCCTTTTCCTGTATATCTCTTTTCCCTCAACAAAATGGCAACAGAGATTTTTATTTATTCTCAATTCTTCAAGTGACAAATGAGAGACTTAACACATTGGAAAGACACCTTTTGCCTTAATATCTGAAAGGACAGTGAGAACACAGGTGGTAGAAAATTCAACTCCCCTTGTACCCCAGTGCAATTCCAAGACTTCAGTGCAAATACTTTTCATGCTGTCCAGCTCCTTGCTCATGCTGTTGGTTGGATGAGTGGTTGCAGTTCTGCAGCCTGCCCCAAGGCAAAGGCTGGAGCTAATGGGCTAGTGTAATGCTGATTCTGAATCTTTGGGGGATGATGTGGAGAAGGCCTGTAGGTGGAAGGGTCTTGTATGGCTGCTTTTCCTTCTGGTGCTTTATCAAGCAGACATCCATGATGGACATTGACTGGAGGCAAAGGATTTTTATCCAGTAGAACAAGTCTTCATGTGTAAAATAACTGGTGACATCCCTAGATAGTTTTCTCTTTAGGTTTGAAGAATTATTTTCCACCCCCTCTAGGTTTTTGGGGATTTTCACAGATATATTTATATTTATTTTTATCTTTATCTTCCTTGGACATACCCACTTATGTTATAAAGGTAGTGTGAAATGGGAGACTTGAAAGATTATTGTTGCAATAAATTATCTATGCTGCTCACAATGCAAAAGCAGACCCTGGTATATTCTAATTCTTAGGGTCCTTAACCCTGAAATACCAGTGATGGAGAAATAAGAGTGACTGGACTGGTGTTTGCAACTCCCAATGTGCAGGGATTATGGATTGCTACAGACATACAGAAAGCCAAGCTCATCTTTACAGTGATTATGTATAGCAAACTCCATCCAAAAGGTGAAAGGGGAGAAAAGAAGGGAAATAACTTGGTTTGGGTGAAACTGCAAGTGTAGGAACCAGGGCATCACCTCCCCTGGCTTCATTCCTAACTCTCAGTGTGGACATCTGCTGGTTATCCCGACTCCTTTTGCAGCAGCTGGGAGGAACAGTCCTTCACAAGCACACTTATCTGCCCCTTTAGAGATGTGATGAGACATCCTTGTGTTAAGAAGAGTTGCAGACACCCTCACGTGTGTTGCTCTCACTGATAGAAAGTGACTTGGTGTCTGGCTGAGACGGAGAGTTCTGCTCTGTGTATGTCTGCAGAAGACACTTGCACCAATGATCTCTGTAGGTCATAAATGTATGTGTTTAAAACAAATTTCTACAGAATTATGTGGGTTTGTTCTCAGAAAAAAAAAACCCAAAAGTTACTTGTGAATTTTTTTCAGGATTTTCCCAGTTCTCAGTGAGGTTCAGTGAGAGTGAAGCTTCATAGTGTACCTTGAGAGATCAGTGCCACTGATGGATAAGATGTTTGAGATAAAGGCAAAAGTTGAGATTAATGGCAACTTAAGGAAAACAAGTTTGCTTTGGGAAGAGTTTTGGGCAAGTCATTGAGATTACTTTGAACTGCCTTTCCCATGCTGCTGAAACACTCAACACCTTATCTGCCTTCAGGAAAACTTTCTACCCACAGGACACTGTGAAATCAAATGTTTCTTCTAAGTATTTGTTAGGACAGAGGGGATATATCTCACCTGCAATTGTGTAATTCAAGGCAACAGACATCTTTGGTTTATTCAGACCTTTATGAAATCATTGCCATAAACCTTTTCTGAACTGACTTAGAGGAACATTTCTTTGACTGCTGTGGATTTACACTATCTCCAGAGAAGCAGCTGTAAAGTTCACACCCTACATGGTCCTCCTGGGGAAGAAGAGCAGACAGCATTGAAGAATGCATTTTGAGGTGGTCTTGAAGAGACTGTTACTGATTTCTGCCTAGCAAAGGTGTTGGTATGTGCCTGGTGGGTCTTAAAGCAAGCCCTTAAGTCTAAAGGCAACTAGAGCATACCTGTGTAACAATGTCCCATCTTGACATGAAGTGATGGGGCTTCCCCTGCACTGCCAATAAAAGATGGCCAGCAAAAAGGCTATGGATGTCTTACACTGTCAGAAAAAGGCGTGAGAGATCTTTATCTGATGCACAAGATGTATGCTGCTTGCTCTTCCCTGGGCTAAATGTCATCCCCATGAGAACAAATGCTCCGTCTCACCTCTGCATTTCATAGCTGAATGCATGTATAATAATTACTTCTACTCAGGGTTGTACTTCAAGTGTCCGGTGTCCTTAAGCCCTCCTCATCAGCATTAGTCTCCTAAGCCTTTTTACATATGAGTTCTATGAGCTGCTTCTCTCTTCCCCCACCCCGTTTTGGTCTTTCTTTAATATATATGTGTATAATAAAGCACTGAGCTCAAACTGAACACACTCTTCCAATTAAGGCCCTACCAGAGCACGGCTGAGTGGAATAATTGCCTTGCTTGTTTTACACAGAATATTCTATTAGCAGTTTGATCTGGGACTCAACATTCACCCAGCATATTTGGTCTTTTCTTTTTTTTTTCTTTTTTCCTCTTTAGCCCTCAGCAGCACATGAAAAGACAGGTAGAGACTCTGCCAGGCCAAGGCTCTGAGACTCCAACAAGCTGTTGGTAACAAGCAGCGCAGTCTATCTCTTTCATCTTTTCCATGCCTCTTGTATTTGGAGGATTTTGCATGTGCTTATTTTATTACTTTGACATCTTTATACCCACAGAAGGTATATTTTTTTCCTTGAGCCTTCCACTTAGTTGCAGCATACTGTGTAATGCAGTGCACAGGATGAAAGCCGTTATCTGATTTGAGTTTAATGTTCAAAAGTCCTCAAGCTGGTTTATCTAAAGATCCTCCCTGTATAATTGTATACTTAGAATTCAGCTGCAGTGTAATAGGGTGAGAGCTCTGTGTTCTGTCTGGAATTACAGAAAAGATACTATTTATTTTTAAGCAAATAAGAATGGGAAAAGAAGGGGGAAAATGACAACATAAGAAAATGTATTCAGCCGAGTTTAAAAAAAACCCTACCCCAGGGTTTGATGTGTGCTGGAATTAGATTGGATTTAAGGGCAGTGAATAGGAGAAAAATCAGCAGTCTGGAGAGATGAGGATTAAAATTTGAAAGTAATAGAAAGACTTTAGGCGGCTCTAATCAAGGACTCAGCCCTTTTGGGCAAGGTGCTATACAAAAATATCGTAGAAAGTTTCAAAGTGATTCTGGGATTTGAGTCTAGCTCCTGCCTGTATTTCCCTCTGGATGCATCTTAAAGCCATTTTATTAATATAATGAAAGCAAATTACTGAAATGATAAAATGAGTTAACTGATTTCCGATGATCTAAGTCGATCGGCTCGTAACCAGAATTGTCACTGTGCTTGTTCAGGACCTGTTAAAATGATCTTCCAGTCTGAGGCTGAACATATTGTTGTTATGAGAAGTATTTACAGCCTCCAGCTCAAATACACGGTGAAAACATGGCAGAGAAGTAAAACAAATAAATCATAACGACAAAGAAAGAGGAGAAAGGAAGCTCAACTATGTCATTTTATTGGGGGAACAGAAACACAGGGAGATTAATGGTTTCATTTGAAGTTACAGCACAGTCTGTGACAGGATCAGGAACAGAATCCAGGTCTTTTGTTGAAAATTGGATTTTTGATGAAAAACTTCACACACTCTCTAAAATTAGGAAAATTTCAGCTCACTTCAGCCAGGAGTACCTTCCAGGAGAGTTGGGAACTTGGAGGCAGAGGGAAGAGGGCTCTGAGCTCACATCGGTTTCTGTCTGCCCATTTTCACTTCATTAAAGGGCTCATTCTGGCTTTGAATTCACTGGCTAGCCGATGAGGCTGATATTCAACGGTCAGAGCAAGGTTGTCAGTCCAAGAGGTATTTCACAGAAATTTTGTTAAAGGCATACTACATTAAACTGCTGTGAAATTTCATGTATTTTTACTGGAAAATATCAGCCCTTGTTAAAATGACAGTTAAAAAAATTCTGAGATTTAGCTTATGCACTGATGGAGATCACTTCTCATATAAAACTGTGAAACTCCTTTAATTTCACACCTGTCAATACTAAGCCACCATCTTGTGAAGATTTTACCAGAGAAAGGAAAAAAATTCAATAAAACCTTTGCAGCATTCTCAAGCAATCGTGAAATGACCTGGGGTATAATTAAGAAAAAACCCCAAACAAACCCAACCCTTCATGACATTTTGGAGGAAAATACATATTCAACTCTGCTCACACAGTTCTAGAAAGGAAATTAATTCTCCATAAAATGGTAGCCTCCTTAGACTAAGTAATGAGACCAACTGTCTGCTACAGAAAGACTGAAATAACAATGAGGGTGGGTGTGATTTTAATAGGGCATCCCTGTACTGTGTTCTGGAGACAGGGAAAAGAGAGGGGAATAGAGGAGGCCATGGAAACCTCCTTCACTGCTCATGGAGACTGTCACACCTTTCGTGACCACACAAACAATGACACACAGAAGGTTTGCTCCAACCTGCTAATGCTCCCTGAGCTGGCATCAGAGGCTGCCAGCAAGTGGCATGAGTAAGACTGGATCAGGGTTTAGGTTGTAGTAATTGTAAAGGCATGATTAGAGGTCTGCCACTGAGCCTGCATGGTTAAGGAGGGATGGTTTCCATAGCCCTGTGCCTGGCTAGGGAGCAGTGAGCAACGTGCTGAGCTGCTCCTGACTCACCAGTCCCACCAAGGTGTTACTCAGCTATTAGTGAGTTGTCTGAGGACAAATTTCAGCATAACTTGAAATCAAGGCTTGGACTCGCCCCTCTGAATTCTGAGATGCCTTACAGCCACCAAACCCTGCTGACATGCTGCCCTGCCTTCCTCTGCATCTTCATTATAGAAACTCCTAGTGTGCCACAGAGGGTGAGCATGGAAATGTGGGCACCCACATCTATTGTCTACATGTGTGCACTTGTCCTCCAAGAATGTTTGCTATGTTTTTATTTTATGGTTTGTTTTTTTTTTTTTCCCCTGCAGAAATCACTTGACTGCTGAAAAGTCACTGGAGTTTTTTCATACACTTCTCCTCTGCAGCAGCAAGGGCATAAAGGTGCCAATGGAAAATTGCTTTGGTACCTTGAACTGTAAATGATGCTGTTTTCATGATTCATCAAATCCGTCTGAAGCAGAGGTGGCGTGTCAGCAGGGCTAGGCAAAGTTTAGAACATAATAGGGCCCAAGAGGTGAGAGACATGTCTTTCATTTCAGTGGAGCATCTTTGAAGTGACTGCTGGAAATAATTAGGTTCCTTGATTTCCATTGCCATTTGGTGCTCTTCACGCTAATCAGAGTAACTGCACATTTGCATGAACTGAAGGGAATAGAAGTATTTCTTATTAGAAAGAGCCTGTAACAAAGATAAAGGTCTCTTGGCTTCAGAATTCGTTGTCCCTGCAATTCTGCACTTCACTTAATGTCTGGCCAAAAATGAGGTGAAAAATGTATATTTAATATTTATTAAAGAGCTTCAGATCTTTATAATCTTTAAACTTTGGTCCTGCTAAATATTCCAAACTCTTTTTATTTATTAATAAATGTTTCATTCTGTCTTTTCCAAAACCTGAATGAAGCTCTTAGGTCACACAGCCTGAGAGATGAATCACAGAGGGGAAATTGAATAAAATCTGATTTCTAATCACTTTGAAGGATTCTTTAAGGACTTTAGGGGTCCAGTGTTTAAAGAAGGGAGTGAGAGTTGTGATGTCTGACCTTTTCCATCCAAATCCAGCATTAATTTATAGTTCTTTTACGATCCCGAGCACATCAGCTTCACCTTTCTGTATCTCATTTTATCTATATGTAAAATTAGAAGAGTAAAAATATGACCCTATTTTACAAAGGTGTAACAGGTCTTAATAAATTTCTGATCTTAAACTGCAGTGAAAGCTTTGCTTTAGAAAATACAGGCTATGTTTTCCAAAGAGCTCAGCTCTTGTTTAGACACCTCTGCGAGAACTCGGGACACTGAGGATGCCATATGGCCTGAATATTTGCAGATATCTGGTTATGAGAATCTCAGCCTTCTCTGTGGGACTCTGAGCTCTTGAAGAAATTCAGTTTTTACTTATATGCAAAAACTGGAAGCAAACTCCTTTGGAAATCTGTCCCTGATTTGAGAAGTTTGAATGGAGGGGACTCCGGCCCTGAGATCTCTTGATCCTATAAATGAAAACAGTTTGAAAAGGGACTTGTCGTAGGGCATTAGTTATACATGGAGGGTGCCTGTTTTGACAGGGATTTCTAAGGAGCCAGGATGTTTCCACCATGGGGTTCTTTACTGAACAAGTTTTAACAATGAGGTTAGTTGAGAAAACTTGCTAATAAAGAGAGACAAAGTAGCATTCATCTCAACAATTAGAGGTCTCCTGTGCTTCTGATTTACTTATTTCCTTACAAGTATGTTGTTCTTCCTGCCAATAGGGTTTCTGAAAGATGAGACAAATGTTTGTTTCAGTTACAGAAAGTAAAGAGAGAAAAAAAATCACCTGATTGAAGACCTGAAATTATGCTCTTGGTATGTGCAAGATGTGCTGCTCTTGCTTCTTTCTGATATACTCCATATTCCTCCCATCCCTGCAGAGTGGAATTGTCCAACTAGGACATTATTTTGAAGTGTGCTTTCATCCCATGAACCTCCTGTGGCTCCTTGGCTGTAACCAAAACTCTGAGGTCAGGGGAATGAGAGCAATTTGAATGAAGTCTTCTCCAACAAAAGCTGATACCAAGGCTTCGATCTATCACCATCCTTGCAGAATCACTAATGTAGACTAGAATTTATACAGCACTAACTGTGCACAGCCAGTCCTCAGGGTGCTTGGGCATAGAAAACAACATTTGTTCTTTTATTCTGGACAATGAATGAAGGTTTCTGCAGGGATGTTTTGTCTTCCATCCAGGTCTTCTCCTTCATCATACTTTTGTGTTGCTATGATCACAGAATCATAAAAGTGACAGTATCTGGGCACACAGATCATGAAAATCTAGGGCAGTTCTACTGGAATAAATGTTTTCTCCAAATTTTACTGAAATAATGTTATAAATATCTGCCTTCAGTTTCCCTGTGAGGTGGAGAACACACTTTCAATGATCAGTTAGTATGGATTTTAGGATGAAGGGGCTCAAGCAGAGAAGAGTTAGAGCTTTATAAACACTCAGTGTTGGCACTGCAGTTACTCAGTCTCTGGGAAGAAGAATACAGAAGGTACAAGGTAAAAAGTTATTTTTTCAGGAGGCCAAAGTTTTAGAGTAAGAAATACCAGTCCAACATAGATTTTTTCTATGATCTGTGACAAGTATCCACGTGTCCTTGTAGAACTGTGAGATACATGAAAGTATTGTAGACTCAAGATAGAGCCATACATGACATGATGTATAAGGATGAGACTCACCTCTTGCTTTCATGTAAAATTTTGGTAGTTTATGTATCCTGGCTTCCTGAGCTTCCTCTGTAAACAAGGGAGAGGCAGGAACCATCCCTAATAAGGTTTATAGGATGAACAGCACTTTAGAGTTGTCTATCCATCTTTGTGTTAATAATAAAAAGAGCCTGTTCAACTACCTTTAACAACCCACATAAATTGAGATTACCGGAGTGAAACGTGTTGCATGCTAACTGTCGCAACTGTCATCTTGTCGGAGACAGGCAGAACTACAGCGTCTGGTGTCACCAAATCCACGTGATACTACTTTCAGGCTGAGTGGCTGAGTTTTTAAGTTCATTTAATGCTTATTCTGTGATGCTACTTTAAAAAGAAAAAGCCCTTTTCTTGTCCACAGCTAATTTCTTATCAGGCATAGAGTCTGTGGGAGAAGCGGCCGCGTATCTTCTCCAGACCCATTAAGTGCAGCGATGGCTGGAGGGGAGCCTGTTTGGCTGCCTGAAATCATCTATCTGTGACCTGAGATTTCTCCTTCCAACTTCAACTCACTCCATGGCTGACCCACAGATTGGCCACAGCTCCAGTTCTCCTGTTCCAGATGGATTTCAGAGAGAATCAGTCCAGCCAAGACTGCAGCCTTTATACAGTGTTTGACTATGAGAATTCTGAAAGTTTTTCCTTCTTTACCCCTTGTTTTTGAGGAAGAAAATCTGTGCAGACACTATCACTTTCTGCTTGCAGGGAAGATGAACTCCAGAATGTGAATTCCTGTGGTCTTCTGACTGTTCTTCAGAACCTGTCATGAATTCTTCACAGCAAACAACACGTCGTCTTCCCAAATCCTCTGAAGGACAAGCACGCCTTGCCCCATTCTCAATCCATTGCAGAAATCTATCCAGAGTGCTAATAAAGCTCCATTCAAGAGAGGAAAATTGTACACAAAACATGAGTTTGTTCCCACAACCTGAGAGTGAAAAAAACCCCAAATTGACATTGCTCCAAAATGTATTTCACAGTTGTTTTTTTTTCTTTTTTTTTACCCCAAGTTTCCAGACTCTCATGCGGTGCCACTGAAATTTCAGGAGCATTGAAGTTGTTGCTGTGAACTGCATGGGGCCGTCTAGGAAACAATGTCCTGCACCAAGCAGCCCGAGGGAGGAAGCCCTCTCCTGCTATTTTTTTTTTCTTCTTCTGAAGGTAGAATAATAATAATTTAAAAAAAAAGGTGAAAAAAGAGAACAAAGCTTCTGAAGGTGCCTCCACATTTTCATTTGGAAACAAAACATTTATAGTTCTGTTTTAATTCCCTTAGATCTTAGTTATAAATTTTCTAACAACTTTTTAAATGCAGGAAATGTAGCTGAATTCAAAGACACAGCAGGAAAAGACATAAGCTTGAGCCATAGGGGTTGTAGTTCCTAGCAAACATTTCTCTTCTTGCCACCCGTGGAAGGCTTCCATGGCTGAATTTAACCCAGGGGCTGCTTACTAGCAATCAAGCCCTTTTGATCTCTGTAAGCTGATTCCCCAGTTATTTACCATTTTGGAATTAAAGAGGGGAAAACAAACTGGCTTTGTTAATTAAGCAGGAAAATCCTCTTGACCTGGGCAGGTGCTAGGATGCTTCTTTGGAAGACCTGAAGGATGTCTTCAATAGATTTATGAGTTACAAGGCTGACTTTCAGCTGCTAAGGAGTGCAATTTGATTTATCAAGGTGGATGGTTCCCTTACTCCAGGGAATCTCGTTTTCTTACTGGTGGATTTTTCCTTTTACAGGTAATGTTTTCTTGCTTAAAGACAAATTGTTGAAGACTGTTACATATCCCAGTGGAGAGAGGAATCATCAGGGTGGGCTGAAAATAATACTAAGATTTGCAGTGTCTCCAACAGCCTCTGTGCAGGTCCCAGGTAACATCAAGCTTTGTGGTTGACAGCACCTAGGATTTTAATTCCTTGTGAATGGAATCTTGGTTTCTAGTTCCTCAGTTCATGCAGGCTTTTGGGTATTGGATGGTCCAGTGGATGCTAAAAGATGTAGGCTCAGAAAAGGAGGTTCTGGCTCCAACAGCAGGTTGTACTTCAGCCAAGTTCGGTTTTCTGAATAAAACAGGTTATATGGATATATGACCCAGCATATATCCATATAACAGGCATCTCCTGTTCTCGTGAAATGGAAGAGAGCCAGGCAAATCATTAGTCACCAGTAGCTGATGTCTTTGACTGAGAACCTAAAGCTCTTTTTTTTGGGGGGGAAAATATGGATCCAAGGTATGGCAAACAGTTTCCACCCATTCCAAAATCAGAGAACATAGCCTTTCTTAGATGATGTGGGGTACTTAAAGGCAGGAAAAAATTGTATTCAGTGCAGACTGCTTTCCTGAAGGAGAACAAGGGTTTGCTTAGCCCTGTGATCTTCCTGAGGCTTCATAGCTGAGAGCTGTTGCCCAGGGGGTGTGAGTGCTTGCAGCATGTAACACACATATACACACATACATCTGAAAGATGGTAGTCTCTAGTGGCTAGAGACGTGGTCAGCTGAAGGCAGACTTTATACATGACCTACGTGACATCCTTCACTCCACTGTGAGTTCCATTCTCAAAACCCCTGTGTGAAATGTGGGGCAGTGCTAGTGCCACTGTTGGCCTTGCCTAGACCTCTTAATTTTGTCCTGTGGGGAGCTGGGGGGGGGGCAGCAGCTGAACAAGGAGTTGACCACATGCCTTCTGATAACACCATGATGATTAGAATAGCCTGTTTCATCTGCAGATAGGTGTAATTCCAGTCCTTTTACCCAGCTTTGTGTCTGCCTTGTCTTCAGAGATAGCAGGCTCTTTAGAATAGGTACCATCTGATATTTTATATAGCACTTAGCAAAACATAGTCCCAATCTCACTGAGCCTCCAGGCATTACCATAATCAGTGCATTAGGGGTCATTTTTTCAGACAGAGATTTGAAAATAACTTTGAAGAGTCTTTTGTAATAAAAGTTTTTGTTTGCTGTTCTCTGGAGGGGAGGTGGAGAGAGGGAATTCATGTTCTTTTTCTCAAATGCAGAGTTGCACATCGATGGGGGCTTCCATCTTCTTCAAGATTTACCAGCACCCCCAAAAGAAGTGGAGCACTGTGGGTATTTTGGAGGAGAAAAAAAAAGGAATGTTTTTAAAGAGCCAAGATATTTAGCTTTGAAAATTAGCTACTCAGCAGGCCAGCATTAAAATTAATTTAATGGAGTGTAAATTAATATACTTGACACTTTTTTGATCATTTTTCATAGACAGTGCTGACCGATGGAAATAAAAGCTTTGTCCCCCATGAGGTTAGGGGACAAAAATTCACAAATTTACCCTACCACCCCATGGGGTTCTTCTTTCTCTCCAGGAGTCAATGTAGTGCATCAAATTTAAATCTTTAAATATTAAGCATTGGCAAATGTTTTTGCATATAATAAACAGACTTTCCAAAGAAATGTTTCATTCATTGACACTCGAATGTGTAAAGAATTTTCCTTTCATATAGGCTGTGGAAGTTAATTAAGTTCACTCAGAGTTTATAGCAAGGATTCTCTAAAAAGTACAGAGGAATATTTATAACCCAGTCCAAAAATGCAACACGGTGAAACTTTTGATATGTTGATAAGCGATAAGAATGTCATTTGAGGTTTATTTTTTTAATAATAATTTAATTGTCATTGTAAAATGCCTCATAGTTGGGACAGATTAAATTGCCACAAAACCCATTACTGAAATTCATAACCCCCCATAAATGTAAAGTGTTTGCTGCTCTGCCATAAATAACCGCGCTCATTCCAGGAAAATGAGGTGCAGGAAATAAATTAACAAAATCCAAACACATAGGACATTAGGTTGCAACAATTTGCCATAGAGGCTGCTGACGGGAATTCAGCTGAACCTGGAGGAGAGGCAAATTCAATGTTTAATTATGGCCTCAGTAAATCATGCCCCCTCTGTGTGTTTTTGCCATATTGACGTGTTTCAAAGATTATTTCACAGTCCAGTTCAATAGCATTGGTGAAGTATGCACTTTTCGGATATCATTATACTTGAAAAAGTCTGAAGAGCACAATATTTCTCCAAAGATGTGTAGGATCCACTCACAGTTAAGTGAAAGGAGGTTAAATCAATTTTTGTTAGTCTCATGCAAAAGGCTCTGGGTCTGATTTTCCATCATTTGCACTCTCGGTGGTCAGTTTACCTTGTGTTTGATGGGAGTGAAAATACAGTCATTTTTCAAAACTTTCTGATGGTTTAAATGGCCACACAAAGTTCAAACCTCCAGCAAATTGGATCTTTTTAGCTGGAGTCTGGCTGGAAGAGGAATGATGCATATTGGAATGAAGATGGGAAAGCTGGGGAGGGACGTAGCGGGTGGGAAAAGGAGATTTTAAACAACTTAATTGTCACACAGAAATGGCATCTGTAGTAAACATATTGAACTGATAAACAATGCAGCTGCTACAGATTTCACACAGAGAAGTAAATGCCATGGCCATATGCAATTCATTACCTGCGTTAATTAGGGAATTATAAAAAAAAGGGAAAGAAATTGTAGGAAAAGGGGACAAATTGGTTCACTGGAGAGAATCTGTATCTGCAAACTGCACATCTGTCCCATCCTGGGACAATGCAAGAGATCCTCTGCTCTCACTTCTTGACAAGGCAGGAAGGTGACAGCAACTTCCCTGCTCCTGGACCTGCAGTGGGCACTGCTACTAACTTGTTCACATTTCCTGAGGGAAAAAAAAAAGAAGAAAAGAAAGCAAGCCAAGAAGATGATGGAAAATTAACTTTCAAATGCCTGTTCCAGGTGCAGGTGCTCACCCCATTTTTCAGCCAGGTCTCTCTCTGTTGACCTGAAGTAAAATCCCAATGGTTCAAAGCAAAGTTAGACCTTCTGTAAGACACTTTGATTACAGTGCATCCCCCCAAATCCAGCTGGTCCCCCGTTTTGAAGCTGGAATAGACTCCAGCACTGATTACAGGTGCTGAAGGCACTTTGGAGTATGGAGGGCTACAGGGATGGAACATTTCTGCTTCACAGCCAATTACCACCTGAATCCACCAAGATGGTCTCCCTTCCACATTTAACAAAAGCAGCAGGAACTCACCTTGAAGAGACTTCAGATCCACTCCTGCAGACATGAAATAAAACTAAAGACTCCTTATTAGTCAGTTGGAAACTCGGGGACAGCCACTGAAAAATAAAAAGTTACAAAAACTCTCAGCTTTTAAATAGGATTTCATGTTAGTACTGTAAATTAATGTAAATGTCACTTTAAAAGAGAATACAGAATAAAAACCTAATAAAGCTGCACAGCACTGCAGGGGTGGTGAGTAAATTGAGGGAATATTTGATTAGATTTCAAATGCTGCTCTTTAATTTGTATGCTCTCACTTATTTCCCCCTCGCCCCTCCCCACGCTTTCCTCATCTATTATATCTGCTGGTGCACAGTGAGTTTTACAGTCCTACCTAAAAGGTCTCTTTCATTGCTGTATGAAAACCCACATTAGATAGGAGCCATGTGGCGACAGCGTCCTCCAGACTGTGCCCCAACAGTGTGAATTGCCCCCCCAAGGTGATGTCCTGCCTGTGCTGGTCATTGTCTGACACTGGCCACCGCATCTTGTTCAAGCCCGTGCCTTCCATGTGCTGAAAAGCCGAGTGGCTGCAGCCCAAACACCCCAGAGCCACACTCCCCCAATGGGGAGGCAGGTCTGTGGAGGAAACACCTTTTGGCAGCTGCATGTCCATCCTTCAAGCAAAGCCACGCTGAAATTTAGTAAGGCTGTTAGCTTCCAGGGTCAGCTGTGGCTGCAGAGAAACGAAGTGCAGCCCTAGGAACAGGATGCTTTAGGATTAAACCACAGAGTTTTAAATAAATGGCATCAATAGATTTGGTGAAAGGTCCCATGTGTTGGCTCTCTAACTCCAGCAGTGCAGGTACCCTGCTAGTGTACTGGTGCTGCAGAACTGGGAGAGCCTGCAGCTGCAGTGACCCAATTGCATAGGCTCAGGAGATCCCTAGGTCTTTTCCTGACCTCCACAACTTTCCAAATTTAGGGATAATACTACCAAACTACGAATGCATAGCAAAGGCTCCTGGAGAGACATGTTTTCCTGCCTTTAAAATACCCTAACCCTGGCAGAGAGCTGTGCTCTGGTTTAGCACCAGCAACCTTATAGTAAAGATAATGATCTGAAATCTCTATGGCCTTTAGCCACTTCTGCCTCAGTGAACTGCTACTGTGGACTTGCTGCAGCTGCAGACTGGCCTCCCTTGCGCCAGTGAGGCTCTTATCTTCATTCCCTGAGCTTTGGCCAGACTTGCAGAAGAAATGTGCTTAAAGGCTCTTCTTCTGTCTCAGCCAGAGTGTTATCTTGGCATCGCTGAGCCTTTGCTGCTCTCTTCTCAGGTGGCATCAGTCACGTCCTTGCAGTTTGAAGCTAGAAACTATCTCCTTCATCCTTATACATATTATTTCTTGAGTTGAGCAGAGATTGACCTCTCTGTGTCCTTTCTATTCCCCTGCTGCTTAACAGACTGGCAGGAAGTGATGGACTCTGCTTTTCTCTTTGAGATCTGAGGGCCAGTCGCACTGTGTCTATCAGCCTGAGCTGTCTATCTGTGTGTTCATGCTTGCTCAGATAATAATACTAACAGCAACATGCATGTGTTTCTTAGCCCCCTGCCTTGTAACATTTTCAACATTTTCAAATTCATCCCTTCCAGGAAGCCAGGAAACAGTGGGATGCTGGAGATGAGACTAGTCAAGGTGAGGATTCTTAGCAGCATCTCATTATTCCTTGCTAATTTCTTCAACCACCAGAAAGTGGTGGAGCAGTGTGTAGGAGTGCCTTCAAAAGCAGGCTAACTGTACTGAGAAGCTAAAATTGCATCCTGATGGGTGGAAAAGCAAGCAAAGATGGAGGCAACTCCCATTAGGATAATACTCAAGTCTTAATGAGCCAGCAAACCCGCCTCCCTTTCCACTAGGCAGTATCTCTGTACCTCAATGCCTATGTGGGATTTGAGTTTTAGAATTTGTTTCTGTTGCTGTCTTAAATGCCTAGGGACAGATAAGAATGACAAGCAACATAAATTAATGATGCATGGGCTCTGTTCTGCTTGAGTAGGAGAAGAGATGGAAACAGGGAATGGGCCTATTGCTACAATGCAAAGTTTGGCCATATGACACATCAGTTTTGCCTTATCAGACTGCTCTAAGAGCTGTGATAAGACAGTGATTCAGCTGAGAAAAGATGGAACTGACACTTTCCTTATGCTCTTACTCACACAAAGGAAACAAGAGTTATTGGACACTGCCAAATGATCTTACTCTGTCCAGGGACATTACCAAAATTGCTAAAATGGCTGGTTCACTGCTAACATGCTTTTTGTAGGTATTACACCTTCTTCCCCGAAAATGACATGTAGCATTGGTGATACCAGCCATTTGTCCATGACTCATTCTCTTCAAGATCCTGTCCAAAAGCTAAATTTATAGCAAATGAGAAAGGGTTGGACTTGCAGCAGAAACAAGTTGAAGAGGAAACTTTTAATGAGTTTTTCTTGGAGATCATCAGAGCGTCAAAAGAAACCTCTGAAAAATCAACTGGAAAGACAAAACCTGGCTTTCCTTTGATGTTATCTTCTACATGGCCATTTCAAAGAGTCCTAGGACTCTAAGGGAAGGTGATTGAGGAACAGCAACATACATCTCTTCCCTCCCATCTCAAAGGATAGAGCTGCCTTTGCAGGACACCTACACCCTTGCAGAAATGTGTAAGAAACACAAGGTCTGGCAAAAGGGCAAATGTCTCAGCTCAACAGCTTGGCACTGTGTTGGCTGAGAACTTTGGGCTCACAAAGGCTCCTTGTTTTATATCTACATGCAATGAGGTTGAGCACCAGGAATCTCTTCCTGATGAGTCACCATGTTGGGATCATGTGACACCAGCACGTGCTGTGTGTTGGCCTTTTCTATGCCTCTTGGTCCCCATTAATTTCCTAGCCCTAGCCAGGAAGAATCCTGGTTACTCCACAGTCTCTAAACTCCCTTCTTTCATCTCTTTCTACCTCTCTAGGGCACTCATCTCCTGCATTGCAGAGCACCTCTGCCTTCATCTCCCACTAGCTGTTATTTCCAAGGACTGTACACTGCTTGTTCTTATCTCCCTCTCACTCCTTTCACTCTTCTCTGAAAACTCGTCAATCAATCCAAATTGTTGCAACAACCAGTGGGAAGCCTCTAACCTTGTTGTCATTGATGTGAATAATGCAAATATTAATGAGTGGAAAACTCATTAAGAGGAAGCAGGAGAGTTCTTGCTGACAATCCACCTCTGCTGTAATGCCAGGTGGATAGTGCTATAAGCAGGAGAAAAATGATCAAGCTTTTAATACTATCTCCACTGGCATGCTTATAACTGCTCTGCAGTCTAGATACTCTGTCATCTGAGGGCCATGTGACCATATTTTTAAGAGCAATGCTCTGCTTGCATGTTCCAGACAATGTGTTTTGAAACTTATTAATCAGAAATTGTCCAATATCTTTATGCTGAAGCATCAGGAAAACAATTACTTGAAGGCTAAACGAGGTCCACTGAAGAATCACTTGATTAAAGGGAGAATTTACAATAAATAAATATTTCAAATATTTCATTATTGATGGATGCTCCAAGGGGAAAACAACTCTGATTAAGTGAAAGAAGGGGAAAAATATTTAAATGTGAATAAGTATGATGGACTGGCTATTGTGTTGGTGTAAATCAGCATAACTCCCATGAATTCACTATGTCTATGTCAGTTTGAGTGAGCTCAGTATTGGATATAGTGTATTACTTCTCACTGAATTCAATGGGGACATTGTCTAAAAGGACCTGGAAAGGAAATGGTTGGGTGCCATTCATTGCTCTGATGTTTTCTTGCTGTGCTCTGTTTTGGAGAATCATCCAGAGCTCATAAAATTTATATGTATCACAAGGTGTTCCTGAATCTTAATGAGCAGCATTCAGGAAATGCCATTTCTAAAAAGTTGATGCCCAGCTGCAATGGATCATGCAGGACAGCACAAGTATTTTCAATTTCTTATTAACACTGTATGGAAGAGATAAGGAGCAATCATTAAACACAAACGTTTATTTAAATGCTGAGTTGAGGTCGATGCAGTAAACACACAAAAGCCAGAGCATTTCACAAGATGAAGGGTCAACATTTCCAAGCTAGGAAGTTTTAGGCCTCTGAATTCAGAGGCCTCCCATTTCAGAGATGGAAGACACTGTGACTCAAATAACACCATACCTATGTTGGGCACCCCTTCTCCATTCTGTATTTCTCATACTGTTCCTGACACACATTCAAGTGTAATGTAGCATCACAGAGAGGTGGGGCAGAAGTTACAGGACTTAACAATTTCCCTGTGACCTGCTGAAAGACTGTACATCAGCCACATCTCCGCACCTCTTGATTGCTTTTCGACTCTTTGCTGCTTTTCCTCTGCAGCATTCAACCTACTGGGGAGAAGGACTGGGTCTCACAAGGTTTTGTTTTGTGTCTGGCACAACAGGGTCTCAATCTTGATTGGAACCTCTTGTCATAGGTCTTAGCAGAAACAGCAAAAATACAGGAAAAATTGGGGAAATGTGATTACAGGATATAACAGCACAGGAAATTGTAATGCAAGACAGTGTGACATCTATAGGTTGGAAGAGCAACACTTTTGGGGGCATACTTCTGCAGTCAGTAAACTCAGGATCTGATTTTTCTACCTTTCCTTGTAGTAGAAGTGCATCACTGTCCAAAAATTGTGCTAAATCAAAGTGTTGGGCCTTTGTACAGTAGGAGCGCTGCACAAAAGTGAATACAAGTGTATATAAGCCTTTAAGATAAAAAAAATCATTTACTACTCTCAGTCACCACCAAAAAACCTCACAAAAACATAGGAGCATTTTCCAATATCTGAATAAATTCAGCTTTTTATTTCATGCACAGCTAACCCATATACTTATTAAGGAGGGTGTTTCTTCTCCTACAAAAATCAAACAGAAAAACTCAGAATTTGCATGGAAAAACCTTGAAAAATACTACTCCTAAGAGTATTCTCAAAGAAAAAGTTTTAATCTTCTACAATTAGGGAATAGAATTAGAATGCCTTTTCCACCATAATAAAATCTAAGTTCTCTGTGGCAGAAGAACTTCAATCCCGATGTTCACTATAATCTACCTAAACCACATAATGAGGCCTTGGTGTCACTGTGATAATCTTATGTGTTTCTCACCAATGAACTAATGCTCTTTTTGTGTTTTCATAGCATGAGGTGTGTTACTTTCATTTTACTAGTTATGTGGTGGGGAGAAGCCATGTAGCTGAACTAGAGGTGCCATCTGAAAATGAATGGTAATTTAAAGTTTTATCCATTATTTTTTCCTTTAGAAAGATGTATATGAGACAAGATTTCAAATGGAGCAGGCTGAAAAATTTCAGATAAATAGATTTCAGTTCAGAAAAAAAGAAATTAGTATAAATTAGTAGCTGAACTTCTGCCTGAAACTGCCTGGAAAAAAAAAAAAAGGAGAATACTTAAAGTTCACTAGGAGTTTGTACTGATTCATTTCAACTTAAGAATCACAGAAACAATTGAATTTTCTGTATGGTTCATAAAATCACAGCAGAAAACCTGCAAAAATAATCCCTAACATTTCTTTTAGAATTAGAATGAAGATATTTTCAAAATATTTTGAAGTCTTAAGTGATAAAAGTCATCTCATTAATGCTTAAAAAATCCCCAAACAATACAAGAATCTTTTCCAGTCTAGCAGACGTTGTAGCAACATCACACAGTAACTGACACAGAGCTGACTTGAGTGGAAAATGAAGTATGTTTTGTTTTGTTTTGTTTTGTTTTGTTTTGTTTTGTTTTGTTTTGTTTTTATTTTATTTTTTAAGTATTAATTAATTACTAGAACATCTACCATGGGATGTGAAGAATTTGTTATTTTTCACTGGCTTTCTTTCCAATCTGGAGTCTAAAAGACAGTCCTAAGGTATGAGCAGTATCTACCACTGGAGTGGTGTTGACTCAAATCCCTTTCTATCAATGGCAGCTCCGAATCTTTGACATTCTCCATCTCAAGCAAATAGGGCGAGATCTGTGGTTTGGAACATAACATCTAATGTCAGATTCAGTGGCTTGAGATAGACTGAAATATCTCATGAGGATAATGATTTTATATAGAAGCAAATTAGTCTGACAGCTGAAGTAGCGTTGTCTCTGTAATGGCTCACAAGCAATTATATATATTTTTCTCTATATAAGCAGTGGTTACATGCCATCAGTAAAATGTCTCACTAATGAAATAGAGCAGGAACATAAAGTAGTCTGATCTCCAATCTGTGTGTGTGTCCCATGAAGTCCTCCTGTTGTGATTCATGATCTAGTGCTCACGTCCCCCAGACATTTACGGGTGCATTCACAGATTCACAGAATATCAGGAGTTGGAAGGGACCTCAGAAAATCATCTCGTCCAACTCCCCTGCCTGAGCAGGGTCACTGAGATTAAATCACATAGGAACTTGTCCAGATTGGTCTTGAATGTCTCCAGGGAAGGAGTCTAAAATCACCTCCTGTGCATTTTGAGGGTGAGTGGCTCATCCTGGGCCATCCTTATCGTGATGCAAGCAGACGAAACCACATCCCGTGGCAGATCAGGATTCAGTGTAGGACTGAACCACCCATGATACGACCATGCTGATTCTGGCTTTATTCCAAAGATTGCTTGCCAATGCATTCAGGGGTTCGAGGTCTCCCCTCTGCCCCTTTGACTCAGCTGAGCCTTCCAGAGCTCCATGGCTGTTGCCCTGGGCTATGTTTCTATTTTATTTGTAATCCTTTGAAAGCAATAGCCAGTTCTGGCAGATGAATTATATTCTGTTGAGAAGCAGCAGGGGATGGCTGGGACCGTCTCTCTCTCTCTCTCTCTTCCTGAATTCTAATTTAAAGAGAGGAAACAAGATTTCATTGAATTTTAACAAATTAACCATTAATCACTTATGAAAACCTCCTGATGAGGACATGGATTGCCTGGGTTATGAATGGGAACAGCTTCATTTTGCTGTGATTGTTCGACCAAGTTAATCCCCAGCTCTTTACCTCCATCATGCTCCTCACCTTGTTCCCTGTCTCCCTCATTGCTTTGTGCTCTTGTCTTCTTTCCCCCCACATCCACCCAACACATATAACTTGCTCTCTCTTGTCCTCTTCCCTGGATGCACAGCCCCTGCTGAACCCGTTTCTGAATCATTTTTGATGTCATGCTGAATATGGAAATTAAGGAAAAAACAATGTCTTCCGCTGGCTGTGTGGTGTGAATATTTATGAGGGAGCCAGCGAGGAAGCTAAATAGGAGCTAGGAGTGAGCCAGCCAGCGAGGATGGCAGCTGACAAGGGCTCATTCAGCAGCACATCCTTGGCTGCCAGCAGCATCCCAGCAGAGCAGGGGCTGTGAGAGTGATAGAGCAGCAGTATCCTTGCCCAGGCAACATGAAAACCTAAGTTGCAGCCATTTCTCTGGTTCCTTTTTATTTCTCCCTTCTCCAGCTGATCAATTTCAGCTACAAAAATAATAGTAAAAAAAATCCTTGGATGTTGTTCAGCTGCAGCAGACGATTAGGCCTTAAAAATCAATGTTTATGTTCAACAGGGCTATAAAACTTAATGTTTCCCTCCACTTATCAAGTCAGAATTGGAATCAGAAAAGCCCCTTGGCTTGTTGCACAAGGGGTCATGGATGGTGGCACATGGTGATGAAGCTACCTCTAAGCCAAGGCTGTCTCCTGTGCTGTTTCTCCCCTTGCTGCCATATTCCCATACTCAAGGGCAATCTTTCCCACAGGGAAGCATCACTCTTCTAAATACCAGAGCGTGGATGGGTACCAGAGACCTGGGGCAGGGTGTGGGGTGGCAAAGATGTTGTAAGTCTGTCCATCAGTCAGCCCTGAATGGAGCTCAGAAAAACACCTTTGTCTTGTTTATTTTTTTCCATTACGGATAAAGAAGACCTAGGAAGGAAACATATCTGGAGCTGGGTTGGGCATGGGTCAACTGGAATAAAAAAATAGTCCTGAAGTGAATCATCAATCTTTTTGTTTCCCTTGAGGTCTGCAGATCCTTCACAAGGTTAATTACATTGTTAGTTGGACTTTGAGGACGGGGCTATTCCTGTAGCCCAGCACAGGGTACATATGGAGCAAGCAGTGAAACTCTGTGTCTCCAAATGAGAATTTCCCATCAATCCTTCAAAAGAAGAACCCAAAGCTTAAGGTGAGCCACAGGCCAATGGATGGATTTGATGGCAGAAAGCAATCTGAAATATGAAATAAAAAGGCAAGAGGGTGAATCTAATAAGGTGGATGAAAATACCAATGGGTAAATCCCATGGGATAGTATGCTGGAATATATCACTACTGCCATAAGAAAAAGTGGCTCTACTGTCTGGTATTGTAGCAAATAAGATATCTGGAACATGCTATAAACTTATGGAATCAAATCACTGCAATATAGGAGACTTTTAAATTAAAATTGATTAGGCCATCTATCTCCATCGACAAATGGCACTGCAATCCTTACAGGCAACCTAGGCAGGATCATACTAAGGACAGTCCTAAATTTTGTACCTCTGCTCGTGTTCCAGTTCATATGGACATTTATATGAATTGTGTGGGCAAAAATAAACTTGAACAAATCTCAGGTTTTCTTATTTCTGTGGGTTTCAGGTATGGCTGCAACATAAGATGTTTAAAAAAAAACTTAATATCTGTCTCTAGATGTATTGCTGTTTAGTTATTAGTCATGATTAGTAATTTTCCCATTTTTTAAGTCACTTTTTAAGACCTTTCCTCACTCATAGATTGTGTTTTACATGCCATGTGCAATGCAATGTTTGAGTTAGTGCATGCTGTATGCATGTTGTCTCCAACTTTGGACCAGGAGAGCACAGTTGCATTAAAAAGATTTACAGGCAAAGTACAGCTAATTGAGGTGACCATTAACTATCTAATGTACAAAGTAATTTAGAACTCAATATTTTACTTCGTTATAGCTGATTAATAAATACAAAGAGCAGCCACTATCATATTTTAAATTCTGCAATACAAAGCTCTAAGCAATGAATAGACGTGTTCTTATTATAATTTGTGAAACTTCAGATAAATAGGCAAGCAGCTTCCCAGGTAGATTGTAACTCACAAAAATATATTAATTGCTTGGCTACTTGGCTGCAGAAACGGTGCAACATCATGACAGCGACTTACTGCTTCTGGATATCTTTGTAACTAAAAACCCCAAACACCCAGGCTCAGAAGAGGCCATTATTTAAATAGCTGTCTCATTTCATGTAATTTCAAGTTCAATGGTGCGGCAATTCTGCAGTATTAGATCTACCGAATGATTATTAAAATCATACCTATTCAAGATTAACTATGAATTAATTATGAGAGGAATTCAGAAATTCAGATACCTTCTGAGATAGGCTCAGGGGTAAGGATAGGGTAAGTGTCAAAATCTGGCACAGGCTTAACCCGTTCTGAATTCTTCCAAGTGTATGTTCTTCTTCATCTCAGCAGCTATATAGGATGGGTGATTATTTGCACCCTGGATGTGCATAAGAGACACATCTAATAAGTCAGATGAGTCATGCCCTAGGTGTGTTATTTCTCTCCCTTGATGATGAAGAGAGTCCAGATGATTAACTCAGGCATAGAGAATGACACCTACATCCAGTCAGAATGAGTCCCCACTGGGGAAATCTAAAACACTCAATAGCTGAAAGAGATAACAAGCTCATTGTGGGCTTGAGCCCTTGATGTTCCATCAAACTTGAATTTGCAGTGTAAATTGCATAGAATTTGTTAGAGTTCAGATGCTGAGTTTTACTCCACAGATGGAGCAAAGCAGGACCTGGCATATCTGTGCAATAGTGAGGCTTAGGCAGCTTGGTATTGTTCTGCAACCTAACTAGTCCAGGCCACTTCTTTGCCTCTTTATCTCTCAAGTCTGTTGGGACTTCTTTTCTCCTGGCAGTTTTATACCAGAGTCACTCAGGTACTATGGCAGTAGGTAGTATTATCTAGACATCAGGTGGCTGGACAGACAGGGAAATGGTGAAATAAGTCCAGATGCTTCTCTGAGCAGCAAAGAAAGAACTAATCATTCATGTTTCTCTCTCTACAAAGGGTTGTAAGAAGCAGCCACTATGTCAGGCAGCCTGGCTCAAAAGGGTCCTTTGCTGGTCTCTGGCAATGGGAAGGACAGCAGTCATCTCTAGCAAAGGAAATGCTCCTTGGTAGAACTTCACTTTGCTCTGTGGGCTGGAAAGGGAAGCTGCAGGTGTGTAGCACATTGGTCACAGTTTCCTTGGCTGCTTGTGATAACTCACCCATGTAGCTCTTCGTGGACAGTGAGCATCTCTGCTTTGTCTCCATTGTGTTCCAGTTTCTCAACAGGATAAAGAACAAAGTGAGCTCTGACTAGCAAAGTTGGGTTAGAAGCTGCTGGTGACTTCTACCAGTAGTAGCTAAGCAAGCCTGGAGAGATCTAAAATGATGAAACCTTTTTCATGCTGACTTCATCCCCAAAGTCATTTCTGAAGTTGCAACATCTTGGGGAGAGAAGGAGGGTCACGTTGTCAAAAATCTCCCATGGATGAAAGTTGAGACCATTCCTTTGCCAAGAAAAGTTTGTGGCAGGGCTGCTAAAATCTGAAACTGCATTTCCTTGTTCTGTTATGTGAGCCAAGCAAGAATATCCACCTTTTACAAAGAAACAGAGAACTTATTTTTAAGCTCCTGTCTGAAAGTCACAGTATGACCATGAACCGACAACAGGAGTGGGTGTGTGGTGTGTATTTGGTCCCTTCTCTGCTAGAAACAGACAATCAAAACTCTGACTAGATGTAAAAATTTTATTCACTACAGTGACAGTCATGCAGACATAGAGGAAATGAGGGCATGGCATAGACTCACAGTTGTTAGCTTGCCAAACCTCCTTTTCTGCCAAGGTCTTGTGTATGTACATCCATTCTTTCACCTCTGTCTACAGAATCAATTACCGTGGTGTCCAGCTACTAAAGGTATTATATAGAGCATTAGATCTAAATGATATAGTAGATGCTCTTCAATGATATGGCTGAACATCTCTGGAGGCAGCTTTGATGTATAGGCGTTACTCAGGTAGAGGCAGCTCACTGCATGATAGCCCTTTCCTTTTGCAGTACAGCCACGAGAGCATCTTCTTCAGCCCTGAATGTATTGTACCCCTGAACATGCTTGCCCACAGATGCACAAGAGCCATACCAGCCTATTAAAAAACATCTACCAGCTAATTTAGGCTTTCACCCAGTATCTCACCACTTGATACCCCACCAACCCCAAGGGGAAGCTCAGAAGAGCCCACCTGTGAGCAGGCCTATTTTTTCTATTTCACCCCCTCTCCAAATTGCCGCCCCAATTCTCCTCAACCTGTGGGAGTGTGCAGGGGTTTGTGGCAGGGCATGCAGAGCACAAGGCTGCTCTGAGCCTGTGCCATGCACGTGTGGGCAGAACATGTGCAAATCCACTCAGGTGGCTGCAGGATGAAGGACAGCGTCCTACCACGAGCAGGTGGGATAAGAAAGAACGGTTATATGTGGGTATTTTAGAGGGAAACAGACTGTACTGGTGGGCTGGTACTAAGCAAAGGCCACTGCTCTGGAACCATGCATGAATTCATATTGTAATCACTATTATTTTTTCAGCAGGTTTTTTTTTTACTTCCCCACTTGTGAAATGGCCCTGAAAAAAGCCCAGCTGGAGATGCATGTACTGTATTTTCTCATTCGAGTTTGGCTGTCCCCTCCAACTCCTCCTTACTGTTTCAAATTGTCTCCTAAGCAAAATGAGAAGCCACCAGTGTTCCAGTGGGTTCAGCATTTGGCAGAATGAATTTGTTCACTGCTAATTAAAACAAAAGATTTCTGAGGCTCTTTCCACTTTGGTTTATTAGTTTTCCTGTGTGATAGCAAATCGGAGCCCTTGTTACACTGTCAGCAAAACTATTATTATTATTATTTATTATTTACAGTACAACTTGTGACTCACTTCCTATGTTGGTGGATCTTTCACCATCTGTTAAAAAAATAATAGCAGTCATTTTCTGAAATATTATTCTAATCCAAATGTTAAAATAGAACCATATGAAGCCAATTAAATAGAGTGTGTGTTGTTAATCTGAGTTACTTCAGCTCAGCTAAAGAAAAAGAAAAAAGGATTGAGAAAGGCCTAAATGTAAAGCAAAGATGCAGACTTCAGAAATCTGCAGAGATTCTGCCAACATTTTCTTGGAATTTTAAATTTAAAAAGAAGAAAAAATTGTAAACACGTCATCTTCTAGGCTAAGTTTAGGAGCGGATATGGATCCAAATCTGGATGCAAGATTGTAACTCCAGACCAGGCTTTATGTGAATCCTTAAAAGATCAGAAAATTTCAGTTTAAATCCCTTTAATATTTAGTGCTCTTAGCTGTTTTTGTTCTTTCTCTGAGTGAAAAAAAAAAAGTACTTGATCTGGTTTGGTTGCCTCCACCTGAGAGTTTTATGTAAGCTTATGACTAATTAACATGACATTCCCAGGTGGTGCTTCTAAAGACATTGCCCCTGCCTGCAGAAGTCAAGGAGAGATGAAGCAAATACATCATGAGGAAATTATGGTGGTCAAGCATGAGTATGCTATCCCTACGGCATGGTGATCAATAGCAGCTTCACTTCAAACGTGTGCGTGTGAGCACTTCTTTGGGCTTTAGATCTCTGAGCTCGGGTCAAAGCTTATTTGAATCAGGGAGAGTTTTACCTGATTTCATACTAAAGACTTTTTCTTGCGATACCTCTGAGCAGGATGCACGTCAGGGTTCTGGCTTGTCTGAATTTGGGCTAAACATTACAAATCCTGATCCTAGAGAGATCAGTGATGTTATCACACATCCCCTGTTAAGGGAAGACTCGGAGATCTCATGGGTCAATCAGCCCACTGAAAATTTGAATCACTTTCTGGAAGCATCTGCCTTTCTCCATCAGCACCTAGAAAGAGCTCCAGTGACTACAGTGTAAAACATAGTACCTTGCCAACATGTAACCATCATGAATGCATGAAATTGAGCTCTTTTAAGGTTTTTTAATTATTATTATTATTTTTAATGACAGGAGGAAATGTCCCTTGAAAACTAGTCTCCAGCAGGACATCCTTAGCTTCTTGGGCTGGGGATGGAGGCAGAAATCTTGGTGAGCATCAGAAATCTTGGTGAGCATCAGCATCCTCTGTTTTGGGGAATGGAGCTGGACTGTCCCCTCAGCAGCATGCTCGAGCTCTGCAGCAACAACTGAGGGCTGGTGCTGAGCTCCTGAGGCCGAGCAGCCAAACTGCATTCCTGGCTGCAGTTATTTATATTCCTTGAACAGTGTTGTTTACACAAACTGCATGAATGCAAATCAACGTGAGGAAGTGCCGGAGTCGGTGAGGTGTGCAGCAGTAACAGGCTCCTGGGATTGGTTTTAGTAATGTAGTGTTAACACAGCTACACATGGCTACACACACTTTCATATCCAAGCGAGGGAGAGGGAGAGGGAACTCTCATTACCTGGGACACTGGCCGAGTCCTTGTACTTTGACAAGAGATAAAAAATAAAAATGGACTTCATTATCACAGGCTGCCTGTCAATCACCTGCAGCTGCACCAAGCCTGCCTCACATTTCTCCAGCTGAAAGGTTCTTGTCACCACTGGCGGGGAAGGAGCGCTGGGTGTGTGGAAGGAGACAGAGCAGGTAACGCGAGGAGTAGCATTAGTCTGCTGACTCCTCATTTGCCCTGCAGCACACAGGTGTTCATGCACAGCCTGCCAAGAAAGGCTTCTTCTGAGTGATCACCATGTGTATGAAGGCAGTGTAGATATGAGGCATTGGTCTCCACCTTCCTCTCAGCAAGGGCTCTCCAGTGGGTGACACTTGGGTTACCCTGTGGAGCTCCCACATCTCTGGATGCCGCAGGTGGTGTCAGAGGGTGGCATCATCTACCAGCTGCCCCCTAAATCTTCATTTCTGGTTCCAGAGTATCCCAATGCCTCTGAATTCATCAGGTCCAGCTTGCAAGCTAGAAGCAGCCATGTGAGACAAATTTTTCTGATATTCAAATACTGAATTTCCTCCCCTGGGGATCCCAAATGCTGTCTTTAGAGAACATTGGGGGTTCTCCCTGCCTCTGTTTTTCTCATCAGTAAAATGAGGTTAATGATGCTTCAGAGCAGGTTTACCAATGTGCTGCCAAAATCTCTTGAGTGCCAGTGACCTTTTGTTTAACCCATCAGCATCAAGCTGTCTTTCATTCCATCACTATATATTCTCAGGAGACTTTGTTGGCAATTCAGTCTTTCTTTTCTCTGCACTCAGACTTTCCACCGTACAATAAAACAATAATAATAAAAATCTATTAAAACAAGTTCCTTGCTAGTTTATGGTAATTAAAAGCAATAAATAGTCCTGCATGCAGTGCTGCAGACCTTGACACGTTGGTGGGTCAATACTGCTTTCCTGGTGAGGCTGGGTAATAAATCTTTATTCCTTTTTGAATGGAAATAAGGATGGGATTTTATTCATGAATTCTGTGACCCATTGAAGTGACATTTTCAAAACAAACACTCAAGAAATGAGGAGTTTTCTCTGCAGAGTGGGTTAATCTGCTCTCTTCTCAGCATGTCTCTTTCATATCGATGATTTGCCCGACGCCTTTTTAATCCCAGCAGCAACTTCTCAGCAAGCTTGAAGAAAACTAAAATAAAACAAAGTAGCTTGGAGAGAACCAAGACGTGTGTGCCTGGGATGGGGGGGGTGGGGGTGGATTTTGCAGGGGAATGATGGTCTGAGAGAGGTCTCTGAAGCTCTGACTTGCTTGGCATGGCTGGCACTGTGGATTCACTGCCCGGTCACGCTGTCCCTTGCACCGAGGTTGGGGGTGGCCTTGAAGTCCCAGCCCTGTACAGCTACATCGCTCCTGCCTCCTGAGTTGTTGGCCTTCATTAGCTTCTACTACTAGACAGAGGGTGTTTCTCTGAACCCAGATCAAACAGCAGCTTTTTGTGCTCATCTGCAATTGACTTCATTTGGTTATGTAATCTAATTGGCTCGGGATGCTCCGCGAGCCGGGGAGCGAAGCCAGGGGTTTATAAAACAAACTCGCAGTGTGCAGCATGCAAATTCCCGCCGAGTCCGTCTCCTTCCGAGTGCTGCGTAGCGCGAGTCAAGCACCAGGATGAAGTCTCTGGGTTATTTCTCTCTCTCTAAGAGGCTGCTCTTTCTTTGGAGGAGGCTAAGCATAGAGAGAGCCCCCTTCTCCAGCAGAAGTGATTAATCGTCAGCCGAGTCCCTGTTGTTGTTAAACTACACTCTGAAATGCACTCGAGGCCAGGTTTGCTGTGGGTGTAAGTGGGTGTAGCAGCTGTGGGCATTGGGGGGGCAGTGAGGAAGAGCTTTCCTTTCCATGGCACATAAGGATCAGTGCCATTTCTGAGCAACAGCTTCTCTTCCCTGCTTAGCTTGTTTTATTCCGAGGTCAGCTGCCATTGCCATCAACAAGACATCACTCAAAGGCGAGCAGTTTGGCCCGGTTTGGTTATTTCACAGGCCAAAATTCAGAGCTTTCCTGAAGAGCTTTTTTTTCAGAGCTTTTTCCTGCGTGCTGCCAGACCATCCGGTGTGTGTAGCATCTGAACAAGTTTCCTGTCCACCTCTTTCCTCCCCCTGTCACGCTCACTACTTGGGTTGTCAGTCAAAGCTTACGGGCCCAGTGCTTGCTCGGGTGTGCTGTGAACGTGTCACACCGCAAACACGGAGAAACCGGCCTGTGACAGCTCAGCTATGTCCATCTGTGTTGTTTTGGTTGGAGAAATGCAGCAAGCCTAAAGCACTGCCCACCTGGAAACATTAAGCTTTTATAAATATCACCTAGTTAAGATTTCTGGATGCAGTGCTAATGGGAATCTGCTCAGCCCACAGCAATGAGATGGACCAAGAGGGTTCAACCCTCTCTTGGTTGGAATCACCCAGGAAGCTCATCTATGAGTTGGGAGCAGTTTTGCCATCACTCACTTCCCTAGACAGCAGTTGGGTTTTTTTTTTCCATTTTGTGAAAATGAGGCATGTCCAGGCCTTACACAGAGGAAACTTGAGGCATTTTGGCCTTGTCCTGTGGCTGGAAGGAAGAGGGTGCTATAGTGACCAGGAACACCTCCCTTCATATGGGACAGGGCTGTTGGCTGGTGGTCCTCATTCAAGCTGACATTTGAAACAAAAGAGGCTGGAGTAAACCAACACTTTCCCCTTACATTTAGAGCACTGAAGTGGCAGGAGCATTCACCAAGATTAATTTGAGTTATTTTAATTATGATTCTCTCCCTCTCTCTCTCTTCCCTCCTCCTCCTTCACATACACTGTCTGGACAGGGAACTGCAGGTTTTCTTCCACTTAGGATTAATTAAAAAGGAAAAGTCAATAAGTTTCTCAGCAATTACTGTCTTTTCCATTTGGTCATTTGAGACAGTAAGGGGCTCAGAAATTGGATTTCCAGGGAGAAAATCATGTCTCATGGATCCTAGCACAAGGTTCTTGGAGGGAGAAATATCTGCATCTTCTTTAGCCTGTCACTGTGTCTGAGCGAGGGCAAGTGTCAACACGGACAGGAGGCTGGAGGTGATAATGACAAACTTTGACTGCCCAGGGTTTTATCGATGCTTTTTTTACCAGATAAGGTGACTGGTCATTATCACAGCCCTAATCCAAAGCCATCATCCACAGTCCTTGTAAGTCAATGGAAATCTTTCTACTGACATCGGTGATTGTTGGATCAGACTTCGCTTGATGCATGTGAACACAACAAACTTAATTCGGCAGCAATGTACGGCTGCTTTCCAGATTTCTACTGTGGATCTCAGCCCCTGTTCCTTTTATTTGAGATGGACTATGCAAGGACAGCTCAACACACCACAGGTTCTCTTTTTTTTGGTTTTTTTTTTTAGGAAAAAAGAATGAAGCTGGAATAGAGATAGGCAACAAATCCAGAATGAGGGGAAAAGAAATAAAATAAATTAAAAGAGACTAAAAGAGAGTGACAGAGGGGGGAAAATTAGAAAAGAGGAAACTACCTCACTTGGATTTGATTTATGATGGGGCTACCTCACACTACTCCATATAGGAGAGAGCACAGAATCACCTCCTCTCCTCTCAGTTTAAATTCATCTGAAGCAGAACTTGTGGTTTATTTTCACATTGCTATTGAGTCGCTTTCTGTAGGTATTTCTTGGAATAAAAGAGAAGAAAAAGGTAAAAAAACCACCAAAACACCAAACCCCACAACCCAACCTCACAAACTCTGTGCGTGCTCTTTCACTAACGAACCTGCTTTGCCCCAGAGACCCTGCTGGGTGTGCAGCAAGGCTCCCTGCAGCTCTGTTTAGGAAAGTTACATTTGCTGCTCCCTCGGCGACGCTATTAACAGCCTTTTCCCAGAAGTGAGTCTCCTTTTGTTTACCTGAGATTGCTGGGGAACAAAATAAATCTAGATTCAATGAGTAAATAAATAAATGAATAGATAAAGGCGGGAGAAGTGGAGAGAGTTTTACTGGGGAAAAATAAAATGCCAAAGAAATAAACCTAAAAATTGGGAGGCTGGGTGCCTCATACAGGGCTTTCTGCAGCTCCTGGGAGGTTTGAGCCTGGCTCGCACCAAGACTGATTATGCTGTCACCACAAACAGCATGTAAAAAATTGTGCCTTGTTTTATGAGGTGGAAAACAGTGTTTAATGCAGCTGGAGCTGCAGCTCAGGGTAAACGATGGAAGTTTCCTCTTGGAAAATCGTCACAGATGATAATGACATCATTTCTCCGTGAGTTTGATGCAGTTAGGACCATGGCTGGCTGTGTCTGTTGTCAGTCTTCTCTCTCTTGCATGACAAATATGCTGTTCTCAGAGAGTCCAAGGGCTTTAAGCCTATTCTGAGATGGAAAGAATTTGTGGATGATAGGCAGCAGGTACCAGCCATGGTCGACCTGTCACTGAGTGCAGGTAAGGATTTCCCTCATGCTATGGCAAATTCATGAGTGACATTGAGAACTGGGGCCGATTCTCATCTAAGGGATGTTAGACTTGATGATCCTTGTGGTTCCCTGCCAACCCAGGTTATTCTATGATTCTACTATCAGCAGCAAATGCCTTCTGATAATGTTTAAAAGTTCTCTCTGCACCCTGACATGTGAAATGCAGAGGAGCCCTACCTTCACTGCCTTTTATCTTTCAACACAAGGATCTTGAATCCCTCCTCTGCAGCAGAGAAAGTCATCTGGTAAATTATGGTCATTGACATTTCATTTCAAATCATTAGATTAATATTCTAATTTCTAGGTGTGCCGGTACATGTCATAAAGCCTGTGCTAAGGAGTGACATCTACAGAAAAAAAAAGATGGAAAGGTGATCAGAAGAGTGAGATATGCCAGCAACATCAGAAACCAATTGCCACTAACTATCCCTGTATGCCAATATATCCACAGGGCAGCAGCCTCAGGCTGAAGGCACAATGGCTCCTAAATTAGAGTGACATGGATAGGATTGCCTGTTTAGTTAAGTGATTCATGGTTGGCTGTTTCTCTCAAGGAAAGGTTCCAAGGTGAGTCCTCGTGTTCCCATCAGAGATGGGGTAAATCTCTGCACATGCCAATCCTCAGCAGACAACAAGCATGGATTTTCAGCTGACTTCAGTGGAAAACGTGACTTACTACTGGTTTGTTGTCTATAGAGCTGGAGTATTGAGTTTCCTGACATTCAGAGCTAGACAGATAACCAGTGATTCATTAGAAAAATCCAGTCTTCCTCTCCTTATGCAAGTTGGCCACTCACAAATTGTGAAAATTCCTAGCTATTATTTGTTGTTAAAATGGCTGTTTACAAATGTCTTCAGAGGATGGGAGTCAAGGTTACTAAGCTCTTCACAAACAGTTCACTGAAAATACCCAACATTCAAAGTTTGAAATCCAAGCTGCATGAATGTATTGTGTTATTTCTATTCACTGATTGGGCAAGTTGTGTTACTAATCACATCACAACCGGCATCCATTCCGAACTGCATGTTCATGTGTGTAATTTGGAATACACTTTTGGAAAATATTAAGCTATTTGAGCTCCAAATTGACTTTTGATGAGTATTCACACTAGTAAAGCTCATTTGCTAGAGTATTTGTGGAAAGCAGCCATAGAAACAGACCAGGAGATTCAAAGCAAATTTGCTCAGGACTTCAAATGAATATACACAGACATCTTTCTGCTGTATTCGCTCACCATTAGTCATGTTGCAGTAATACCTGCAGTACATACTTACAACTGAGTTAGACTTTCCACTGTAAAGCTCTGTTTGTGAGATTTATTAGCTCAGCGGTTTCAGAATGGATTTGACTGAGATTTTTAATACCAAGTTCTCAGCTTGGAGGGACACTTTTTAATTCCATCCCCTCATGCCCCCTCCCCCTTCCCTCTGCAAACCATTACAATAATTTAAGCAATTGATCACTTCCATAGCTCAAAAGCTTGAGCAGAGGAAAAAAAAGGAGAGGAAAGCGGTGGCTGGGGGACGGTCAGAGGATTTTAAGCAGTGAAGCCCCATGTTCTCTATAAGGCAACTTTCTCATGCTCAGTGAGAATCCCCAGAAGCGTGAATAATAAAAGAAAATGCTCTAGAGGTAAAACTTAAAGGACAATATGTGAAATCTCATTTACAAGTGGGAAGCAAATGAGGCAGAATCCAAATGTGATATAGGAAAGCTGACTCTAAATCAGCATTTATAACAGCGCCTTGGCAGGTGTGTTTTACCTCTCACCTACCTTCATATGTGGTAAAGTCAACAGGCCAAAATGTGCTTTTGTTACATTCAATCAACACTGGGCCAGATTTGCTGGATTTAAGGAGTTAAGAAGTCATAAATATGAACAGAATGTGCCTCAAAAAGATCTGGTAGGGATATTTCACTACTAAGCAATCTAACTGAACCCAAAACCTCTCCAAAAGGGTCTCAGAACCACCAGGTCCTGTAGATCTGAATATCAAAATGTCTTCCCAATAAAATATGGTCCAGCCGTGGTGTCACTGGAATTGTCATTGAACATTGCTTAAACATTAATCCATTACTTTCCATTTTCTTCCTTTCATTCTGCTCCACTCTATCCCCCACATTTCCCCATTTGCCCACACCACAAATTTTCAGAGTCAAAGGTCTTTGAGCTCAGGGGAGAAGAGGAGCTGTTTCTATCACTAGAGAACACTATCTCAGCACACTGTTTTCCATAACCACATGCTGATTGAGTCATGAAATAACAAAACACCTGCCTTATAAACATAAAACAAGCTGTCACAGCATATCAACACATGAAGAGGCAAAGCAATATTGGAACAGGGTACCAGAATTACATACTGGCTTCCAGTATCATTGTGGAAAATAGCTGTTCCTACCCAGACAAAGAAGGCTTTGCAGTTTCTGTTTGAAAACTCTGGTGCCTTTTGTAAGAGTTATTTCCATTTTTTCTAGAAGGGAAAGTCAGAGGCATTAAAAAGTTAAATCGTGCATGCTAAGAAGGGAACAGAGTTCACCTGAGGCAGAAATAGGACTCCAACCAAAGGCATCTAATAAGTATTTTTCTCTTAACCACTAGTCCATTCTGCCAAACGAGAAAGTAAAAATGAAAAGGGACCCTCTCAGCAAGAGCCCTGTCTGATATTCCCTGATTGCAAGCAGGCACAGAAATGCCCATGCCAACGACAGAATAATCTCAGATATCTGATTTTAAAAAAATTAAACCTTTTAGCAGAAGATGCTTTTCAAAAGTCTTCAACCTGTTTTTTCTTCCCACAATGACCCTCCCTTCCACTGTGGATGATAAAGATCCCGGCAACTGCCCAGCATCCCCTGAGCACCTCTGACCCCTCTTCTCCACAGAGCCTCCCACGTGGGCAGATTAAGCAAGCAGACTTGACCACAGAGCCAGCATGTGCCCCATCAGGGACACAGCCTGTGTGCACCCAGACGTCTAAAGGTGCATCTGTGACCTTAGATGTCTCTTCCTTCTTTGGCATTTTCTCCAATTACCCCTATTGCCTGACCTAATGTAACTGTGGCACTATTTGCTTTTTCATTTTACTTGCTCACACTGGACACAATTCACACCAGCTCTTATTCAGCTGAGAGAACAGAAAAACAACACAGTAATGTGAAAGGGCTTGCACACTTCTGCTTTGCAGGAAACTTTTAGAAATTCTTCTCTGGATAGTTTTTGAGTTTTGGTTCTTCCTTGGGCACAGCCCAACAAACCCAAATCCCATACCAAACCAGATGAAAGAGAGTTCCACTTTGTCTGATCACAGGGATTTTGCAACATTGAAGTGCATGTTCATCTCTGCAATACAGAGGCTGATCAAGGGTTTAGGCATTGCATGGTACCACATTAGCTCATGGTCTGAGTTTACTGCTTGTGTACGAAACTCCTCTTCTTCCAAATTGACCTGCCTCCTCTTTTGATACATGATGCAGTAGTTATCTATCTCCTGGGGCTGGAAAACTAAAGAGAGGAAGGGTTTATTCTAGCATGAGCCTCTGTCACATATGGTCCTACACAAGTGGTATTATTTTTTATTATCTTTTTTTTTTTTTTTTCATGAGAACCTAGAGTGTACTTTGCTCTTACACACAGAAGCTACTTTTGGGCTACTTCTGAGTTATTGTTGTCCAGTGTTTGAGATGGTGTCGACTGGGGGTGAGATGGTCTCTGCAGAGTTCTTCCCTGGAGAGGGAAGGGACCATCTGGGAATGTGGACACCCAGAGTTTTCCCTTCACCTTCGCTTTCTTTGCTCTGTCTGCAAAAACTGAGGAACAGGACTTTCCACTGTTGCAGTGACAGGATATCTCTCCAACAGCACCAACAATCTATTATCACTACATAAAATACCATCCAGGTGTTTAACTTCCTTTACTGCTAAGTCTGAAGCTACAATAGTTTGGGGTGATTTCAGGAAAGCCAACCTGCACATCTGAACAAGAGACAAAACAATAGCTTGGATGAACCTGACTCATGGAGGTTTTGCAGCTTCTAAGAATACAGTTCAAAACATTTCATCCAGGTATTCTTATTCAAAAATACACCTGCAGGTATTTCCAGTTCCATAGCTTTCTCTTTGAGTCAAAAATTTAGGAATCAGATTCTCAGAGAACAGAGTCTCTTGCAAAATGACACCGTTCACGATACAGTTTTTATGCTATTTGCTTCTGAAAAAAATAGGCATTTAGAAAAGTTCAGTGTATGGGTATGTGCTTATTATATGTCAATGCCTGCAGTTAGCTAGATAATAGTGATCCTTATTGCTGGGCTGTAATGTACAGCCTGTAAGTCCTTGAAGCAGGCACTGCCTTTTTGTTCTGTGGTTAGTTATTCCCAGCACAACTGGGTCTCAGTCCAGGGCTAAGGGTCCCTCCGTGTTGCTGGAATACAGATCAATAGTGGGAGGAAGGTCCTTAGTATTCAATTTCATGCTTCTAAGTGTCTCAGTTTTGAACATGGAAAGCAATTACTGTAATATGACAAACTGGCAAAATGATAGCCATGGATGAAAATGCATTTTTTGTAGGGTAGTAGGAGTTCTAAGTTTAAAGCCAGGCAAAATTTTATTTTCTTTTTTTTCCCCTTCTTTTATTTTTTATTTTTAAATTTAACTTAGGTAAATGAAGAAGATCTGACCCACACTTTTAAAATGTTAAATTAATGGAATGGATGAGTCACCAGATTGTTATTAAAATGAGAGAGCTGCATGGCTGACCATGCTAATAACACCCCCCCTCAAAGCTCAGCTGTGTTAATATGCACCTGAGAGATTATGCACAGTTGCTGTGCAGCTAAAGGAGCCAGGCATGCAGATAAGAAACACAGCCTTGCTCCACCTAAGGACTCTGGGATCTGGATGCATCCCATCCTTCTCCTCCAGTTGACAGTGATGGGATAACCAGAACTTGTCCACCAACTTGTTTTGCTGCTTGTTGATGATCTTGTTTGTATTTAATGCCAGACCTTTAGAGCCTAGGCCTCTAACAAAAGAATTACAGGCATATCTAGGCCTCTAAGAAAAGAATTATAGGCATATCTGTTTGTAGCTGTAGTAGTCAGATATCTTTTAATGGACTGAAAATGTGAAACAAAAGTTTGGGTCCTGTGAGCCTCTGGTAAGGAACAGAGGGGAAGTCTCACTGTCTTCTCCTTCAGCCACCTTCCTCCTCAGTCCTCTGCTCAATTTGTTGGCCTGATGCCCTGTAAATCCTAATCTTTAAGTTCTTGAGTCAAATTCCAGCTAGGATCACACTTTTTGACTGAACAGGGGCTGAAACTGCTCTGCTCAGACATGGACACATGGAGCTTGGGGCTGGTGCTTACCCGCTGACAGCACATGGCCCTTTCAGGAGGATCCGCTTTCTCCTCACCCACAATGCCATAGGTGGCCTTTGGGTGCAGCAGAAAGGGCCTACCTGGCACACCTTCTGCTCCCCTAATTAGAAATAGGTGACAGGTAAATGTCTGAGGCTTTGGCATTGCCCTTTGGAGAAGGATGTGCCTTTGAGCGTACAGTCTCGTTGTGCCTCACTTTTGTACCCACCCTGTGGGTATGTGTCCTCATGACTTTACCTTTGCAAAGGAGCCTGCAAAGTACTGTGGTCTCTCTAAACCTGGATGCTTAATAACCCCCAGGTTGATAATTTCCAGCACAACTAATAATGACTTTTTCAAGGCTACCATTTGTGCCCTCTCCCTCCCCTGCCTCTTTTTCCTTTCCCGTGTCCAGGGCCTTGACATCTTTGGTTGGGACACAATAATTGATGGCTTCTGGCTGTACAAACATAAAAGACTGGAGTCTAAATAGAGCCAGATGGAGCTTGCATTGTATTGTGTGTTTTTCTTAAATAAAGGAAAGATTTATAAATTGATGAAATTTATTGTAAATAAAAGAACACTGTCCCTTTATAATAGTCCACTGTAATTGAAAAACACCCATGAGTAGTCTGCTCCTGGGTCACATTAAAGCTTTGTTTTCATTTGTTGCTCTCCTGAAGAGCTCACACAGATGCTTTGTGTCTCCTGTACCCGGCTGGGCTCTGTATGTCACATTCACTCTCACTGTGTGCTGCTGAGCTCACAATACCAGTATTTTGCAGCCAAAATTTCTGTTCTGGTTTAATCTTATCTAAACTAATACACACACAGACTAAAGAGGGTCAAAACCTGGGCTTGAAATCTTAGTAAGTCCTGAAAACATCAGATACTGGGAAATAGGTATCTCTTTCTGGGTCCTTAGGGATAAGAGCTCACAAAACAACTGCTGCTCTCACAGCTGCGACTGTGTCACATCCACGCACTGGCTGTGCTGGTCATAGTCAATCAAACCCATAAATCAGGGTGTTGTTGCTTATTGATTGTTCCAATTAACCCTTTCCTAAGGTCATGTGCCTTAGGTATCTGTTTCCCCAAGGAGCTGTGAAACACATAGTGTAGGAAACAGGCCAGTCTCACTGCAGAGTGCTAGGGAGATCAGCTAACCCAGGAAAGGTACACAAGTAAAGCACCCTGAGCTGTCTGAAACCAAAAGCCTCACAGACATGACAAAAAACTTCTTGAAATCAGCAGTTGCCCAGCTCATGACTTCCTAAGGACACCTTCTTGCTTAAAGCTACTCCTTGCAGCCCCAGCCTTTATTTATTTTGTTAATATGAACTTGGCTTCAGCCTGTAGGCATCTACCGATACTAACTGCAACACAAGAATGAATAAGACCTCCCAGAACTGACAGTTCAAATGCCAAGATACAAGAGAAGGTGACAAGGCAGGAAAAGTTCCTTAGAAAAGGTCTATCTAAGGACATATCCCACCTAGCTGGCAAGCACTGCCAGGGCCCTAGTTTCTGCATGCATCCCGGTACCAAGCTTCACCAGGCACCATCATCCCTATAGAAGATGCAAGGTTTTAACACAAAGTCCAGGCCTTTAGGGTAGAGCCAATGGAATAAATGGATCCATGTGGACTCTAGATCTTGCAAAAACTTGTGTTACATGTAACCCCAGGCAGTTCCTAAAACCCCTGGCCTTCCTCACCTGAAGACTCCCTTGGCTGCCCCCCACTGCCAGTGTTGGCTGGCACTGTGCTGCACTGCAGCTGCGTCCTGCTTGCCTAGGAAGGGCAGCCCATGGGAATCAGGAAAGGCCACTCAGGCAACTCCTGTTGCTCTTTTGCTCGCTGCACAATATAGCCCACTGTAAATCCTGCCCTAAAAATTCTTTATAGAGTCCACCTGTCCACAGCAAATAAATCAATTGCTCTAAATTAAATTCTGTAAAAGCTGAGTGGCATAGGGTACCATGTCAGGATTTATTCAGGAGCCAGGAAGACTGTAATTTTCTAAGTCAACACTCTGACCCTGCTTTATTCATTTGCTGTTTGTGATAAAAGTGGATCTCTCCCTATATTTTTGGCTGGTTGTTTCTTCTCTCTGAAATAGCTGTAATAAGCGTGTCCCTGAGAAGGGGGTAGTGGGGAGGAGGCATAGAGGGCTGTCATCCAAGGGAGAGAATTAAATCAGGATGTATCTGCTCATGCTGGCTCCTGTTTTCACAGAGCCTTCTGCTTATATTTTGCCTGCATTAACTTTTCACAAGCAAAGCTAAAGTGCCAGGCAAAGGCCTCGTTAGACACACATCTTGGGGAACTCTGATGTGCCATTAATTAAGCTCTTTCACTGCCTCTTTCCTGCTGGTTTCAAGGACCAGCCTGTGTGCCTTAACTCTTTTCCTCTCTTTTATTTCCCTCTCTCCTCAACAGTTCTCTGAAAAGAGCAGTGGAGGGCTCTTTCCCAGATGGGGATGGGATGGTGTAGTGCCCTCTAAGTGAACTCTCAAGTCTTCTTTAAGCAGAGGGAGAGCCCTTGCCAAGTTTGTCAGACACTGGCTCACAGAGCTGCCCTCTGTCAATGGATGTGGTGGGCAAAGTCAGGTTTTGACAAAGTAGATGCCAGCACGTCCTGGCACGGCAGCATCAGCACGGCACTGTCCCCCTGCCGTTACCCTTCAGCTGATGCTGTTGGGAGCCTTCCATTCTGAAGGGCCTGTGCTGTCAGCTTGATTGATTCACCCAGGTAAAGATTCAAATGGCAATTCACAACACTGTGCTCCCAGTGTTGCTTTTCTTTCATTTTATTATTTTTCACCCTCTGTCCTCTCCAGCAAAGTTTAGGGGTTATTTAAATCATGGAAGCATGTTGTCAGAAGGGTGATCTGTCCTTATCCTCCATCCTACAAAACCACTTTACTAGGTGAAGATACAGCTGTGGATCTGGTCTCCTTGATGACCTGACTAAGTAACAGTTTATTCAGATAAGGCATCATCCCGCTAAACACGCAATAGAAATGAATATAGACATATAAATATCTACTTTGATACTGAGTATATCTGTCCTAAATATATATTATGCAAAGAGCTGAGCATTCAGTGCTAAGCCTAACTTCTGAAGGGATATTTTCATGCCTTTATATCCATTAGAAGAAAAGGAAATGCAGCAGTAGATATGTCCTTTGCTAAGAAGCTATGAGATGGGAGATGATACTAATATTTTAATCTTTGTCTTCCCTTGGCAGCTCAATCTTCTCTTTATATGTCTTTCAGGAAAATTGGGTGCCTTTTTCTGCTGAGTCTACTTGGTACTTAATGAGCCACCTTTTCCTTATAACTGGAATCTCAAGGATAGGAGGCTTTAGCAATGAACTTTATTTTGAGTCCCTGAATAGCCTCTTCCTTAGTAGCTGCCACCATTGCCCTTTCTTCATCCTCGCTCCATGTCCCTGCATTAAGATGCGCAGAGGTCTGGTTTGCAGGCAGGGAAGCCAGTGCCAGGAGTGTCAGAGCCAGAGAAGAAATCCCTTTGCTGGCTCCTCCTGTCCTGGCGTTTCACAGGTATCAGGGCCAACCTCTGCTCTGTGTGTGAGCCGAAGCAGAGCTCTGCTAGTGACACAGAGAAGGTGACAGCTCAGTGGGAAGACTTCTCACTCAAGGCAGCTCCTCTCCACTCTCTGCCTGCTGTAATTAATATCCTTTTCCCTGCAGGCTGTGTGGCGCTGACAGGCTTTATTTTTAACTCCACTTAATGACAGAGTATTAAGACAAAATGCAACTTCTGTGAGCTCCAGGCCTTGGGGAGGTGTGAGGTCCTCGGAGCGTTGCTGTACCTGGCAGGAAAGCTGGGGTTTGCAGGCATGTGTGAAACACGGTGAGCTCAGTGTGCCGGGGATCAGGGACCATTGAGCAGACTGTGGAGACCATCTGACACACATTCAGTGGGTGGGAACTCAAGAAGGTACTCTTCATGGGCCTGATCCTGCCCAATAAACCAGTGGGGTTTTGGTATAAATGAGAGTATGTCTGCCAGCATCCTTGGGTAGGGGGTTTCAGCAGACAGACGGAGGTTTAAGTTACAGAGTTTCCAGAAGTGATGAGGAAAGTGAACGATAGCAGGGGGGATGTCTTGGAGATTTCTGCATCTCTGCAAGACAGAAGGGAAATTTGTGGAGGACATGGAGTGAGAAGAGACAATCAATGATGCTTTTTGTTTAGTGGGTAGGCAAAGCAGCCAAGTTAACAAAGTGGCTGAAGTCAGCATGGAGTGGGCAGATACAGGATTGGTTCTAATCAAAATATTGCCCATAGCTCATATATACCCCTCATATATATATAAAAAACAAGGAAGAGCAGCATATGGAAGCAAAATGTGGAGAAATACAAAATACATGAATGTTCTTCCTTGGAATAAAAATCCCAGGTATTCTTCATATAGTATTTTAAGGGCTGGGAAATTATTAATATCAGGAAAATTACTTCCTTTTGCCTTTTCTTCCCCCAGGTCAAAATAAAGAAAAAAAGTGAAAACAGTACTCTAAAATTGCTAGGCAATCAGTCTATCAACAGTCATTATCTCCAAAGTTACTGAAAGTTAAATTTCAGACACCACAGGTTGCGTTTTTCAAATGTCCCTCAGAAATGATGAAGGTTTATCTTTATTTCACACCAGCTGGTATTCCCTGATTTTTATTAATTATTTTTAAGGGAAAATTTCTCATCAAACTTTGAGTTTCTAGGTTGGGAAAAGGGCAATATTGAAAATTTGGGTGCAAGCCCTGTTTCCTTTGCTGAGAATGAGGATGTGCAGTTATGAATGGAAGCATGATGGAAATGCATACTGAACTGAAAGGGAGATTCCTTTCCTTTGGCAAAGAAACATAGCTGACACATTACAGAGCTATGCACTTACCAGGTTAACAACACTACTTCTAAGATGAAGTTAGTAAGACATTCACCAGTAAATTTAATAGGATTTTTATCTTTACTGCCTCTCCAGAGGCTGGGCAGGGTGCATTAAACAGGGAAATGTTTTGTTATGAAGTCTCAGCATCTTACTTTCTATGATACCAATATAGCATTGTGTTTAGAGTGTTGCCAGGCATTGTTTTGAGTCATATCAAAAGTTTGTGCCAATAAGCAAGGAAATGAAAGGAAGCCTCAACTCTGACTCTTATTGCAGCTTTATTTACAGTGGAGTATTAGACTGTACTGCTAGCCCATCCTGAGCCTAATGCTTACTCTTCCAGGACTGACACATCCTGCAGAATTCAATAAATGCATTGTTCCCCCTCTTGTCAAGGTGTCTTCTCCTACTGGTGAGGAATCAGGACCTCTTAATCATGACTTGTAGCATTTGTAGTGATTTTTTTCAGGATCTTCCCTCACAATTTGCATCCTGCCAGGAAAACATTTCCAGTGAACTAAGCTGAGAGCAAACATGTCACTGACTTATTTTACCTAATGTTTATCTCTTCATTAGCAAGAAGCAGGTGTTTTTCTTTTGGGATATTAGGTTCTCCCTCAGCTGCGTGCTCACAGTGGTCTAGTTAGATGATCTCTTCTGCACATTGATCTTCTTAGTAATCCGCTGTCCATCCTCCGCTCCCCTATAATTAGTACCACTGGCTCTGTCGATGGATTCCAGGCCAATGCGCAGAGTAATTGCTGCTCAAGATTACTTATGACACAAATGTTGACATTCTGTTGGCATAACTTGCAATAATGTATGCAGATTGCATCCTTCTAGTGCCTTAATTATTACTTCTCTGCAAGAAATAGTCAGGTTACCCTCTGCTTTGATTTGAAGGAGATAATTCCCCCTTCAGAAACACAGTTGTTTAGAGAAAGGGGAAGGGCAAAAGGAGAGGGAAGGAACGGACCAAGATGCCTTTTCATGGTTTTTCCTCCACCTGGGAGGCATCTACAGCTCAGCCTTGGCTACATCTCCTTCCTTTTTTTCTGTCTCACTGTGGGAGTGGGGAGGTCTCTCTCAAGGTGAAACTTTCCCTGGAAAAACAGAGGAGTGCTGCATTTAATGAGCCAAGACAGATGTCCTATTCAACACCCAGCAGCATGCATGAAAGTACTTAGTATTTAGTATCTGTAGTGTGATAGTGTCTAGAGGCCACCACCAAGGTTGAGGCCTTGTTGGGCTAGGCCATGTATAAAACACCTAGTTAGATAAAATTCCTGACCCACGAAGTCTAAGCCATAAATTAAGCAGGAGGCTGAGCAAGGAGAGAGGAAAAAAGAGAGATCTATTTGCAAAGCACAGATCAATGTGAAAGCCAGCAACAGAAATCCAGGAAATTTGACACCACCTTAGCCTAATAATTTGCATTTCTTCTCTATCTAGCATAGTCCTGGGAAAACCGAGAAATTATTACACAGAACTATCATATTCAGATGAGTTTATGGAAAGAGACCAACAAAGAGCTCTAAAAACCCAGACTAGGAAAGGAAACACTCTCAGTGTTTCCTCTCAGAAGTCTCAGATTATCTAGCAAGTTCCTAAACTTATATTAAACAGCAACAAAAGATGCATTCCTAGAGCTCTGGAAATAAACCCACTAAACACTCATGTTTTAGACATGGAAGAAGGTGACTACTCCATGTCTTCACAATGGAGAGAAATGCCTCTGCAGGAGGACTTGCCACTGCTTTAATTTGCAAATAATTTTTTTTCAGGTCAAAGCTCCTTCATATCTTTGAGTTATGCAAATGTTTGATCTGTCCTGCTACATTGACCATTTATATCAACTCAGTCATAGAATCAGAGAATGGTTTAGGCTGGAAGGGTCCTTAAAGATCATCAAGTTCCAACCCCCCTGTCATAGACAGGGACACTTTCAGCAGACCAGGCTGCTCAAGGCCCTGTTCAACCTGGCCTTGAACACCTCCAGGGAGGGGGCAGCCACCACTTCCCTGGGCAACCTCCGCCAGGCCTCACCACCCTCAGAGGGAAGAATTTCTTCCTAACATCCAATCTAAATCCACCCCTTCCAACTTAAAATCATTCCCCCTCATCCTATCACTACATGACCTCCTAAAAAGTCCCTCCCCAGCTTTCTTGTTGGCCCCTTCAGGGACTGGAAGGCCACTAGAAGATCTTCCCGGAGCATTCTCTTCTCCAGGCTGAACAACCTCAGTTCTCTCAGCCTGGCTTTATAGAAGAGATACTCCTCTTTTATTTATTCTGATATCCTGAAAAAGTATCCAATGGTTTGGAGAAATCATTTCAGTCAATCATTCACCTGTACTTGGTTCCTAAATATTGCATATGTAGCCAACTGTACATAGCTTACACTGGAGAATGAAAAAACCCAACCTCTCAGGCCTGGCTGAGTGAGTTGAGGTCTCATTCCCTGGCTTACATGGCAACTGAAGCTTTTATTGTATGGGAAAATAACTAACCCTCTTAAAAAATAGGGAGCCTGATGGACTTCTTGTCTTGATAACCTCCCTGAGGCACTGAACTGTGAATGTCTCCCATATACTGGGTGCATTTCCCTGAGCTGCTTTTTTGGTTTCACTAATCGTGTCCATGTTTTTGCACTTTCTGATGGAAAAAGAACAGGTCTGCTAAGATTAAACTGAAAGGGCTTGTGAGAAATGGGTCTCCTGAGATAATTGGTGGTGGATAATTGACATAATTGGGAGTGTTCACTTTCTTTAAGTCCTTTTTGGTCAGGAGGGATCAATTCTCCAAGATTTAGATAAAAATGGACACCCACCCCAAAATAATTTTCTATTATTGTCCTAGAAGCCAATTAACACAAGTAACTGTGGCCATTCTTTTCTCCTGGGGACTAACTGAATGAAAACCTTAGAGTATATTTAATAGACCTAGATACTATAGTTATCAAGTTCTCCAGCAATTCTAGGCACAATAAATGAATAATAAATCATCCAGGTTTTGGGAGACTTGAACTCACTGACTTTTCCAAAGCAGATTGAGAGAAGCTGAAGAACAGGTAGATTTGTTAGATCTAATTAGATCTAAGAAACCTTGGTGGTACCCTCCCAACTGCTCAGCCACAGCTGCAGGGTTCTGGTGCATCCCTCAATGTTCATACTTCTGTTAGCTGGATTGGAGCCAACAGCCCAGCACAAAAATGAAGTTTATCAGGATCATGCTGGAGTGTTTTACCCCTTTTTTTAGAACTGAAGCTGACCTGGCAGGACTCTCCTTCATGAACTAATTTCAGTCTGCCTTATTCAAAGAATGCACAAACTGTTGCCCGAAGTGTGTGTGTAAATATATATATATGTGTGATAGCATGGTTTTGTGCTACATGAGCTTTCCTCTCTGTAGGAGAGTGGCTAACCCCTGTGCCAAGATCTCGTTTGCATTTTCTAGGAATATTTTACACTGACTTTCTCAAAGATACAGTGAAATTTGCCTGTGAATTGACTTCTCCCCATCTTTCCCCTTTAGCCAGCTGCCCCCTTCTTCTTCTCCCTCCACATTAAATTGCCTTTCCTCTGCCTCCTCTCTCACTCAGATGGAGACAAGCGTGGGGATCCTGGCTCTTCCACAGTGGGGTCTCTCCCACATGACCTACCTCATCTCTGCCTGCCCTAATTCCTGCTGCTGCCACCTCTGCTTGCAGGGGTGGGGGAGCAAGAAACAAGGGGGCAGACTGGAAAGCTGCATGCCCTCCAGGATGAAAACATATGTGGGGAGAGTGCTGGTGGATGAGAGACTCAGCATGAGCCGACAATGTGCTCTTGCAGCCCAGAAGGCCAACCGCATCCTGNGGCTCCGGGGAGACCTTCTAGCGGTCTGCCAGTACCTCAAGGGGGCCTAGATGGGGAAGAAAGATGGGGAGAGGCTGTTCCGTAGGGCCTGTTGGGACAGGACAAGGGGTAATGGTTTTAAAATAGAGGGAGGGAGATTTAGATTGGATATTAGAAAGAAGTTCTTTACTGTAAGAGTGGTGGAGCACTGGAACAGGTTGCCCAGGGAGGTGGTGGATGCCCCATCCCTGGAGAAGTTCAAGGCCAGGTTGGATGAGGCCCTGAGCAACCTGATCTAGTTGGGGGTGTCCCTGCTTCTTGCAGGGGGGTTGGACTGGATGACCTCTGGGAGTCACTTCTCACCCTAATCATTCTATGATTCTATGATTCTATGAGAGTGGACAGAGTGGATAGAAGGCCAGGAGAATGGTGAAGAGCCGGGGAGATAGAGAAAACAGGGATGAGAGTCTCAGTGCAGCACACGAATCCCTCCCTGTTGCTCACAAGCAGACTCTGTGTCTCGTGCTCCAAAGGAAAGCTGAATCCTTCCCTTGCTCCTGCCCCCAAACCCTTCTCTCCCAGCCAGCCCCTCCAGGACAGGGGCCAAGAACAGCACAACCCCAGTCCCTGTCCAGTGGGATGGGGAAGATGCCCTCAGCCCCCAAGCTTCCCATCCTCCCTGCTCTCTCCTCCGATGAAACACAGCCCAGGTTTGTTTAGTCAACTTGAAGTGAATTGTGGTGCGTTGGCCAAAACCCTCCATGAAAATCCTGTTAATTTGTTTGATGAGCTGACTCCAGCTGCAGCCAGACGAATAAACGCTGATTGGCTCTTTTGCTTAAAGTCTCCACAATGAAATGAGCCAGCTTTGTGCCTCGGCTGTGCATGCCAGCCGCGCTGGGTACGCGAGGTGGATGTGTGGGGAGGCGGGGTGGGGGG